>VWZZ01004383.1:487386-522028 GCA_013399095.1 Psophia crepitans
CCTTTCCTCATAAGGGAGATGTTCCACTCCCTTGATCATCTTTGTGGCTCTGCGCTGGACTCTCTCTAGCAGTTCCCTGTCCTTCTTAAGCTGAGGGGCCCAGAACTGGATGCAATACTCCAGATGAGGCCTCACCAATGCAGAATAGAAGGGGAGGAGGACCTCCCCTGACCTACTGACCACAGCCCTTCTAATGCACCCCAGGATGCCATTGGCCTTCCTGGCCACCCGGGCACATTGCTGGCTCATGGTCATCCCCCCCGTCCACCAGGACCCCTAGGTCCCTTTCCCCTACACTACCCTCCAGCAGGTCAGTCCCCAACCTGTACTGGCACATGGGATTCTTCTTTCCCAGGTGCAAGACCCTACACTTGCCCTTGTTCAATCTCATCAGGTTCCTTCCCGCCCAGCTCTCCAGCCTATCTAGGTCCCGCTAAATGGCAGCACAGTCTGTAGGTATCTGTAGGTATCTCTCTCCTAAAATCTATTGAATAACATAGCTGAACATGGTATGGAGACATTGATGCTGCTTATTAACTGTGTTGTATCTGAATCGTTGCCATAAAAGAAAAATCAAAGTCTGGATTCAAAACAAGATTATTGTGGTAGCTGGAGCAATAATTTGAGCTGATGGAACCCACGGAGTGTACTAGGGTTGAAAAAGAGTCTTGTCCAGCCACTTTTGCCCTCTTTTTTCCTCATCTTGTTCAAGCAAAAGCATTTGTGTGCTTGCACAGTGAACCAGACAGAGCAAAGGTTCACTTATTTACTACTTTAAAATAATAAAGTTATCTGCAAACAAGCATAATTTACCTTATATGCACATTATATGAATTGTGCTCTACTGGGCTGTTTACTGTCACTCATCATAAGCACTTTTGGAATGGTAATGTCATGCTCTAAGTCCTACGTTACAGTAAGCGGTACTTTTAGAGTCCTACAAAGTATTCTTTCCCTCTTGAGGAATATTATTCTGTATTCACCTCACATAACGTGGCCTCTTTACAGATTACAAACGTCATTCAAGTCAAACCAGTCTGGTAGTGAGTCTCCTCTAAATAAACTTTCTTTTATTCCCCTGGTCTTAAAGTCTGTTCACTGTCTCTTTATTTTCTTTGCTCTTTTGTGTGCAGCTAAGATTTATAAGGACCGCTGTTACAAGTTAAAACTTTTTCTTACATCAGTCCTTTTGGTCTCAAGACCTTGGAACAGAGAATTTACAGTGGTCATAAAATGGACCTCCCAAAAATACAATCCACCTTTGCAAATGTTCTGAATTTGACGAAGAAAACTGGTGGGATGAAAGCTGTTCCCACTATTCTCCCTGCAGAAAACCAGCTCCTGACTACCATTAAAATTAGTGAGGAGCTTACACTGACTCTCTTTTTAGAAGTTAGAGGAAATTCTCACCACTGTAAGAGTCTTCGTCTGTACCTTTGTAGAGAGCCAAGCTGGCTTGAGATCTGAGAAACTTTCATCTTCAGGAAAATTCGAGTACAGGTTCCAGACTTATGCTTAGGCCCATGTCTAAGGGAGCTGTGTTTCTTCATGGAACATAATGGAATATTCTAAACAAAATATGAAAACCTGTTATAAATAAACCTAATTAAGCATTTTCAGATGAATAAACAGTAGTTTTATAACCCTTGCTATGAAATCTCATAATCTTATAATTAATTCCATGTTTAATATAAAAATGACAGCTTGATGGAGTTGCTTTGAGAATTAAATAGGGAAATGTACCACATGCAGTTTTCCTTCTCCATACGCTACAAATTTTACATGGGAATGACATCACATTAAATAAAAAGACTGATCATCTATCACCTGGCTAACGTGCACTAAATAATGACAAACCCAGTGCCTTGTATATAATTTCCTTTTTCAGAACTGAGCTCCCAAAAGTTCTTTTTGTTCACATTTCCCAAAATTGGTCATCTCAGTCTGAAGCAGCATCTGTACCGTCTATGAAAGGTAAGAAAGTGAAAATCAGACTTTGGTTTGCTTAGGATGTATTCCAAGATTATATGACTTGTGTGAGGTATGTTTCCCACTGTAGCTAGTGCGCTGGATGAGATCTTAATTGATCTCTTGTTCTTTCTTTTCTGGGCAGAATGAAGTCTTTGAAGATGAATACTGGCTCATAAAGTAAATGCTTTCAGCTGTTGCTGCTGAACATAACAATTCCTACAAAGATTTTTGTCAGTTGCTTAGAGATTTCCTTGTTTTTATGGAGGAGAAAAAGTTGTAGTTTAACCCTTAAACTACTCCAGGATAACATTACAAGTCACGCTATATGTCTACAGTAGAGGTCTAACAGCTGGAGAGGGGAAGCATGGTTTAGTAAGGCAAAATATTTAGAAATGTGAACACATGACTACATGCAGGATTTAGCACGGCCTCCTATGCAGGAGGTTATATTAATTGGTTAAATTGGTCTACTCAGTGCTTAAAAACCATGAATGAATAAACTTCAATAGACTTACATACTATTACTGTCTGTATATGTAGTAGCTAGGTGAGAAATGGCTGCAGGACAAGACCAACATAACAGCATGCCGACACAACACAAAGTAGCATCTATCTTTCATAGAAATCCATGCCATGGCTTTTGTTTCCAATCTTCCAGAAAGGAGTGACACGCTGTATGGTGCAGCTGGCAGATTGGCTTGGCTTGATAATGAGAGATCAGAGCCTCATGAAACAGTTTAGTTGGAAACCCCCCAGTACTTAAAATAAGGTAAATAACAAGCAGAAGCACAGTGGAGTGAGAAGTATGTTTGGGAGTTAGGCATGCCTGTGTCGAAATCCTCGCGTGGCAGAGCTTCACATCTCTGCCTTTCTCTCTGCACGGAGAAGCAGGGCACAATGTTCTCTGCCTGCCTGAGTTGGTGGAGCAATTGATGACAATCCATGTGTTACACAGTAAGTATATCTATAGTTGTAGCTACCGGTTAGTGTTTGTGTTGAAGTGTGTATTAACATGAAGATACTTACTCATCTAAATATGGGCAAGACTCCAAGTAAAGTTTACAGATAACTTGTTATACCACCAGTCCACTGCTCTGTCATCACCCTCGTGTCCTCCACCCTTTTGTCACACATCTTGAACCACACACCCACCACCAGCCTTTCCTGTTCTTCTCCTGAAGCCCTAAATCCATTCTCTATATGATTTTAACTGCATATTCACCCTTTTTAATCTGTCTCCCAAACCTGTAACACATGTGTGTATTTCCTCACTTCTCATAGTCCGCTCTTTTGATTCTCTACACCAAGACAGCAGATTGCTGCCTGGAGTTATTGCGTGATCCACAACCAGGGGAAGGGAAAGGAGAAACTGGGATCTCCAATACATCTGGATTGGACCCAAAATTTACTTTAATGTATAAACAGTTGTGGACAAAATTGTAAGGTCTGAAGTCTCCATTTTAATTGTATATTTGTGCCTCTGGAAGTCTTCTCTGTTGGCAAGCCACTGGAGCAGCCATTGAAAGTCTTGGATGAGGTGGAAGAATGAATAGTTAGCTAAAGTAGGAATAAAAGAGAAATCCCTGTGGAGAATGTGGAAAAAATAGTGAAAGCTGAGTGAGGTTTGGGAAAAAAAGCAGAGAAAAAAGAAAGGAAAAAAGGCCTGTCACATCTAGGGGACTTGCCCAGTTGCTGGGAAGTACCTGGGGTTCCCTTGCTTTAGCTGTTCCTCTGCTGACTGCAGACATCCCAGCCAGTTATTGACCAAACTTCAGGTCTTGTCCCCTCTGTCTGGTGTACATAACAACTGACACCCCACTACTGTTACCAGCTGCAGCTCACACAGTTCACGCTATGGACTGAGGAATTCTTACCCTCATAATATGCTTTTTAAGAATTCACAGGATTTTTTTTTTTATTTTTTTTTTTGTAAATTTAAGAGCTTCCCCTTCCCCGGCAAGTAAAATACGTACACCACCAGACTGCCTTTGGGGCAGTTTCGTTTTCCAAAACTAATTTAATTCTCCATTGATTTGCTTTTAGATTATCTGTAAATTCTGTGATCATGTACTTCTTCCCCACAAGATCCCTGCCTCATTCAGTGCAGAGTACTTATTTTATGAGCAACTACTTAATCTTTTCTCCTCTATGTGTTTGCCCTAGCCTTGCTGAGTACCACCTTGCTATAAAAACCACACTACTCATTTCATGAAGTTTTCTGTAAGACTCATCAAGTAGGGTTTTCTTTTTAAAGCACTTAAATCTATTTTTTCTGATTTCTGAGAGATAAAGGATTAATTTTAACGAGATTTTTTAGAAAGTATGAATCCAAACTATAAAATACTAAGGTGTTGGGGTTTTTTTAAAGTAGCCCATTCATTTTGGATATGCAGTTCCAGGCTCAGAGCTTGAACAGAGTGTTAGCAACTTCACCAAGTGAACAGCTGTGATGAATGTGACCAACGCACCTTGTTGAGCAGCACCTAGGACTTTTGGGACAGGTTGAATCTAGTTGTTCATAGAGCACAAATGTAACTTACCATGAGAACAATCTTTCTTTCCCAAAACTTTACTAGACCATGCCTTGTGTTTTTATCAACTTTGACAGCAAGCATAGGTCTTACAAGCAATATGTACCTATATTCAAATTAGTCCTGGGTAATGGTCTACTCTGCCCAGTGAACTGGACAAAAGACCTGAAGAAAAAATAGGACATTACATTTTTAAATTTCACAATCTCTTGAAAGTACTTGCAGAAGGATACTATCTTACAGTTATGTAGGCAGTCTTATCATTGACTTCTTTTAATTGTCTCAACCTTAAAATTCTTTGTAATGTATTTTCTTTTATGAGTTTTTCTTCTTTTTCAAGAGGTTTACTAAAGTATGACTTTTGAGGCAAAAGGAAATATTCTGTTCTCATTCCTCTATGTTTTCCTACATTTTTATAAATACTTTTTGTATAACAATATGAAACAACCTCTTAGAATTGAGAATATCTCCACCATCTCATAATTATATTTAGTGCTCCAATTTTCCTGTATAATGCTTTCATGAGAGTTAGGGCAGAAGAGGGAGGGGAGCATTGGTTAGTAACTATGACTGGAATAAAGTAAGATCTTAGTGTGCTATGCTGACATTTTTCTTGCTACAATTAGCTTTAACACATGAAACTCCACTAAATTTGTGGAGTATCTGACCAGCACGTACTGCTAATATATTGGAGAATTAGCTGAAGATGTCAATTCTGTACTTATTTTGTGAAACTTCCAGCAGTTCATAACCAGTGCTTTGCCTTAAACGTCACAAAATCAAATCCGCATTGTACCCCATGAGTTCCGTATTAGGTTGGAATTCCAATGGAAATTCATGAGGGACTTTCTGTCTGTGGGGTTTTGTAATGTGGCTATGAATACCGCTACGAATGTTTTTCTTAAAAGTTGGGTATCCACACATGCCCTATCGGTAAACCACTGGGTTGCTGAATTAAGATTTTATTTACCACTGGAATAAATATACTACCCAGTATACACATAGTCAGGAACCACATATGGGAACCATTCCTAGGCTATATCAACATCAGTTAAGTTGTTTGCTGTATTTAGTGCATTGGGAAGTATGTATTTAAAATCATTAACTTTGCTGGTTAATCTCTTCATCTCTTCCTTTGAACATCTTGGTCCTTCCAAACTTGGGAGTGTTTTGCTGTCCATTCAATCATACTCTGAGCCTGTTTTTAGAGAAAATTCTATCATCTTACTTTTGTTATGTCTTGTGTTATTTGTTTCTACCTTCATGCTGTCAAAACAGATTTTGAAAACCTGAATTTTTCATAGAAGGAAGACATAGACAAGGCAGAGATGTGCTGCCTTTTTTTTTTTTTCTTCCCCTCCCACGAGAATCTATTACCATGCACTACACATAACTTCTGGAAAAAAGGAGTAAAATGCAATTGGCCTGACAGCGTTTTGCTTCTAATTTGTTACTTGATGATATGGCTAATGAGAAATGACCCTTTGAATAAAACATTTTTCCTGAATATTTTAATAAGCCATTTACAATTTTTCCAGCTCTTTTATGGCCACAACCATTTGATACTATATATTTTTTAAAAAGCTGATTATTGGCACTAGCTGATACACCTGTCATAATATCTATTTACAATATATACATCCTCTCTGCCAAGTTAGGTCATAGTTTACAATGTGGTTAGTACTGAATTCACAACATGGCACAATTCTGTACAACAATCTGAACTTGTGAAACCAACTAAATGGTGGTAATCTTATAGGGAGTTTTATTAAGCTGCAGCTCCACATGGGGATATTGGAAATATGTTGCTGAAGTGAAACTAAAATTTATATAATTAATCATTTTGAAATGAATTTTCTTCTCCGTGTGTGTATTTTTGTTCAGGATAATTAGCTAACCACAGTTTGTTTATATAAGGTGTGTGTAATCTGTTTATAGAGCATGGCAGCTGACATAATGTAGCTCTTGGCGAGCTGTGACATTCCCTTCCCACAAGTAACATTTGAAATGATAAAACAACATTCAGATGAATAAATCCCCACCAGGTAAAAATCATTACAGCCCACATTCTCCAATAATATTTTCAATCCACCTTGTTAAACCTTTCCACAGGAGCAAACACAGGTACAAGCCCATTTGCTGTAACTGTAGAGTAATTCTTCGGCCAGTCTGGGACCGCACGAATGTGTCTGAAGTACATTTACTGTTACTGAGAAGTGTGTTTGTTGTAGATCGAAATGTTATGATATGATCCAGACAAACAGAATGAGATTTGATTAGGGGATTAGAAACATGAGCCCGAGCCTCATGTCATTCAGATGAAAATATGACATATTAGGCCATGGGGAATTTGAGCCAAAGTATTTACCATGGCTGAGACTCACATCATTGTGCCTGGGCTCTGCAAAGGCACTCTCCAAATTCACCCCATGCTGCTCAGAGGAGAGCTTTCAGAAACCCCAGGATATAAATTTTTTCTGTCTGATGGCCCCAAAAATATGCATATTTTTTGGATCAGGATCCATGTGAATGTCTTCTTTCTGGACTGGTGTATTTTCCCCTGCAGAATGATAAAGCAGGGACCATATAGATGCCATCATGAGATCTGCTCCGCATGGAAGTGTCTGTTCAAAAATGGGCCATGGACATGCTGCATGCAGCTTCTCGGAGAGAGGCCATGCTGACAGGAATCAGAGCTGATGTGAATGGCTCTAGCTTTGATTTGCAGAAGAAACACTGATCCCTTTTGTAGGGATACAGTACATTTTGGTAGGCCTGTGTTTGATGGAGCCAAACCCCTGGGGGGGAAAGGTAACCTGGCAAAAGCAATGACTGTTGAGGATCAAATTTGCTGGCCCCCAAACAGCATAAACACATGTAGTGGGAGGATGTGAACTAGAAGAAATTATCCTGTGAAACAGTCTGGCAAGGGTCCGAGGGTTGAGCAGTGAACACCTCCTTCCTTCAGTCCGCAGTAGTAAAGCCAAGGATGAATAAGAAAAGACAGTTAAAACAAACAACTGCATTGACAAAAGAGTGTGGAGAAACACTGCCTCTTCTTGCGCAGTGTCTTTTACGTCTAGATAAAGCAGCTTTCAGTTCTTCGTGCTTTCAGCCTGACTCTCAGGACATAGCAACAAAGCAAGGAGACAAAGAAACATTGCTGGCTTTTGCTACAGGTTTCTGTCAAAGAGATTCTCCTCCTACCCTGAAGAAAAGTTGTTGCTGTATAGTATGTCCCAGCATTGAAGCAGTGCCAGTGTATGTACACAAGTGCAGAAGTTTGGTCTGGAATCTGTATGTTCTCCAGCCTGTGGAGCCTCTCACAGCCACCCCATTGCACACCCTGCAGAGTTCTTCTGACTTGGAAACCTGATTTGTAATATCCACTGATGCTGCTCCTACCCATCTGTGGACTTTTTCACATGATGGCTTGATCTTACATCTGCTGGTTATTGGTAATAGCACCTCTTTTATCCTACCTTGGTAGCTCAGTCCCCCACTTTACTGCAAGTGAACTAGGTGTTTGCCCCTTTGCCAGCTCTGAGCTGCAGATTACCTCAGCGTACCCAAACTATCCATTTCTGCAGAACTGTACCTCCAGTTGAAAAGCCAAAAGAGAGCAGAAAGGATCATGTTCTGTAAGTGAGTGAACTTAGTGCTGAATTCTATAATGGTAGTAAAAGTGGGTGGGTGGTTGCAGTTAGTCTTCCCATTGCCCTACTGCTGCAATTCAAGACCCTGCAGGTACAGGTGAAACGGGACAGTGACCGTTTTCTTTTTCTGGGAAGACATGTCAGGAAAGATCCTTGGCTGGCACAGTGGTTACCTTGAAGTCAATTGAGACTTACATGCAGTTGAGGATCTACTCAAAGGAGAAAAGTTCCAGCTTTATTGAAATAATTGGAAATTTTGCTATTTAATTCAGTCAGACCGTCTGTCAGTCCTAATTCCTTAGGACACGGGAAGACTGTGACATGAAACTAGAAGAGATGTATTTTTCTTACTTCAAGTAAGGCTGAGATACACTTAGCAATGAGATAGAAGAACTAGGTGGAAGGAGAAGAGGTCATTCTTTCAATAGTTTAGACTGCAAAATGCTTAGCAAGCACCTGCCATACTGTACAGTGTGTGTAGCTGGTTGCAAATGCTCTTTCTGCTGAAAACAAGCTGCTATGGCAATGACGCAGTAAGTAGTATATGCCGGTTTCTTTGTGAGTAGGATGTCCTCACACTCCTTTTTAGTATCAGCCTGTGACTGTTCAGTCCTCTGACTGGTAGGTGGGTGCTGAAGGCTTCCCCATGGTGTATTTCATGCAAGAGTCGCTGATATTTTCTTGCTAATACCTTCATTTTTGTAGTTATGTGTACCTGAAATATTTACCCTTAGTTCTTTTAGCCTTTTGGGAGGTATTTGTTGTGAGTATACTCTGTCTTCCAGAAATGTCCAGTGTTTGACCAGAATATTGAGAGATGGAACAGAACATGACCTACAGATTTATTTTTGAGAACATTCCTGCACGATAGTTATGTTTACACTGAGTGTGTATCCTCAAGCCTGCACTTAAAATGTAGATCAAACAATATTGCCAACATGTATTTTTCCTTATTGAGAGTTTCTCCAAATATGGAGTCATATTTGCTGTTCTGCCAGTACTCTTGCAGCAGTGCCTGTTTTATATTTATGCGCAATTCCGCATGTTAAAGAAAGAAAGAAATGCATAATGGTCTATGTCTGGCTGAAATGTGCAATGGGAGTATTGACTCTATCACTATTTCAGATGGGTAAATGATAAATAAATATGCAAGGAACATACAGCGATGAAGCCTCAGGTGTAATGTTGCTGTTCTACCGTTTCTAATATGTTCAGGTGACATTAAGATAGTCACGTACTGATAGTGAATAGAAATTGGGCATTTAAGTAGTCTACTCTCAAGCTATTTAATATGCAATGCACTGCTCAGAATCCTGCTACAGTGGTGATGCAGATAAATAGCTGGGTCTTGCATGTTTGATTCACAGTTTGTTAATAATATGTGATCAGTTAAACAGCACAGAATGGATACATAAAATTATTTAATCATTTAGAAATCACAAAATTTGCTAAATGATAGGGTAAGGAAAATTGAATTTGTTCAGCTCTTTGTCATTGCAGAACACTCCAAGCTAGCCTTTCATTTTCATTATTGGTTCAAGTTACAGTGTCAAGTCTACTTCATGAGCATTTATGAAAGGCATGTTTAACAATCTTCATTAGGAAAAATGCTCTGATTTTTTTCCTGAAGGCTCGTAAGAAATTCCACAAAGAATGAAATAATTTTAGGCCACTGATCTGGAAAGCGCTTTCTTTTTTGGCATTTTTTTATACCATAAAAGGGCAAAGGCCCAGTGTCTGTGATGTTACTCAGTTCAGTGTATTTCATCCTCTTCAAAAGACTTCATCTCTCTGGACAACCAAAACCCATTAATCTAGGGAAAACGAGTCAGCACTTAATAATAGAATGTAACTTTATTGAGCACTTAAACTGTGGCCAGGAAAAGCAAATACACTCTGAATCAACCCAGCGCAGTGAAGTGGAATATAAATGTTGCAGAGCTTATCTATGGAAGCATGTTGTCATTTTTCTGAGGTTTCTATCAAACTTTTAATCAAAACCATAGCTGAAATTGGCCCACGTTACTGTGATCATTTTTGAATGTTATGTTCTGTTCTGTAAAGTCTAGCACACAGATTTATAACGTTTGAACACTAGCACTGTTGCCAAAAGTCACAAGAAAGTTGCAGGCTTCAGACACACATCATCAGTACACGTTACATATCTACTTCAGAAGCAAAGCTAAGTCCATTGGAGATGGCCACAAATGCACTACAGCGGCTAGAACCAACGATGCTGATAAAGTTGCAAGATGATCGGGGAAATGTATTACTTTAATGAAGAAGTAGGAGTGCATTCGCAAAGACCAGCTGCAGACTAGATAGGCTACAGACCTGCATTAGCTCCTGTAAAAGTCAGTTTAGAATACCCATAGTCAGAATTCAGCTCTGAATTGCCCTACAGAATGGCAGCATTGATTTAATACATTGCTTAGTGACATGTGTTTTTTCTATTCATCCACTTTTCTTAGCACAGCTGGTCATTGTGACTCCTATCTTTCCTACACACAGCTGTAATGTGAGAATCATACCGTATATATAAAGATAATCTCCATATGTGGTCCATAACCCCTATTGCACATACATGAAGTTCACATTTCAAACTTCTTCAGGTAGAAGGATCATAGAACTGCCATGAGCTTTATTTTAGGCTTGCTCCTTGTTTTATTGTCTTCAGTGCATAAAAACAAGCTCTTGCTTATGTGTTCTGATAGACCACGGAGGCAGACTTGCCTGTTAACGATGGGCAAGTTTCTTTTGCCTGATAGTGCATGTACTAGAATAGCTATTAATGTAGTGATTTCATATAGCACTAGATTTTATATACAGACATCAAAAAACACGTATCTCATATTTCAGCTATCTTTGGTTTATATTAGAAACACAGAAATGAACACAACAGCCTAAACGAAAACCAGAAGAGAGATTTACCTACTTTTGTATAGATCTTAATACCATAAAAATGCTGTAGGCAGTATCAAAAGAAAGAACAAATATCTGTCGATAATTATATAGTGCTAGTGAAGTGCTTGTTTAGTAAATTATACTAGTTAAACATTCCCTCATAAAAAGTTTTGAGAAATACAGATTGATCAGAAAATATAAAACATTCTAGAATATAAATTATGCAAAAGAGATACTACGATTCTCATTTATTGATACTTCTTTTTTCTAAGAAGAACATTGTATGGTTTTGTGTTTTGATAATGGAGTAAGCTTGAAGAACTAACTTCATGTAAGAAGCAATAGGCAGTGTAAAATGTTGGGGTTTTTACTAGTGGGCTGACAAGTTAATTGTTTGCTTCTAATTAATAAAAATGAGAAAATATAAAGAATATGTATATGATGAAAGATGAAACATTGAATTAATTTTGTGAGGCATACCAAATTTGGAAAAATGTAATTCAATTGTTTCTCTTTTTCCTGAACTCCTATCTCATCGGGCACTGGCTTTGGAGTAACTCCATCCTGTACTCAATTTTCAAAGAATTTCCATCTGGTTTCATGATATTGGCCCAGTGTTTGAAAGGTAAATAGTCATTCAGGCACGCAAGATACTTTGCAGAGTTAACTGACCACGATCGGGGCTTTCTGAGACAGTCACATAGTCAATTGGGGGAAAAAATGACTCATTTATATGAAACATCCAACTTCATTTTCCTTTATGTAGCCAAGACCCCAAATTACCCTGATGTGCTTGGCTTAGTATGTGATGAATAGGTTGGCTAGAGGATGGAACTGGTAGTGTCTATAATTTCCATGTACCTCTGGGATGTCCATGTGAGGAAATCTGAAGTAGTAATTTGAAGACTCTACACATGAAGTAGCTCAGGATTATTATTTTTCCATTTTTTGAAATAAATTGTGTAAAGCGCTTTGGACAGTAAGAGTTGTAAGTGATGACACTTCCTTTGAAATAGTACAGTCTCCTGCCTAACATGTATTTTCGCCCCTTTGATTCTTACCTGGTTCCTCTCCCCATAGCATCTGAACAACTTTCATGCCTCTGTTTAACAGCAGCCCTGTAAGTTAAGGGAATAGCAGGGTTTACATCTAAATGTCTTGGTGAGGGGGCCTTCCAGGCTCCTGACTCCTTGGTGAGACCCTACTGTGCACCAGCCCAATCCAGGGATTCCAGAGACAGAAAACCCAGAAGGCCTGGCTAGAAGGACTCTGTAGTGACCACCACTCTTGCCCCAGCCGAGCTGTGGTTCATGCCATGACCCACTCAGTTTAGGTGCTGCTATAACTGCCAAGTGCACTTACTCCCTATAAAACTTCCTGAAGTGATACAGGGAAATCAAACAAGGTAGTGAGTGGGCTAACCTTTAGAAGACCTGTTAGTAGCAAAAGTATTTATATACTCAAAATAGCAAAAGGCACGCTGTTTACAGATAATGTATGTTTTGTGTTTACAGCATCCCTTGAAAACCATTAGGTAGCAGGGATCACAAAACTGCTTCCAGCTAAGCCAGAAATACAAGCCAGCTGTTACTAATAAACTCTGATTTCAATTGATTGAATAATTATTTTATTCAGCCAGTTTTCTTTTGAAAATCGTTACATCAAATAGTTTGAAAACTGTTCCAGATGTCAGTTGTTCTTTCACTTTGGGAATGCATGAGCAAATGGAAGATAGGTCATTTGATCAATAAAAATAACATACATAAGTATGACCCTGTATTCTATCTTAATATATCTGACAAGGGATTTCACTCCTAACGAAACTAAACCTGAGAGTTCTTTCCTAATTTAAACAAAAATTCAACCGTGATTCTCTCTGTAGTCAAAGAATGCACTCCTAGGTCCCTTCCAGCGAGTACCTCTGGATATTGGATGGTGAAAGCTTTAATCTTGATGCAGGTACATCCTTCCTGATACCACTGAATTTAATGTCTGAGTTTACTGTAAGTCTTCAGTCAAAACTACTAAGAACACATTGTTTTTTGATTGAATGACTCTTTTGTGAACTGCATTGCTTCCTGTAGAAAATGTTGACTCTTGGTTGAAATCGTTGGAAAACTGAAAGTGCTACCTTGCAAATGCTTTCTCCATTCTTCCTATCTCCATTTGCTTCTGTGTCCAGATTCCTAGGTCAGGTTACACCTCCTGAAAAGCATTAAAATGCCTCTTAGAGCAGGGAGATGCAATGCACTGTGGAGTCAGAGAGGACAAAAATGTCAGAGCAAAAAGTTTGCAAACAATTGCCTTTCTTCCCTCTTCTGACTCTGAGATCTGTTATTCTGAAATACTGACTTACAACAAGATCATGTTACTTGTTAACGTATTAGTCATACTTTTGACAGCTTAATAAGATTCAACAGCACGTTTTTAAAAACTGACAAACATTTCAAAATATGATTTCTGACATGTCATTAAAAATAATTTTATTCTAAGGTACAAAACTTCCTTTTGAAAAAACAAACATAAAACCAAACAACAATTCACCATGGTGTTCGAGGGCTTAAAACAATTTTTTTTTCAACAGTTTCAGGAGTTCTAAGACAGTAACTAAAGCAGCCATTTATAATGTCTTTCTGTGGCCTATAAGGAAGTAAATACAATGAATACTGTCATTTATGCAGACCAACCACCAAAAAGTGTTAATTTATGCAGACTAATGAGCTCTGTCACGTAGATTTGCTCCTTAGAAACAAACCCTGAACTTGGTGGGAATTTAATCACTGATTTGAGCAGCTTTGTATGTCCTGGTCTTGGCTGGGATAGAGTTAATTTTCTTCCTAGTAACTGGTATAGTGCTGGGTTTTGGATTTAGGATGAGAATAACATTGATAACACACTGTTGTTTTATTTTTTGCTAAGCAGTGTTTACAGTTAATTCAAGGACTTTTCAGCTTCCCAGGCTGCCAGCGAGGAGGCACGAGCCTTCCGCAGGAGGTGCACAAGAAGCTGGGAGGGGGCACAACCAGGACAGCTGACCCAAACTGATCAAAGGGATATTCCATACCGTATGACGCCATGCTCAGTATGTAACTGGGGGTAGTTGGCTGAGGAGGGCCTCGTCTCAGGAACTAGATGGGCATTGGTCAGTGGTTGGTGAGCAATTGTGTTGTGTGTCACTTGTTTTGTGTATTCTTTTATCATTAGTATCACTGTCATCATCATCATCATCATTATCATCTTCCCTTTCTGACCTATTAAACTGTCTTTATCTCAACCCATGAGTTTTATCTTTTTTTTTTGTTTTTGCTTCTCTCTCCCATCCCACTGTGGGAGGGTAGTGAGCAAATGGCTGTGTGGTTGTTTTAGCCTGCTGGGTTAAATCTCAACACTGTGTCAATAAATAAAAAATGCTTGGCACTCTTCTCTGCACTGCTGCATTCAATTTGCCTACTGGGACTAGCTCCATGCCACCTTCTGAGCCCTGCACGGGAATCTTAGGAGAGGACTAATTGGCCCAGGCCAAAGTCATGCCAAGGACTCTTCTGGCAATCAGAAACACAAACTAGTGTAACCATGTCCAACCAGGCTAGATTTTCACCTTCTCCATCCAGTGTCTTTTAATTGAAGATGCTTGTTCCTTGTTTCTCTGTTCCTTCCATAATTTCAGTAACTGGAAGATTAGTTCATATATATAGGCATTGTCTGATTTTTTTTACCAGTACAGTTCAAATAGAACCAAGAGGGTTTCTAGCAAAGTAGCTGGCTAGTTGAAAGCTGGATTTGACTGAATTACCCACCTCTCTCAAGGAAAAAAAAAAATCTGTGGAGTAATAAAATTTTAAATGTCCTTAACACTGTAAATGTTAATCAACTATTTTATTTAATTGCATACCATATGCCGTGTTTGGCACACATTAAAACCTGCAGGTTTTTATGTGTTTCTTACTGCTCAGTAACTAGTACTTAGTTAAATATTTAATCTAAAACTTAAATACAGAAGTAGCCTACATGATTTTATAGTGTATTGTCGTGCAAGTGCGGAAAAGTTAAAAATCTGTAACTCTTTAAAGCTTTAGTGTCAAAAATGTGTATAATTGATAGACATCACCTCCCTGCTGGATCGTGCTCCATCTAATATTATATAATTTTTACAAATTAAATTATCCTGTAGTGCAAGCTTAATGCATCCTCCTATCTACCATGTATCTATTTGAAAACAAACATTTAATTTGCGTGTGTAAATACATGCTCTTTCAGACAGGGAAGGCTAAAAGTATTACCCTTAAATCTGTAGTCAAGCATTTAAGTGAATTTTCTGTTTTTCAAAAGTTTTCAAAGTGAATTACCTCCTACTGATCACTTGTTGTGTATCTTCTTCCCTCAAATACGTCTCAAAAAAATTGGAAATAAGGGTTTGGCCTGTATTTTAGAGTATTGATGTTTTATCAGAGTAAGAAATCATATACGATTCTGAAGGCAGAAGCAGCTCTACCACATGAAAAGTTATTACAATTAATTTTTGTTGCCTTTTTAAAAATAAAATTGTTGCCAGAATGATGAATTTTAGTTCAGGTAGAGGAAGAATTGCTGGTTTTTTATTCCCTCTTTTAGGTTGCAATGCCATAAATAAATTTTTTTGGGGGTTGAATGGGAGTAGAAGTATTCACTTAATGAAACCACTTTAAAAACAAAACAAACAAACAAAAAACCCAAACTGAAAATAAAGCCACAGTTTGCCAGAAGCTAAAGGACTAAGAAGATGGAGCCTCTATTCTTCTTTTCTCTGTAGTGACAGGAGATTTTCATAGGTGAGATGCAGAACTATAGCAATTTCTTTCACTTGTATTTTGTCTCAACCAGATGCATTTTTTTTCTTGAAGGTGACTCCATTGGAAGTATGGAAGCACATGGAAATGAAAGTGAGATTTTTGCTGAAAAGTCAATAATCTACAAAGAAAATGTGAGTATTTGGGTGCCTTCCCAAGGTATAATGGAAAAGATGTCTTTCTCTAGAATTTAGTTTTTTATTTTTAGGATGGATTGAAATTGCAAAGCTTTTAGTTTGTTAACAGAGGTCCTTCCTGAAGTCTTCTTCAACTCTGATCACATATGGCATGCTTTAACTTTTAGTCTCTCTGATCACCAGGAGCATTAAATCAAACCATGATCTAGAGTCATCAGAAGGATAATGTACCATGAAAAGATGAAGTTAATTTCATTTCAATAACTTTATTGGCACTATATGGTGCCCAGGTATAGCAGAATTTAATCAAGACAATGAATATCAGACATCTGCTCACTGAAAATAATTTGATATTAATTTACTGTGGATTTTACGCACAGAGAACTAACTACTGCACTATAACATCAGCTGGTTTTAATGCTGCTTAATATGCAAAATCAGCACATTATTTTGGCACAGATTTCTAATGGAACAGTCCTGACCTTGTATCAGATACTAAAACCATGATTATGCAGAAAAAATAATGGTCTCCAGAAAATTTGACATTCTTTGATGATAACTTTTAAAACTGTGGGATGTTTATCACTGGCAATAGGGTCACTTGAAACTCTGAAACTCAGAATTTGTTCCCTTCCTGTTCAGATTTTATTCTTGAACAGAACTGAGTGTTCTTGATTTTTCATTCATGACTCCACATTGTTGCAAAGAGATAGTCATCTGCTGTGTAGCTTGTTTATCAAGAAACTCATTTGAAAGCTGAGAATTCTGTTTGATTGTACTGACCTTGCACTGTAGAATATTTCCTTTTTATTGAAGAGAGTAAATACTAAATGCTTTTAATTGAGACTGTAATGAAACACTGTTTCCCATTTCAGTTTGTTCCTTCTACAATTTTTAAAACTTTCTTGAAAGCCATCTTAATGAAGCGTTGCTTCCAGTGAACTAGTTTGTTAAAATATTTGTGCAAACCAAACATCTGAAGAGGCATGTTGCAAACATGAGTCAAATGGAAACTGATGTTTTAAAGTGTGTTTGAAAAAAGTATTATTTGTAAGTTATCTTCCTTTTCTTGCTCAGGATGTTCCATCAACATCATAATTTCTGGAATGATAATATCCAGGAAGAACTTAAAGCAAGTTGTTTCACATAAACTATCTTTCGTTAGCTAATAGTGGGCTCTTTTCACTAGCTTATAGTTGTGCCTTAATTAATCTTTAGGAAACAGAGTGGAAGAACTCATGCAGTCAGCATCATGTAAATCCAATATGTACTGGAGTTTTAGCATACTAAAGTATGTATCAAAAAGGTAACAATGAGAGGGAATCTGCAGATATGCCTAAAACTGCTTCTGCAAGGCTTTGAGAAAATTCTTGTTAACAAGCCCTTCCCCTTCTGTAATGGCAAAGGCATGACAGACAGTGCATCAATATTTTGTCAATGCTCGATGGGCTTCTTTATGACTAATTAAGGTTAGAGCTGCAATTATTCATATTTAGTGGTATCCTTAGGAAAGGCACAGTTTCCTTTTTTTCTTTCAACTCTACTTCAATTGCTTTCTTACCCATTTATTCCTGAAGAGGCATGAGCACTGCAGCCTTTATAACAGACTGGATACCAGGCTCAAGAGCCAGACAAGCGTAAATCCCATTTCTTAGATGTTTTCCGTGGTGTTGACAAACCTGCAGGCAGGAATTGCAGTAGTGTAAGTTTAAAACTGTGGGTGAACCTCAGCCTTTCTACTTAATGATATGTATTGCTTGTATGCAAATATGCAATGGAAACTGAGCCGTGTGTGTTTGTGTCTGATTTTGTGTGGTTTAGTTTTTAATGCAGTTGTTAAGTACCAGATTAATTTCTCTGTACAAATCTATTCAATTACATCCATAAATAATACATTAGATCTTATTCTGAGTTTCCTAATAAAGCATGTTGAATGAACCATTCCTTTTAATATTTCTGTGATGACCTAATATAAGAAATAAGTATTACTTTTCTCCCAAAGGGAAAGTCAAAGATTAACACAGCCTCAAGTGGAATCTTTGTGGTAAGAAGGAGGAGCAGAAGTTTGAAGAGTTACCTTAAATTACCCCAGCAGCAATAAGATTTCAGCAGTTCAGATTCACCAGTCCACTCTCAAAAGACTAAGTCTACTCAAATAGCAGGCAATGTAAATAGCATAAAATGCAATGGATTGGGCAGTTAGAAAGAAATTGCTGATTTGATAGCAAAATTAATGAATGTCCTTTGCAAAAAAAAAAAAAAAAAACCCAACAAAAATTCTGTACTTCACTTAAAGATGTTGATTTTAGCATGGGATCAGAAAAAGGGGAATCAGACTCTTTAGTTCCTGGTACATGGTTCTTCCAGTCTGTTTCCAGAAGCTTTCGTAGCCAGGAGTGATAGACAGCAGAGAAATGATTTTCTAATTATTATTTGTTTTAGCAGACCTACAAACTGTGCTTTGACCTAAAGATTGAGATTTCAAAGACCCATTCTCCTTGGAACCATGAATAAAAGAAACACAGACAAAGTTATGAACAAGTGCAACTTTTTTTTTTTTTTACCTGTCATGAGGAGAATAAACCTTTATCATCATTAGTAATAAATTACTATGACAGTTACTGCTTTTGGTGTAAGAAGCTGCAAGAACAAGGTAATAGAGATTACTCCAAAGGCATACAATGGGGAGTAAAAGCACTATTCTAGGAAGTGAAACAGAAATTCTTACCAAAATGGTGGTCATCCATTTAAAACTGAATGATAAAGAAAGAGAAAGACCATGGTTGAGCTTTTTTGAGGCATTATAATCACAGTCAACTGAAAGCTCTGACTAATGAACTAGGTGATACTATGTGAGGTTGTCCATCTAAGCTTCCCAGCAGTAAGGAATTTACTATAACAATTTACGGACTTTGGTTCCCATGGAAGGAAATATGTGTATGCTATGCCTTTTCTAATGCAACAGAAAGTAGAAGCTGAAAGATAAAGTAATTGTTCCCAGGGCTTTTCACGTTAGACTTGATTTCTGCATTAATCATCTCTATCACAAACAGTGCTTGGCTGTAGTCCATGAAGACAAGGGAATGATTTCACAAAGCAAAGGAAGACATTTTTCATTTACTTGTGGATGTCCTCACTCTGAAAAGTAATCTTTCAATAACAGAGAAATTTAATGTGAAAGCAATGGTATTGACAAGTAAGGTTAAACAGACTGAAAGCATGTTGAGTTTCACTTCAGATCCTAAGTAAAGAGACTTGTCTTAGTGCCCAATATGTTTGCAGCTTCGAATCCTAATTTTAAGGCTAATGTTAACTTTATTTTCTTTCCCTCATCCTTCCTGGGAATTGCTGAACTGTGTAAAACCAATTGTGATGCTTATTTGTCACTTAAATGTTTTCCCAAAAAAATTTAAAATGTTTTCCACAAAAAAAGAAAATGTAACAAGTGAAAGGTCTGAGAGATACCAGTCTGTATTAATGTGCAATGTAATTCACAGCCTTCTCATCCACAACTGGCTGTTGAGATGCTCAAAGCCTGCAACTACACACACAGTAAATCCATAAAAACTCATGGATGGAAGAAAAGACAGGTGATACAAGTTCAGAATTTCTTTTAATGAAGAATTCAGTAGGAATGACTATCTAGGCAGAATGCATAGGGATTTTTTCCTATTTCCAGTGGGAACATTTTGCTCTGTAAAGCTGAAACAGTGCTGAATGTGGACTGTTGGCTCACCTCTGTTTCCCACAGCATTCTTGGGTGCAAGGTGGCCTGGGAGGACATTCAGCAGTGGTCTACTGCAAGGCGTGGAGCAGGGTTCCCAGATCTGCCCATCCACTGGGACACCTGTGTCATAAGGAGTGCTCCTGTTGCACACAGGGAAACACTGGGAGCCCAGGAGCTGAGCTGGCAAGAATTTAGACAAAGCATCTTATAGAACTCATTTTTCATCAAAAGTGTGCCTGATAATTCGATGACTAAGTTTTTCAAAATAAATCCCTTTCCTTGTAAGTTTCCAACCAACTTCCATAAGTGTCAGTGTTACCATGTCACTAATGTCTGCTTTATCTTTTCTTTTGTGCCATGGAAACATTAGCATCTCTGTACTTCATGAAAGGGTTGTGATCAAGAATGTTTTTCAAATGCTATGATGTGCCTGAATTGACATATTTTCCTCTGCAAGATGAGGATATAAAGCTGATGAACTAAGGTTCCTGGTTATTTTTTGTGTTGTTCTGGGATTCTTTTTTGATTGGGGTTTTTTGAAAGGTGGGGGCAAGGGGAGGGAGTGAAAGAAGAATAATTTTGGGACCTCTGGAGGTCATAACCTCACAGCTAGACAAGGTTGTTCAGGGCTTATCCAGCCAAGTTTTGAAAATCTCCAAGGGTGGAACTTCAACAGCCTTTCTTAGACAACCTGCTGTTTTTCCCTTGTTGTAGCTTCTGTCTGTTGTCTCTTGTAATATCACTGTGTCTCTGGCTCCATCTTCTCTGTAACCACTTGGCAGGTAGTTGAAGGCAACAACAGTATTCCTACCTTGAGGCTTCACCTCTTCAGGTTGAAAACCTCCATTCTGTCAGTTCGTTTTTGTACACCATATGCTCCAGCTCCCTCATCATCTTGATGGCCTTCCACTGGACTTGCTCCAGTTTGTCTATGTCTTTTTTGTACTAGGGAGCACAAAGCTGGAGGCATTACTCCAAATGTGGTCTCAGAAGTGCTGAATATAGGAGATCAAACACTCCTCTTGACCTGCTAGAGTACGCTAGCAAGAGTACACTCATGCTAATGCAGCCCGTTATGTGACTGTCCTGCAGAGGCGTACTGCTGGATCTTGGCCCCTAGCTCCTTGTCTACAAAGCTTTCTCTCCGATCAGTGCCAAGTCTTTACTGTTGCCTGCTGTTATTCCATCCCAGATGCAGGACTTTGTATGTGTCCCTGACTTGGAAAATGCTGGATGCATAAGTGCATTCTTCTCCATCATGCTTTAAAACCCAATTTGTAGTCTTTGACACATTACTTGAGTAATACAATCCAAATATTACTGTAGTCTCTAAGTACTTATAGCTGTGACTGGTTTCAGCCACAACGTATGGCAGGGAAAAGCAACAATAACAGGCTCTAGATATAATAATTTAGCTTTCTGAAGTGAATGTTGTGGATGTAGGATGAAAAATGTATCCCTTAAGATAATATTTTTTCAATGGAGTTTTCATTTTAGCACCCAAAAGTTATAAATATTAAATGCACATCCACACTTATTTCAAATGTTACTGTGCAAGTCTTTGGACAGCTATATATTTAGCTATGCCTGAATGAGATACAAAATATCTTATTTGCCTAAGTAAGCACCAGTAAAATTCCTGCCACATATTCAGGCATTGGATCTTAGTGAAGTCTTCCAAGACATGGTCAGCAGCTTCTGGGCTTAGATCCCTTTGCAGACTCAGCATTCAAAGAAAACAGGATGAAGAGAGTGTCTTTGCCAGATAAGAGAAGGAAAAGCATTTTGTTATTAGGATGCACAGATGGGGAATTGTGCAACTCCGTTTGTATAAAACCACAGTCTGAATAAGCCCTGGTGAGGGTTGGCAGGTGGATCCAACAAACCAGCTTTTGAAAATACGTTGCTGATTGATGACTTGCAGCCAACTGAAGGAATGATAAAAATGGTTGCGATGGCTTTCCTGCCACCTCTCCAGTGCACCATAAGGGGCCCAAAGGCTGCAGCCCATAAATTGTGCTAATAATAATTTGTTATTCTTATTCTTTGTTAGCCTTTTTCCTTTGTTAGCTAACCTTTTCTTGCATTTAAACAGCAGGTGGGAAGAAGTCTCAGCAGAACTGAGATCAGTAGGCATTTTCACTGTGCATTTTCACTCCAAGAATGGAATCAACACTTCAACTCTAACTTAAGCAGTTTAAAACTGACTTGTCTTTTCCAAGATAGTCATCTGGACTCTTTTGTTCTCAGTGATGAGAACAAAGGTACCTAACGTGCAGGGTACTCCAGTAGGTTAGATGTCTATCTTGGAGACCTACTCTGATTGCTTCAGTTTTGCATTTTGGAGACAAATTCTACAACTACGTATAAACTTCTGAAAGTGCTTGATTGACACTTAATATAATTTTGTGGACTTTAAAATATATATGCAAGAATAAGATATTACTTTTTATATGGGGTAACTTTTTTAACAGATATGAAACGTGATTTTTCAACCTACAATGAAATGATAGTTGTTCAATAGGGAGGCAAGTGAAGGTCTGCATCTACTCTGTTTCACTGCTTAATCTCATTGCTCAGTTTCAGTCTGTCACAAAGATCAGGAAAGGAGCTATTAGAATAGGAGATGGGTGTGTGTATATTAGAATTTTTCTTGGAGCTGGTCTTGTTCTGGATCTGATGAGGTTGCTTTACTGTCTAGTGGAAAGGATTAATATTGGGCACACTAAACCGTTAATAAGGGCAAAAAGTTTGACTGTAAAAAGTTGAAATATCATCAGTTTTGCATGCACAAATTGAACTGGTAAAAAGCCAAATATTTTCTGACCTCTTTCTGTATTTGATATTGTTCACAATTGTTTTATTATACAAAATGCTTTGTTGTGGCCTTGGAAATTCCTTGTGCTACTCCCTTTTTGTTGTGTGAGTTCACAGTAGCTCTTTTGATAGTGGAGATCCAAGGCAACTATGCCCAGTAATGAGGCCCATAACTTTCTCCCTAGAATCATCAGAACTTTAAAAAAATAGTTCTGTTAGAACTTCTTAACAACAACAATAATAATAGCAATTTGGTTAATTTTTTATTTTTTATTTTTTTTTAAAGTAAGTTCAGAAACACAGGCTGCAGAACTCCCATATCAGCCCTACCTCTTGGTCATCGGCTGAAAGTGGACTTTTAGAGAACTGAAAACAGGTCATAGGTTCGTACTTTATTTCAATGACTACTTTTGACCTCATGGTGTACCTGTGGTGAGAATCAGAAAAAAAAGAAAGGTAAGTGTAGAGCTTTATTCTGTATCACAAACAATAAATGCAGACTTCTTTGGGCACTGGAGAACTCCAGCTGACTTACTGTAGCTGAAAGGCTCTGGAAAGCTTTAAAATAGCTATGTAATATCCATGGTGATCTGTGTAGAGCAGAGCAAAATACGTGACCATTTCTCACATGCATACTGTGCTAGAGTTGCAAAACTTTTGCAGGACTGGATGCATGAAACAACTAGTAAGGAATGCAATCAAGTAAACCTGACTGTTTTATTCAGTCTGGGCATAACAGAAAGTGATTTCAAGCCATTTTCTTTCATATTTTATGTTTCTGGAGCCAAAAACTCAGGAGAGAAATAAACTGTGGGAAATCAAAAGCAGAAAATACCTTTGTGCATTTCAAACACCTTCCCCCCCATCCTTCCCCATGACCATCTTGGCTTGCTCAGCGCTGAGCCATCCCACTGCTGTCCAACCACCGGTACATCACATCCCTGGCCTGGGTGACAGAGTGTGATGTTGTTGGATAACAATGCAAAGTGCCTGCATGATTAGGGGCTGGCCCGGTGCCGAGGGCAGACCCGTGATATATGCACCGGTTCAAGGCTCAGGATTCCCAGATGGGAGTGCAGCGGTGAAGCCATGCGCCGCAGATGGGATAAGTGCCCTCATTACTCATGCTTTGGACAGCATAAGTGCCTCCATTATTCACATGTGGGTCCATTGTACATTGAGGAAAATATGTATCTTTATTGTTTACTCAGTCGCAGTGCAGCACTTTATCAAGTTTAATGTTACTGAATTAAGTATGCAAGCACATGACCTTTTTAACCTTTTCTAAGTTGTTCCTATCATGCTGGTAGGTGATCTCAGGGCTAAAAATAGTCACGAAGGCAAATGCTGTGCCAGTGAAGGATTTACATCCTTTAGTAGGGGATGAGTCAGATATAATCAGACTGAATTACTCTTGGTCACAACAAAATGAAAATACTACCCCAAACATTTGATCTTTTTCAAATGGCGTTCCTAATCTGAAGGCCAAAATGGAAGAAATACAAATGAAACAAACACCACTTGAATTTAAAATACCGTACAAGAACAAGATACAAAGATTTTGAAAGGTTGTAAGAGATGAAATGTAGTTATTTCCCTAAATAATATTGTGTCATGGGTAGAATACAGCCATCTATTTTACTGTTATAGAGTACTGATGAAAGTTTTTTTTAGTAGCCCAAGTGTATCACTTTTACTTTGATGTATGTCGAAAGAAAGTAATCTGTATTCAGACTCTGAAATACATCACTAAAGCTGTTTAAATCATTTTTTTTATATAACACATATTTTTAAAGCTTTTGAGAAGAAGGCAGGCGGTAAGTGAAAAGTCCCTTTGCAGCTGTTCACATCATGTTTCATGCCATCAGGGACTGAGTGACACTCTGAAGCTCTGCTTGGTTAGACATGGCCCTCAAAAAGTTACAAATTAACATTCACCAAACTGGAAAGAAGTAAGATGAAGAAGAGCAAGAGATCAGCAAAGCAACTGAGGGACTGATCTTCTGCAGAACAGTACCACAAATCAAAAACCCATTCACAGACAACTTACCCAACAAGCAATGAGGAGATGTTAACTCAAGTGCAAGAGCTGGTACCTTCAAAAAAATGCTACCAAATTGTTTGGGACAGGGAGATATGTCTTCCTTTCATTAAATTTAACCCCAAATTTCTAGGACTCTTTTTGATAACACTTAAAAATTAGTTCAAGTTAAAAAGCCCTTTGAGGAATTACTTGATGACGTAACTCTATCCATTTTGGCATGGCCAAATCCTGTTCATTGCTGTTACCCTGATTGTGGGAAAAAGCTGTGGAAATGACGAGCAGTGTTTTCTGCTTGTACTTTGAAAATGGAGCAGGAAATCTGCCTGAAGTGACTGATGTATCTGCTAGAATGACAGAGTGGTAGCAGCTTCAATAGCTTCTCTTCTGCTATGAACAACTTTATTTGGACTGGTCATGTGCAGGGAGATAAGACTTTTTTTTTTTTTTTCTTCAATTCTAGCTTCAGTCAGTGGAAAGATTCACAGCCAGGTGAGATGTGAACACCTCCAGGTTTAGTGCAGACAATTTACACTGGTTGAATATACAGACTGTCTGGAGAGGAGTGAGGATGCTTAAAGTCCAAAGGATTTATTTTGCAGCTAACAAGCAACTGTTTAGATTGGTTCACTTGAGAGGCAAAGCAGAAAAGTTGAGATCTGAGCCTCTGGAGTTCTGTATAACCTGTGTCCCCATCTTGCTGTGTGGGCTGTCTTGAGCTATTTAGACTTTGCCTCAGTACCCCACCTCTGCAATATAATAGTACTCACTATCCTCTGAAACCATTAAGTACTCTGATACATTTAGATAGAAAAGGTGGGGATGCTTTCCTATCATATGAATACCAATTTCTTGCTAACTCAATATTTGTCTTAAACACCCCTGGATTTTTAAACCAATCAAAGTCCCCCAGACCAGACACAGATTTATTGGAAAGTCTAACAGACCACATGAGTGTGTTCCCATTGCTCAATTTTCATTTAATAAGTCAGCTTCATTGCTTTTCTTGCTATTTATGCACAATATCAGGTACTACGCACAAATCAGAACTTAATACCACTGTCTGAGGTGCAATTCTTGATGCAAAGGCAGTGGAATTATTCATAGACCTAAAAAGTAACCTTCCCTGCCCTCTCCCCTTCAGTCTGGATCAGGGTTGCATGTGGTGCTGCTCCTGCCAGCAAGCGAGCCCGGGTAATCTTGCTGCTGGTCCTTCTGCTGATTGGTATTGATTACTCCTCTCACCTGAACATGAAGACAAGTCTGCATTTCCTTATTGAACTCACAAGGCCAGATGCTGAGAATACAAACACCCCCTGCTACCCCTGCAGTAATAATAAACATTCAAAATAAGCTAGAGCACAGACCTGTTTCAAACCATTTAAAGAGATGACCAGATAACTGCCCATGGCACATTTAAAGCAGTGTTCAAACTGGTGACAAATGGAGAATTACTATCTGCAGAGTGCAGGCAGTGCTGGTGCTCATCTGGAGCAGTACTGAAGCTCTACTCACTCAGGAATACAAAGCAGAAACACTCAAAGGCAGATTGACTGTGTCTAGCAATCTTTCATGCAGTTTGTCTCAGTTTACTAATGTAAATTAGTAACTGGCCTGACCAAAACGTATCCTTTAGTGATATTTTGGTTCACTGTTAGTTGTCACAGGCAGAATTTTGCTTTCTACCCATCTTTAACTGTGTCCTGTGTAGACAGATGCAAAATAAGGAATCCTATCAGCAGCATAAAACAGAGTATATATTTTCCGCAGTGTTTCATTCTCTGGGAGGAAAGGAAGCTAAGAATTAAGTGATGAGTGAACTGCCAGCTAACTGAAAATGCTGGTTATATATCAACAATAAAACAATTATATGGAAAGCTATAAAATTTAGGTATTGAATTCACCCTATACTTTTACAGTTGGAGGCTTATAAATTTCTTCTACTGGGAAATATTAATCAAGGTTGATCTTCCTCAGCAAAGCTGACGGAGGGTAATAAATGCAAGGGAAGAGAAACATAAAGCCTCAAACTTGAGCTGGCTCAAGTTGCTGGTTTTGTATTGCTTTTAAACAGCCAAGTAACCTTCATTTACAAGCTTGTAGCTTGCATCTGAATTTCACCTTAAGAACAGCTAAGGCTAATGTCTCTGCTGATGTTGTAGATATTGGCAATTTTTCTATCTTGTTTTGTCGCTCTGAGCAGTTAATTTGAGTTATCTCTTCTTCATGAGCATTTCTCAGCAGAATCCCACAGTGCTCCAAAGTCGACCTTCCTCGTGTTGTCTGCATTGTTAACTATCCTGGCCAGGGCCTTGCTGTTTATTTTCACAATTATAGCAGCTCCGTCTTCTTTCATCTGCACCCACATAGATTGTTTTCGTGTTATACCATTTGCCTAGCCATTTCAGCTCCTTCAAAACCTTGTCTTCAGCTGCCACCACATACAGACACCTAGATTCAAAACTAACTTGTTTTCACAACTTTCCCCTTCCTAATCACCTGAATGAATCGCATCTTTCATTTTTAATGCAGCCTTCAAACTTTTCTTTCTTTTTTCCCCCACGTCTCACCGTATCTGCCAATTTTCTTTCTCTATATAGATCGCTCCTCTAACTTGTGATCTGATACGTTCAAGAATGAAAGCAATTGTTTGTGGCTAGGTGACATGGCATTTGAGCACTGCTGACTGTATTTTCAGGTGCTTTGGAATGACAGACTGGCAGGTTGATTTGTGCGTTAACACAATCCTGTTACCATTACTCTTCTCTGTCTTCCCCACTTTCCCTGCTTTCATTACATTTATTTGTCACATCTTCACTGAAATAATGTTGTCGGGTATCAGCAGCAGGGAGTATCTCTGTTGCAGCAGTGGCAACAGCAGGTAGAAAAATTATGCTTGGCCCTGTGGTTGCAGTGCAATAGAAGTAAAGATGGTTTTAATTAATTTTCAATGTTCGAATCTGAGAAAGGTTGTGTTCAGCTCATTAGGAGTGACTAGCTTCCCCCATTACATGGTAACAGGTTTCCTTCCAATTTCGAGCACAGTATTTGCTCCCCTCCTCCTTTTCGGTAGAACATTTCTACCTCTACACGTACATGTATACATCATGTGGGGTGCAGTACCAAGGCTAATTTGGCACATGGATAGAGAAGTAAATGGATAGAGGCAGGGGAAAGAAAATTTCATCATAACTACCATGATTTGTAGTTTGAGAGCACATTTATGTAGAAGAGCATTTACTTATATCTTCTCATCCCTTTGAAGGGGTAAGCTAGTATCATAGGCACGGCCATCTCTGAGCTGTTTTGATATGGATTTAAAATTTGTACCTCGATTCTAGCTTAGCAAAATTCTTGAGTTTCAAGTAGTTTTATATCTTGTTGCACACTTACTCCACTTTCACACATCTGCTCTGTGGATGTGGAATTTTATGTTATTTTCCTGAAAAGTGGAAATTTTTAATCCAGGCTGATACTTATGGTTTGGCTGATATCTGCAGCAAGCAACAAGAAGAGCAGTTAAAATTCAAGGAAGTTGACTTGCAATACTACTGTCCTCTAAATAGCATATTGGTATGCTTAGGTATATCTAATATATCTATGACCAGCAGTTCCATCAAAGGGGCCTGATTTTGGCTCATAATACAAATTTATAATTTTTAAGTTTTGGTGAAATTCTTGCCAGATGCATAGATTTGAACACCTCTACTTCTTGTTAAATGCCCATAGGGAGATCTGTCAAAACAGAATACCCAGAATGGTATGTTAGTTGGCTTGTGCCAGCCTCTCTCTTTCAGCAATCTGTTTTTCATCTAACAAAGATCAAAACTGCACCCATTGGGTTAATGTATAAGTGCTTGTAGAATTTATTTTTAACACCAGCACAATGAAACTGGAGGTGAGCCATTAATAATTGCTATGTAATAAGGTTGCACTAGCTGGTCTGAGTAGAAATCAGGCTTTTCGTGGGATTAGTGATGAGGAATGGTAACTAGATATGCTTATGAAGAATGTGAGAAGAGTGGTATCTGGAAAGTGCTTCATCAGAATGGGACAAGAAATGGGTATGAGATAAGGAAATCAGAGGGATATCCCGCCTGTATGGTTTTCCAGATGAAGAGAGGATTCTGTGTGAATTGGTTTTGATCCACTGTTCTCAAGGGCTAGTCAACGGGTGTTGATGGTGGCTCCAGAAATGGTGGAGATTCTCTCACACCATGTGGGCCAGGATGTGCATCTCGCCACTCTGCTTAGTGGGATCCCATTGTCATCTTATCCCTCAACAAAGGGAGGCTGGCTGTAAGAGAGACCTTTGCAAAGGTTTCAGTCAGGGAAACAGAAGCAAAGAGTACCTGTAATAACAGCGTTTGAGAATAAAAATGAATGATGCAGTCCTCCAAAGAAAAGATATAGTCAATTGGATGATAATCCTCTTCAGCCAGGGACCCTAAGGAAAAGACAAAGAGAAGAAAGAATTATGTAAATTGTAACAATCACAATGATTCAATAACTCTTCTCCTGTAGATATCTGGTTAGCCTTTTGATTTTTCTTCTAGCTGTTGTCCAGGTCAAGTAATTGGAATATTTAATTTATATCCATGTTTCAGATGTACTGGTAGTGTCCAGTTTCCATTTTCTGAAATAGCAGTTCCTTAGGAGCACTTTAAATCAAGCTGTAAAACTGAGCCACTCCATATCCTTTTGCAAAACGCAGGCTTCAGGTTTTCAACAAGGAGAAATGCAGAGCCCTGCACCTGACTAACCCCTGAATGAGGCTGGGCCTGGGGACTGACTGGGCAGCAGCTCTGCTGAAGAGGACCCGGGATTCTGGTGGACATGGACCAGTAGGTTAAGCACAAGGCAGGACTGTGTCCTGCAAGTGGTGAAGGCATGCTGGGTGATATTAACCAGGAGCTCAGCCTGAAGGGAAGTGATTTCTATGCTTTATCCAGCACCTGTGAGACTACATCTTGTATACTGGGTCCAGTTTTGGGTCCCCTGGTTACAGGAAAGATACCAAAAAAACTGCAACAGGTTCAGCAGAGTGCTCCCAGGAGGCTGCACCGTGTGCCTTGTGAAGAGAGTCTGAGGCACTCGGCCTTATTCAGCCTGGAGAAGAGACAGCTTTGGGACCTGCAAGGATGTAATCCAAAAGATAGAGCCTGGCCCTTCACAGTGATACAAGGTGGGAAAATGAGAGGCAATGATCATAAATCGAAATGAGGGAGATTCCAGCTGCATATACAGAAGTAATTTTTCACTATAAGGATGAAGAGCCATTGAAAAATGATGCCTGAGGAGGTCATGATGTTTGTGTCCATGGAGGTTTTCTAGTCCCAGCTAGAGCAACCTGGTCTGAATTCAGTGTCAATCCTGCTGTGAGCAGGAAGTTGAGCTGCAAACCTCTTGAGGTCCCTTCCAACCTGATTGTTCCTATGTTCCTATTGTATAATGAGAAATTCTGAACTTTCATGTCTTCTTTTTGTCTTTTCTCTTGGAGGCCCTTCACTGCAATACAGAGCTTTGTCCTAAGCTGTTTTCTCTACAGTCGTACCAGAACATTTTGGCATAACACTGATTTATTGCGGGACTGCTATGAGAGAAACATATATCTCCACATGTGTCTGCAGCTTCCCAGCATGTAGGTGAGTTTGAGAAAAACTGTGTGGAAAATGCATAATAGAAACTGCAGCTTGCCCATTTCTCTTCCAGGTGACAAGGACCAGATTTTTTTTTATTAGGAAATTAATACATAAATATTTTATGTTTGCTTCACGTGTTCAATTTTTATTGTGGAATTTTTAAATTAGATGTTTTGGGGCAGGTGTGTACACTGGTTCATTCCTGAGAAAATTATTGTGCTTTGTTGATTTGACCTGGAACACTGTATTTTGATCCAGCTTCCTCTTATCTTCTTACCATAGCTTCTTGTTTCTTTAGAGGTTGTACTTCAAATACCTTTTCTCTCTTGCAGTCCAGACTCCTTGGAATACTACATCCCCTTCCTAACCAAAGGACAAGAAGCACTGCTGCAGTTAGATGGCTGGGACTTCACCAGTAATTCACTTTTTCAGAAACCTTCATCTTAAAATACAGTTCATGTTAACAAGCAGTGATTCTAGGACAGAAGCAACACTTTGACAAGTGTAAATGGAAACTATTGCTGCACTGAAGAGGTGTTTTCTTCTTTAAAATTTAGGGAGGATTGTGCCATTTCATATCCTCTGTTGTAACTTTCTTAATCTAATGGTGATTTTCAAAGATCTGAATTATAAGCCCCATTTAAAAAGGAAAAGAAAGGAGAAAGGAAAGGGATAATGAATGCAGAAAAATATATCTCTAATCTCTTCTCTTTAAAGCCATGTGCCTATTGCAAATCTTCAAGGCTTCTCACTGAGTCTAGCACTTAATGTCAGGTAACACAGCACCTCTTCTGTCATCTAAACAGCAACACTTACCTAAATTAAAAGGAAGTTTGTGAAAACGATGGATATTGTCTCCTCTCTAATGTTACCCATAAACCCCTAAGGAATTGCAGTAATCCAGGCTGAGATCATTGGAATCCAATGAAAGCAGATATCATGAAAATGTTAAATCTGATCTAGTAAATATATTAAATTCTGAAAATATTTTTTAATTAGAATTGTGAAAAAAGACCGTATTTATTGATAATTTTTGAGATCATAGCTCATTAAATCGCTGGAAAAAACCAAATTTTTAGGAGTGGAGGTACCAGTTTGCATTGGCAGGTAGTTGGGAGAACATCATTTATGTTTACCCTTTCTTATAACTAGTAAAACCAAACTGTATCACTCTGCATTTATCTTCTCCAACTCAGTTTATGGCTATATTCAACCCTTTGTTATTTCTTATCTTCAGATTGCAAAGCTACCATTAGAAAGGATTAATTTTCTACTAAATATGTTTTCTGTGCCACACTTCTCCTAAATAAAGAAGAGGCACTATTTAAGTATGAAAGTCAGGATATTTTTCTGGTTTCTGTGTCTTCCAGAGAAAATGAAGGCATCAATCCTTTTCCCATTTTACATGCTAGCAGTATGTATGGGGCAGTATGTACGCTGTTAGCAGTATTCTTATTCACTTCACGGATTGTCAGTCAGAAGAATTCCACTGTGTATTAAAAACGTGAATGTGAACATACAGGGTTGTGCAACTATAAATTGAAGTGATTTGATGTGTCAATAAAATAATAATGGCAAGCACTAAAATCCTTTGGCTGTGAGTCAAGTGTGATGTAAGAGTTTCAAAGAATGACATAGTCCATTTTTCTTGCCTGTTTATTGCATTAACCCCTGAGGCTGCAGTTACCAGATGTTACTGATGTCTGAGGTACTCAGACACTAACAGGTAGATGTAAAAATGCCAATATTTCTGCCTTTTATTTGTTAAACGTTCTGTTCAGGAGTTAGGGCTGCATTAAAAAAATGTACATATTTATAGTGACCATTAGTGCCATTAAAAGTAAATAAAACAATAACTAACTCTAAATTTTGCTGTTTCACACAATCCAGACATTTTAAAATAGGTGTAAAAAACCCCAGTAATTGAAACAATTCTTACATATTTTGCCAAAGAAATTATTATTTCAGTCACTTATTGCAAATTTAAGTAATTTGAGTGGGTGGGTGCCATTTGTGTTTTTGATATAGTAATTCCTTACCCCCCCGCAAACAGCCTCACTCTGTGGTGAAACATCCTTGGTGAAATGGTCTGAATTGAGACACTAAACTTGCAATGTGAATTTTCTATATCTAGTTCCTCAGTTCCTCCATCTTCATCTAATTCCTACAAACTAAGAAGGTTTAATTCTTCCCAATTGCCCATGTATTCTTCATTTTTCAAAGACGCAAGGCTTCCTCTCAGTGTATTGTCTAACTGATGAGGCTTCCCAGTGTAGATCTGCTTGAAGAGGGTGAGAGGTTAAGCACCAAGTTAATGTGATGACATGCAAGCAACAAATAAATGGAGTAAGTGTGGGCTGTTAAAAGTCTGTTGACCAGTAAGGTGTTTTCAGAGTTCTACTTCTTCTTGATGACAGGTAGCAATGGTTCCAATGCGATGGAGGCTGGCATGCTGTTAAATTAATAGCTCACACCAATTAGATTATTTCTGTAGACCAGATGGGCAGTAAGAGGTTATTAAAGATAAGTGTGGCTGACAAACAAATCTGCATAAGAAATTGTTTACGTGAAGTCATCTTGTCAGATGTGCTCACCAGCGCATTTCTTCTGTCAACAGTGTTACCAATTGCTGTGGCATTGCTTCTTTCTTTTATTCTACATGACCCCCTGCCCAGAGACCATAACAATTAAATTGTTATGCCCATCTCAGAAGTGTTTTAAATTAAATGGATCTGAAGAATTAAGGCATTTAATCTGTTATTATTCATAGGTTCTACATGACCTTAATGAAACTTTAAGGGAATGAACAACCTGACTTCAGACACCTGAATGAAGTGCTTTAGTGCCAGTGCACTTATCAGGGCTTGTCCAGTACTCAAATGTCATACTCTAGCACTGATTTAGAAAGTGTTTAATTCAGAGGTCTAAACGGAATATGAATTGGTATACTGAGTTTTCTCGATTTATTTTGCAATATCTATCAAAAATGTAGTTGAAATTCTGCATGCATCTCTCCCTCAGCCAAGGCTCAGTAGAAATATTGCAGAGGTGCTATTTGATGTTATTCCATGTACCGATCACTCCTCCACTGCTTTATTCAGACTTGGAGTCCCTTGTCTTGTTACAGTTGGTTGAGTCTTACTTTTACTTTTTCTCAGCCAGATAAATTCCACTTACTGAATTCCAAAATAAAACTTTCATTTGCAGGTTGTTTTTCAAAGACAGAAGAATGGGTGCATATGACTGTGTGGGAATCGTGAACAATACAGCCCTTACAGTTTCGCTCTCTTTACTGTCAACTGATAATGGTTTACTGCTTTCTCGAAGGAGAAATCTTGCTTTTCTCGCTTTCTAGGATTTGCTTGGGATGGATTTTCATGTGTTGCCTACTCACAAAAAGGCAAAGGAATGCGCCATATCTTTTTGATAGTCCTACGTAATCAGAAGATTGCACAACTAAGTAACAGCGCTTCACCAAGTCACTGTGAAATATTTGGGTAACGCGGTAGCCCTCTTCAACTCCTATCATCTTCCACCCCAGTTCCTTCAAGCTGCCTCTGCTGCCATCTCCTGCTCAGAGCATGGCCAGGAACAAGCAGCCCATCTTGCTAGGTGGCTGCTGGAGCAGACCCCATCCGTCTAAAAGACTGCTGTACTGTGAGTTCAGCACTTAATTGTGCCAGGAACTTCCAGAAGAGTGTATCTGCCTCCTACCTGGAACAGAGAGAGGTAGTCTCTCTCAATGCATCATTGTCTTAGAAAGGCCACTCAAGTGGAGGAGCAAGAGAGGAAGTGGAGAGACAGAGAGACAAAAATACTGGCTGTAACTACTCCCTAGTGTTTTCAAATTATGCTCTGTCTTTCATGAGTCAGAAAACCAGGATGTTTGGCCAAAGGTCTCAGATGTGAAGAACAAGCAATAAAGATACATACTCTTTTGTTGTAAGAAATCATGAGTTATTTGAGACAGACATTCTTCTCCAATACTGGGCATTTGTCCACTGCAAAATCTCCTGTCTTCCTGTACCACCTGAGCTATGAAGCCATGTTTATAATTTTTGTGTGGTTTTAATAATTTTTTTGTGTGTTTTTCATCTCAAATTGAGGTTTTATATAGCTAGAAGCAGATAAAACTAGAAGCAGATAAAAGTTGTTTTTTTCTGGTGTACAACATCTATTATGGATGTGGAAAGAAAATACAGTGCAGTTACTTCAAAGACAAGCTGTGCTGTACTCATGAAAAAAGTGTTTTTAAAATAATTTAGTTCTTGGGGACTTGAGAATCCAGCAGGCTATTAAACCAGTCTGCCTGCCTTCCTTCCTTCCTTCCTTCCTTCCTTCCTTCCTTCCTTCCTTCCTTCCTTCCTTCCTTCTTTCCTTCCTTCCTTCC
>VWZZ01004383.1:522152-549180 GCA_013399095.1 Psophia crepitans
CCTTCCTTTCTTCCTTCCTTCCTTCCTTCCTTCCTTCCTTCCTTCCTTCCTCCCCTTGATTTCTTAATACCTTAATTTTTTTCTTTCTTTTTTTCTTGCTTTTCTCTTTTGAAAAAGACATCTGCAGGTTGAAAAATTCCTAGCTTGAAAAATGCTAATGAAAAATTGACCAATTATCAAACCTGGAAAATGTTTGCTTTTGTAGAAAATCCTTTTAAAATAGAATTTTAAATGTTTTGGCAGATCACTTTTTAAATGGGCTATTTATTCTATAAATGTGCAGTGCACAGTTTATTGCCGTTTATATGGTTATATTGAAATTGCATGGATTGGGGCACCTAAGGGAATGTTTATATTTCAGGAAAAAAATTAGGTTGGATTGAAATGCAGCATGAATCATAAGAGAAGTTTAGAAGCACATGAAGATGAATGTGTCCCTAGTGACTCAACAGAGAACATCTGGTAGGTGAGATGCTGTATAAATAAATACCTGAAAGGACCTTGGTTTTAACAAATATCAGTAGAGCATGAAAATGTACTCTAAAAACCTGAAAAATGTATATTATTTTATTAATTTAGGAAGGATAGAATATATTGTGTATTTGTCTGGTCATGCTGGGAGATTCATGGAGCTGACAAAATAGTTAACTGGGATGAAGTCACTCCAGAAACTCAAGGTCAATTCTGTAGAGGAATACTGGTGGAGTGCAGAACATGTCTAAAGTTTTAGCAGATGGCAACCACATGGACAATTGGAATCCTTCTCTGTGAATCTCCTCTCAGAGGACAGTTTTAAGGTGGGCATACAAGCAGTTGAAGCCAAAGACTTGTCCTGAAAGTATGGTGGGACTTTCACTTCTCACCTGGCTCTACGTGGTCTCTGGCTTTCACTCTTTGGTCCTGTCAACTCTAGTTTCCAACTGGGGGGTGAAGGCACTCAGGAACATGATGAAGGAGGGCACTCGCTCAACTCCAGAGTTGCTTTCCAAGCCTGTCTGTTTGAAGAAAGGTTATTGAACTAGCAGATTTTAACCTGATTACGGTTTGCAAGACTGTTCACTGGAAAGCAGTTACAGACAGATAACTCAAATTCAACCCCAGATTTCCCTATAAAATGTTTTACCTCCTTAGTTGGAGGTTATTTTCTGTATCTGTCACTATTCAGAAAGAAACATAAGATTCACAGGATCTGGAAAAAGAGAAAATTTGGATTTTTGATTTGGCACTTGACTGATAGCGAGAAAATATTAGTTCTGACCCCCATTTCAGGGATTTTTTAATGTTTATTTTGCAATAAACAACCACTGAATAAATACGCAAACATTTAATGGAAAAGAAATAACAGCCCCAGGCAGTGTCTATTCTAGGAAATTAGATGTGCCTGGAACCATTCGCTGGCACAGAGGCCAAACGGCACAAGAATGGCCCATATTCATACTACTAAATATTCTTACCCTCCAAAACAGGGTAGCCACATTCAAACTGCCTTGTGGGAATTGTTCCTGGCACACATTAACTCCAAAAACATGTCCAGGATCTGTCTGGAGGAGAGCAAATTGGCCGGTGCCAAAACCATCCTACGGCATGCTTTGACAGTGCAACAGTGTGGACACTTTAGCACCAGTGCCCAGGAACACTCCCTGGTAGATGTTAGCTTACTGGCATGGGCAGAACTGAGACCTTCTCCTTCACAGGTGGGTTTCATTGGGATGAGAATGCTATCATCCTTTTTTTTCTATTTTTTTCAGCACACAAAGAGAAAATTACTCCCCCTTCACACACACACACCCCCCCATGGCAGTTTCCAGCCAAATGTACTCTCTTGAATGAGACCTGTGGATTTGAACCCCTTTGAGCTGAGCAAGCCACTCTTCCACTGGAGCTACTGTCTTCTCTTCTGTCTGGTTTTACTTTATGGTTTTTTTTATACACATCAATCTTTTCTGTATAATCATACAACGAAAACCCAGTTTTCTATTTTTACCTTCCTTAACAGCATAAATGGGCTTTATCTGGCAATGCTGTCATCTCACCCTCCTCTGTGTCCCACTCTGAGTCCCACTGGGAGAAGCATTCTGTCCCTTCATCCACGCCTGAACCGATCCTCATGTGAGTTGGTTCTGGGAACTGATCAGCCAAAACTTAAAAACTCTGTTGAAGTTTTCAGCCAGATTATTTCCCAGAACTGGCTTGCTGCTAGTGTTCATGTGCAAGAAGAGGTAGGAATAAACCCTTGTGGGCAGCTCTTAGTTATACAGACATAAGCTCAAGAGGATCTTTCGCAGTAGGAGGAACACCACCAAATCAGGATTTAATGGGAGAAAGAAACCCCAGCTGCTCTACCTTTCAGGATGAAAATTGCTGAAGAACGTACCGAAGCAAAAGCTGAGACATTTAAGAGGGGAAAGAATTTAAGAACTTCATGTGGTTTACATGGGCCCAACTCTCAAGCCTGTCAAGGTCCCTCTGGATGGCATCCCTTCCTTCCAGTGTGCCAACCACACCACACAGCTTGGTGTCGTCGGAAAACTTGTTGAGGGTGCACTTGATCCCACCGTCCAAGTCACTGACAAAGATGTTAAACAGTTCTGGTCCCAATACCGACCCCTGAGGAATGCCACTGATCACTGATCTCCATTTGGACATCAAGCCATTGACTGCAAATCTTTGAGAGAAACTGTCCAGCCAATTCCTTATCCTCCTATGGTCCATCCACCAAAACTATACCTCTCCAACTTAGAAACAAGGATGTCATGTGGGACAGTGTCCAATGCTTTGCACAGATCCAGGTAAATGTCAGATGCTCTTCCCTTACTCAGCAATGCTGTAACCCTGTCATAGAAGGCCACCAAATTTGATTTTCCCTTAGTGAAGCCATGTTAGCTGTCACCAATCACCTCCTTTCTTTCCATGTGCCTGAGCATAGTTTCCAGGAGGATCTGCTCCATGATCTTGCCAGGCACACAGGTGAGACCAACCAGCCTATAGTTCCCCAGGTCTTCTTTTTTCCTCTTTTTAAAACTGCGGGTTATGTTTCCCCTTTTCCAGCCAGTGGGAACCTCACTGGATTGCCACGACTTCTCAAATATGATGGGAAGTGGTCTAGCAGCTTCATCTGTCAGTTCCCTCAGGACCTGCAGATGCAGCTCATCAGGTACCATGGACCTGTGCACCTTCAGGTTCCTTAGGTGGTCTTGAACCTGATCTTCTCCTACAGCGGGTGGTTATTCATTCTCCCAGTCCCTGCCTTTGCCTTCTGCTACTTGGGTGGTGTGGCTAGAGTCCTTGCTGGTAAAGACTGAGGCAAAAAAATCATTGAGTACCTCAGCCTTCTCCATATCCTGGATAACCAGGTCTCCTGATTCCTTCCAGAGAGGGCCCGCATTTTCCCTAGTCTTCCTTTTATCACAGACGTACCTATAGAAGCTTTTCTTGTTCCCCTTGATGTCTCTGAGCAGTTTTAATTCTACCAGGGATTTAGCTTTCCTAACCTGATCCCTGGCTGCTCAGACAACTTCTCTATGTTCTTTCCAGGCTATCTGCCCTTGATTCCAGCCTCTGTAGGCTTCATTTGTGTTTGAGTGTGAACAAGTAGCACCTTGTTCATCCATGAAGGCTTCAGGGCATTTTGCCTGACTTCTTCTATTGGGATGCATCACTCCTGAGCTTGGAGGAGGTGATCCCTGAATACTAACCAACTTTCTTGTGCCCCTCTTCCCTCCAGAGCTTTGTCCCATAGTAGATCCCTGTAGAGGCTGAAGTCTGCTCTCCTAAAACCCAGGGCAGTGAGCTTGCTATGTGCCCTCCTCACTTTCCTAAGGATTTTGAACCTCACCATTTCATGGCCATTGCACCCAAGCTGCCCTTGAGCTTTCCATTTCCCACCAGCCCCTACTTGTTGGTGAGAACAAGGTCCAACATGGCGTGTCTCCATGTTGGCTCCTCTATCACTTGGAGAAGAAAGTTATCATCAACGTATTCCAGGAACCTCCTGGACTGCTTATTCCCTGATGTGCTGTCCCTCCAACAGATATCAGGATGGTTGAAGTCCCCCATGAGGACCAGGGCTTGTGAACACAAGGCTGTTCCTATCTATTTAAACACAGCAGAGATTATTGATGGATTTCAGTATGATACTTTGGGAAACCCTACCAGCAATTTCAGGTGTCTGCCTTTTGTGAATTTGGGCTTAAAGTCTTCATAAGGAAACTCAGCTTCAAAGTATTCTGAATCCCTGAATTTTTCTGAAACTCCCTTCAAGAAAGTGAAGTCTTCCCAGACAAGCTACTGCAAATTATGTAGTATGTTTTATAGTAGTTATTGAAGCATTTCTTTTTCAGTATAAACAAAAAACTCAATATTTTAGTTGATGTAAGGTCTTAATTTATTTTCTTTTTTTTTCTTTTTCTTTTTTTTTGTAAACATACCTGACGTTTTGCAGTTGGACTTAAGCCGTATGTTCAGTCATCAGGAAACAGAGAAAAAGTCATGATCTGTTGTGTGGTTTACTTAGCTGATTATGTAAGCAGAAGTTTTTTAATGTGAGGAGTTAAAAGAGAAATGAAGCATATAATATTTGCATATTTAAAGAACTGAAGCCTTTATGTGGGGTGTCTCAGGTTTACTAGCCACCTAGTTTATTTGTATGGCATGTTCAGGTCTAGTAATCTGAAGAGACATACTAAATCTTTTTATCTATAGAGTCTGAGAGACGTCTGTTTATTGACCAAAAGAGAGGGAAAAATCCTCCTTTTTTTTTTTGATCCTTATCAAAATAAACTCTATCCATGTTAATTAACAATGTTAGTCCATAAACATTTTTTTAAGCAATAAGGGAGAGAACACACACACACACAAGTATTCAGGGCAATATACTGTGGGTACACTTTTCTGTAAACATTAATCCTCTAATCACATGAAACTCTCCTTCATGTGAATTCAAAAAAACTATGTCTGGGCAGATACTACCATTTTCTTTTCCATGAATAGTTGAGGTTTTTTTAAGAAATTCATTCTGGCTGTATTAATGGCTGTTCTGTATTTTCTTTGTGTCAAAATTCAGACAAATGCTCTTATTGTCCAGCAAGTTGGCAGAAACACTGAATATTGGAGAAAAATGCCATGTGACCTATAATTCCAATCAAAACGAATACTACCACTCAAATAGGGCCAATCCAAAGCCTATTTTAAGTCAGTGGGAGATTTTCCATCAACTTCAATAGGCTTTGGATGAAGTCCATGCTGCATGCTGGCAACAAACAGCTCATTCACAAACTACAGACCACTGCTTGTTTGCTGAAATTTTGGAATGAATAATTTTGAATAATGAAGAAAAAATCCTCAAAATTGTAAGCAGCTCATGGGCAATTTGTGCACATGAAGGGGAGGGGAATTCTCTGAAAACAGTTGCTGTGCGTTAGTAAGCTTCCTTTGATACAACAAAAGTGCAGCAGTGAACTACTTGATCATTGATGTCTAAACTCAGTAAGCATCTGTCAAGTGATATGAAACATTGAGTTTTAGGTTTGGCACTTATTTTCAGTGCTACTTTACATGTATTTCAAATGGAGCTTTAGAACAAGCTTGCAAAATAGTTGGTGGCTCCTGCAGCTGGCAACTATTTAGCAGTAGTCTTTTCTAGCACCAGCATCACCAGTGCTGCTCACTAAACCACTTCTTGTCTTCTGCAGCTTTCTTCTGTTCCTGTTTGGTTAAACTATTCCTATCACTCAATCTTGTAAGCATATACTTTAGTTATTAGATAATTACGGGAGGCACACCGAAGCCTGTAGAATGTCATAGAGTACTAGCATGTATAAGGCTGGATGGAAGACACCTTTTAGGTCTTCTGACCAAGCCCTCAGCTCAAAACAACTTCTTCCAGTTTGCTGACAGTCATGTTTGGTTCAGTGTTGACTATCTCTAAGGCTGGAGTTTCCACAATCTCTCTTGGCTTCTTGGGAACCCTGTTCTGATCATGGAGTACTCTCATGGTTTAAATTTTCTTTCCCTGATACCAAATCAGGATTTTCATTGCTGCATCTTGTGTCTGTGGCCTTTGGTCCTATCTCTGTATACACAGAAGGAGAGTCTCGTTCTGTTTTTTCAACAGCTTCCTAGTAGGTCACTGAAGACCTTCAAAACCTTAGCCTTCTGTTTTGAGTTTGCATGGCAAGGTTTTGGTAGCAGGAGGGCCACAGGGGTGGTGGCTTCTGTAAGAAGCTGCTGGAAGCTTCTCCTGTGTCTGATAGAGCCAATCCCAGCGAACTCCAGAATGAACCTGTTGCTGGCCAAGGCCTAGCCAAGCAACAACAGGGGTAGCACCTTTGGGATAACATAGTTAAGAATGAAAAAAATCAACCACAGGAGTTTTTTCAGCCAGAGGGAGGAGTGAGAAGATGTAAGAAACTTTGCAGACACCAAGGTCAGCAAAGAAGGAGGGGGAGGAGATGCTCCAGGCACCGGAGCAGAGATTCCCCTGCAGCCTATGGAGAAGACCGTGGTGAGGCAGGCTATCCCCCTGCAGACCATGAAGGACGGATGATGGGGTGTAGAGATTCCACCTGCAGCCTGTGGAGGACCCCATGCCGGAGCAGGTGGAGACACCTGAAGGAGGCTGTGACATCATGGGAAGCCTGCACTGGGGGCAAGCTCCTGGCAAGGACCTGTGGCCCCGTGGAGAGAGGAGCCCATGCCAGAGCAGGCTTGCTGGCAGGACTTGTGACCTCGTGGGGGACTCATGCTGGAGCAGTCTGCTCCTGAAGTTCTGCACCCCACGGGAGAGACCCACGCTGGAGCAGTTAGTGAAGAACTGTAGCCTGCAGGAGGACTCACGTTGGAGAAGTTCATGGAAGACTGTATCCCATGGGAGGAACCCCATGTGGGAGCAGGGGAAGGGTGTGAGGAGTCCTTCCCCTGAGGAAGAAGAAGCGGCTGAAATATATGATCAACTGACTGTAACCCTCACCCCTGTCCTCCTGTGCCACTGGGGGGGAGGAGGGAGAGATCAGAAGTGAAGTTGAGCCTGGGAAGAAGGGAGGGGTGGGGGGACGTGTTTTAAGATTTGGTTTTATTTTCTCACTGCTCTACTCTGTGTTCTGCTTGATATTATATCAGATGAATTCCTCTCTAAGTCTGGTCTGTTTTGCCTGGGATGGTAATTAGTGAATTGCCTTTCCCCATCCTTATCTCGATGCGGGAGCCGTTTGTTACACCTTTTCTCCCCTGTCCAGTTAAGGAAGGGGAGGCATAGAGCAGCTTTGGTGGACACCTGGACTTCAGCCAGGGACAATCCACCACACCTTCTCTTTAAGTCTTGAAGTCTCTTTAAGACTTTCCCTATACTCTGTATTCTGCCGGTGCCTAACTATCTGGTGGCCTTCCATGGAACTTGCTCCAGTCTTGCATCGGGAGCTCAGAACTGGACACTACTCAAAATACAATCTCTGAAGTGCTGAACAGAGGGGAAAATCATCTGGTGGCAATGCTTTTACTGTTCTTGAACCTCATGAGGTCCCTGTCAGGTTTTCAAGGTCCCTCATATCTCTCCACCTAAAATAAGGCATCAAAATGCAGCCAAGTAAAGTAAATGGCATATTTTCTGCAGATGAAGACCATATGGGATAGGTTTATTGCTGGTAACATGGTTAAAGTCTGCCAGAAATGATACCTGCTTTCTGTCTAGCTTTTTGTTGTTGATTGCCAGGTCAACAGGTCTTCACCAGTAAAAATATGGCAATAATATGGCAATGAAGCCCTATAACGTCTAAAGCACCTTAGCAGATCCTGATGTGTTTACTGGTACAATGTGCCAAGAGTAATTACGTCTCCAGATAACTTGCTTGTTACCTGTAAGACCAGCTTAGAAATCTTTGAATTACTCTGGCCACTTAGTTATTTTTTATGCATTTCACATTTAGAGATTATCTGACTTGGTTTGCCAAACCTCAGTCATTATAACAAGGAGAATTTACCAACTCTGTCCATATATACATGCAAGAAATATTGCGGTTTCAGCTTGGGTATGAGGAGGTACTGCAATAACACTGAAAAGATTCAGAATGCTGTACTACCTTGCCTTCTTAATACTCTTTCCTGGGCTGATCTCTTTTCAGGATAGAGAAATGTATATATTCAGTAAAACAATAAATTCAAAATGTTCCCTTAAACAGGAGGAAAAACATCCATTAAGGATCTTGGAATTCTTCTGTTTAAAGAATTAATCAGATTCGCAGATGTGATGACCACACCTTCATTTCAGGGTCATTTAGGAAGCTGACTGAACTGTATGTGATTGCTTTATCTGTCATCTAAGTTGGAGAAAACTTGTGAAATTCTTTAAAATGCCTAGACATTCTGTGAACTGCTTGTAATGCAAACCTTTGCCAGTCAAAGCTGAAAGTACAATTGGTTCATAACAAAGCCAAAAGGTGACCTTTTCTCCTGAGCTAACTATTTCTCCACAACATCCAAAGTGCTGTGATTTGAAAGGTTTCAGGCTGTCATAAGTCTAGACTTTTTTGTAAAGCATGTATTACACATCAAGTAAAAAGTTGGAGGTTCTTTGGTGAAGAAAAGTATAATTTGAGGTACTCTTCAGGTGAAAAATCTGGGTCCACACTTGTATCAACATTGTTTACTTCAGAGCTGTTGAAAAAAAAAAAATTTTGCTTACTTTAGGTAGACACAACTGTTACCTAGTGATGATTGTAGTTGATTTTGCTCATAGTTGTGAAAACCATAAAGAAACCAGGGGCTATGATTCACAGAGACAACAAAACTTTATTTTGTCTAAAAAATTAGTGCATCTCCTCCTCATTCAAAACTGGAGAAAATTAAATTATGTAATTTTGGGAGATAGATTTCTTTCTTCCTTTACTTTGAAAGTAATATTTGACTTCTTAAGACATGTGTTGGCCAGTAATTTAACTTTCTTTCCTGTGGAATGTGATTGTTTTGTGAGGTTTCTACTTTATTTCAGTGTTTCCTCACTACCCTGACTATTAAGTCCCATTTGTCGCTTATTGGTTTTCTTAAAAGTTCTTCACTTGTGTCAATATCTCATTTCACCAGGCTCTGAAGACACCTCTGCATATAAATATCACTATTACTTTCAGCTGGAGCTGTGTTATGAATTTTTATGAGATGTCCATATATATGCCCATAATTCTACCAAGTTCCTTTGATCTCTTCTGTACCACAGCCCACTAAGTAGTGCACAAGAATTGTTATTGTGAATAGTTATATTGCGGGATTTCATAATAGATCTCAAACATCTCAAAGATGTTTAACACCTTTGTCTGCGACATGGACAGTGGGATTGAGTGCACCTTCAGCAAGTTTGCCAATGACACCAAGCAGAGTGGTGCAGTCGACACGCTGGAGGGAAGGGATGCCATCCAGAGGGACCTTGACAGGCTTGAGGGGTGGGCCTGTGAAAACTGTATGAAGTTCAACAAGGCCAAGTGCAAGGTCCTACACATGGGTTGGCACAATCCCAAGCACAACTACGGACTGGGTGGAGAATGGATTGAGAGCAGCCCTGAGGAGAAGAACATGGAGGTGATGATTGATGAAAAGCTCAACATCAGCTGGCAGTGTGCGCTGGCAGCCCAGAAAGCCAACCGTGTCCTGGGCTGCATCAAAACCAGTGTGGCCAGCAGGTTGAGGGAGGGGATTCTACCCCTCTACTCCGCTCTTGTGAGACCCCACCTGGAGTACTGCGTCCAGCTCTGGGGTCCCCAGTACAGGAAAGACATAGAGCTGCTGGAGCGAGTCCAGAGGAGGNTTTAAACTGAAAGAGTGGAGATTTAGATGAGCTATTAGGAAGAAAATCTTCACTGTGAGGGTCGTGAGGCACTGGAACAGACTGTCCAGAGAAACTGTGGAGGCCCCATCCCTGGAAGAGTTCAAGGTCAGGTTGGATGGGGCTTTGGGCAACCTGGTCTACTGTAGGGTGTTCCTGCCCATGGCAGGGGAGTTGGAGCTAGATGATACTTGTGATCCCTTCCAACCCAAACCATTCTATGATTCTATGAAACATATATTTCATAGGTTCCTTGGGACGGGTTAGGGAATCATGACTAAACAGAGGTGAGCACAGTTAAGCATGAAGGTTGCGTCATTTGCTGGTTCTGTTGTGTACTATTCATTGCCCTCTGCTGGATGTGGCTTGGCATTTATTTGGGCAAGATCTAAACCAAGAGTAGGAGTACCTAAAGAAGTGCAACAGGTCCCAGTGAAGTGGTTCAGAGAGTTTGTTTAGGTGTCTAGGCAGCATACGTCTTCTTGAGGCAAAATGAACTACCGTCAAAGAACAGTTCACCATACTGGTGAGGATTTGATTCCTCATTCTGGAGCTGATTAGAGCTAACTTGTACAAAGTGCTTCTATGAACATAAGAAGATGGTTAAATTTCTGTAGCATTAAATCTTGCACATTGTATGATTCCATCCAGTCAAGGGCCCCACTCTTGGTAGAGTGACATCTAATTAAGTCTTCAAAATACATTTGGCAGAGGAGGAGAAAAGATGAGTCTTTCACACACAGTTTGTCTAATAAGATTAGTGGTGAGAGCATTTAAAAGGTAAATCTGAAAGTGACACTTGGCTGAATACCTGGAAGTTGTAGAATTTGAATGAGACTCCACCAAGAATGAACCTGCCTCTTTGGACTGCAGGGGAGCTCAGCTGGGAAAGAGGCACATTCTTGCTCAACATGGAAAAGAAAACAATCCACAAACCCCTCACTATTTTTGTGAAACTGGAGCCTACATCCTACCTAAGTGACCACGTAACTTCTGAGGCTATCACTTTGCCCTTACATGCATCTGGAACATATGATTTATGTAAGGGAAAGATTACTGATTTTCTTTTCTGTTTTGTATATTTTTTATATCTTCAAGGGTTAAGAATATGATTCTTACTTCTCCACTGAATGATACTTGTGGTTTAGCCCTCTGTCTTGGTGTCTGTCATCATATAATCTGGGATTATGGGCAATAAAATGGTATTTGATACTAGATCTTCAAAACGGAGTATCTTCATGCCAAATCTCTCCTCAGTCCTTAACCCATCATTCAGGAGGTTTGCTGCTCCATTGCCAACTTGTCTTTTAACATAATGAGATATGATTGAAGTGACTTACTGTTCCCTTCCTCCTCTTTCCTACCACACCATCAAATACTACCAATGAAGGAGTGAATGTCAGGAGATGCTGACTACCTAAGTTAAATTCAGACCTTTTAGCAATAATAAGGCTATTACATGAAGTATTAGATCACTTCCTGTTACACTAGGCAGCAGCCTTTTCCAGAAAAGAAAACATTTATTTTTCCAGCATAAAGAAGTGCTCACAACATTTTCATTTAGTCTCATGGTATTGCAAATACAGCACTAGAGTGACAGATGAGCCTACGAAACAGCACCTGGCCACCTACCTTAACTCATAAACCAGCAAACTGCAAGCATTAAAAATGCCGTCACCTTGCTTTCCTGGCTCGAGCTGTGAAAATTATAATTATGTGAGAGCCCAACCAGTCAGGTTGGATGATGTAATTTGGTAGAAAAGGAGACTGCAGTAGGATAGTTCTGCTAGTTCACTTTACAGCCATTGCAGTACAAGATTTCTATGTTTAATGGCCCACAGTTAATAGAGTAGTATAGGCTGGGATATCTGGGACTATAAGGGAATATGGTGCATTAGATACGTAGACATGCTGAAGCTGTATTTCAGTCAGCTTTAAAGATGAAACAACAAAAATCTTACAACATATGAGGCCAGCTGAATAGAGGATTGCAGTCATTTGTTTGTGTTATAGTTATGTCTCTTCTAGAATAAAGGTCTGCTTTTACCAAGGCACAGGAGGTCCTTCAGTGAAAGCAGCAGGCATGAATGCACTTTGTCCAGTATAGTGGTGCTGCTGTTTTATCTCCACGCTTTTCTGTATTGTGATATCTGCCTTTTAGATGTGTGCTCCACAGTACATACTGCAACCTCCCACAGCAATACCTTCTGAAAGATTTTGCCACAGTAATTCTGCAGTAATTTAGGCATCTTTCGGAGAAGGCAATTTAGGCATCTTTGGAAATTCTGGGATAAATTAGTATCCATAGTTTTTGTAAAACTTGTTTAATTTCCTCAAGAACTTGTACAATTTTCCTTCCTATTCTTTTTTTCAAAGTGAATGCTAGCTTGGAGATACTACTTCCACTGCTATACGGGCTTTGCTAGAACTGCTGAAAAGCACTGTTGAAGATTTAGTGAGATATACAGTGAGAAAACTCATTGGCAAAATTCATCACGACTAACTTCTCTCTTGTGCAATTAGGATCTGAGCAATGGTAGTGTTAACTGGAAGAATATCTGTTTTGTTGGACTACTAATGTCCTTCATTTTGCCTGAGGCAAGGAAATCAGAGTGGTAAGACCTCTGATATGTTGTGGAGTTTTTTTTAATTATGTGTACATGCAGAACCCTGTAGGTTGCATCATTTTCTTGTCCTTGTTCCCAGGTATGTCCTCTTCATACAGAAGGACTTAAAATCTCTTAGCTATGAACAGCTTTTTAACTTGGAGCTCATGGCAGTACATGAAGTGAGTAAGATCTGTCCATGGTCCTCACAGTTAGCTCATTCAAAGGGTGGTTTAACTTGTAAATCCACCTTCATGCTCCTGCAAAGCAGTCTCTGGTTTTAGCTTAGAAATCAAATGTTCTCCACCAGATGGTAAGAGATAATACCATCACTTACATTTCGGTGAGATGTACAAAGAGAATTTCTGCAATGCTTTCCTGTTAATGTAGAGATGAACACAATACACTACAAGATCCATTGGAAGTGAGTGTAATTATGAGATGGTGTAAGTATGACTTTCATCAAAATAGTCCTACTAGCATGGCTAAGCCCATGCAAGGTCATCAAAGAGCTTTCATCCTCACCATAGCTTTATGGCTGACCAAGAACTGTTACTGAAGGAAAGAAAGGCATTCTTATTTTTGGGAGAAATGTCAGAATGTAAAAGTCATCAATATGTGAAACATAGATACTGTGTGGTTACAGGATCAGAAATCCTGGTTCTGACATGATTCTAAGCAAGTGAAAATATGTGAATTGAATAATGCCTACTGCTAATACCACAATGAAAATTATGTTTCCTTTAAAGTTACAAATGCAATTAAGTTTTGCATCACATGGTCTGTAGTGGCTGTTAGAGACTGACCAAATTTTCCACAGATATGATTTTTATTAATTTACATGGAGCAAGAAATAAATAGATAGCTAGACAGAAACAGTAAAGTTTCCCACTAGGTACTGCTGGAAGTTATACCAGGCTTACTACAGACTACAGAATAAAGACCCAGAAACATGGATTGACCTGAATATATTTGAGCTCCTACGCACCATAAAGTATTCCAAAAGTTTTTGTAATTGCTCACTTTGATAAGCTCGTTGGCAATACTTAGTGGATGAAAATCCAGTGACATTTTGCTTATGGTGACTTCCAAAATAAACTCAATCTCAGCTATGGCATGATCTACAGGCAACTATTGATCAAAATTTTTTGCTTAGAAAACTTTTCTTTATATAAAATTAAGTCATATTTCATTGTTCTATTGCCTATGATTGAAAAAGAAAAGTTATTTTGCTTAGTGTGAATTAATTAGTTCAGGAAAAATGCAAGGAGAATGCAGGCTTACTATATAATATAATTCAGATTGTACTGACTTCAAGAAGCTAATAGAAGATAATAAATCAAACATAAGCTTCTTATTTCCTTTACTGAAACATGTCTGTAGAGAAACTAGGTTTCTCTCTCTCATAAGAGCTTTACCTGTAAGGTTCTTCTTGTTTTCTGAGAGTTTCCAGTTGCTTGAATTAGTTACAGCATACTCACTGTGAATATGACTTCTTCATGTTACAGTTAAAGTTATTTTTCTCAGTTTCATTCATGAGATACAGAGGAAAGCTAATGATGACTCCACCCACTGAGATTGCTTTTCTTTGGAGTGAGTTCATGTTATTTTACATTGGAGAATAAGAAAAGAAAATTACATTTGTTTTGCTGACAATCAGAAGGAAACAAAGACTTTTTTGAAAAAAAAAAGAAGAGCATATCTGAATGATAAGATATTAAATACGTGGAAAATATGTCTTCTAATGAGTAATAAATTATACATCCACCCCAGCTCAACTCATATCACTTTCCTCTCTAAAAGTGGTGAATAGCACAGCAGTGGTAGATCAGTGTAGGTGCTGAGTAGAAGTTTTTGATAGTGATATTCCAGTCTCCAGATTTTTGGTTCAGTGTTAAATGAGAGCATCCTTAGAGGTGGGGCTCTAATGGTCTTATTCATTGTAATGAAACATAGTATATTTAATGTCTAATTCCGTTGTTATGAAACTTCTTTTGTTTTGTTTAATTTTAAAATTAAATATGAAAGACTTTTATATTCTAAGACAATGTTTTTACAGTATTAAATGTGTATCCTAGCTTTGGACTCTGACTGGGGCTATTTAACTGAAAAATGAGGGGACTCAATGAAGTCATATAAAATAAGTAATGATTAAAAGAAGCTACTATGTATATTTTGAAAAGAAAAAAACCCATAAATTTAGCAGGATTAAAGAATTATAGAGAACAGCTGTTTATAAAGTTAAATATATTGTCCCTAGTTACAACAAGAGAGTTTTTTAATGCTAAAGTTTTTGAAAGGGATATGAAATCTTATGTGTCAGGGTATAACTCAGTTTCTAGTTAGCAGCACTTAGAAAAAATAATTCTTATAGGCAAGTTACTTCTTAACTATCACAGAAATTAAGTATAGATGCATGTACACCTAAACTAATCTCCTCAGGCCTATTCACGCAGTCAAACCACCATCAGTGGTTTCTCAATTCTTTCTCAGTTCTTTCCTCAATTTTTCTTCAGGAAATCCTTATATTGCAAGGACTATCATCATAATACAGTTCTTAAGTATTTGAAAATGAATATTTAAAATTCTTCCTGCTAGTGGAAAGGTACAACAGGTTTGGGATTCTTCTGATATAGCTGCATATGTCTTTATTTGGTTTTATCTTCAATTACATCAGTGTGGATGTTTTCTGAAATAATCAAATCTGTTGTGCACTTCTATTTGTACTTGGGATATATGAAGAACATATAGGAATCATAAATACACATAGGGCATACAAGGATGGATACTGTAGAACAGTCCAGTGCTGTTCTTTCCCCTATCTAATGCCTTGTTGCTCTCTGTCCCTGTTTCTAACCAATCTTTCTAAAGTTGAGGTGAGTTTCCTGTATACTGCTGTCGATATCCTGAATTGTTCTGTCTGTGCTTCTCCACAAAGTTATGAGTTATCATAACCTTGTTTATAATTTATTGTTTTTCATTGAATGGTCCGCTGGAAAAATTTATTCATATAATTACCACTTTTAGCTACTTTTATTTTGTCTGGGCATGCTTGGATGATAACTGCCTTAACCAAATAAAAGCCAAATAACTACATTCTTCCAGACTGCCAAAGAGACAGGTAAGAAAAGAATTAGAGACAAGAAACTACAAAGAAGGGAAGAAACAAGTGTTACTTATACGCATAATTCTTTTTAGGTGTTTGGTGACATTGCACTCAAACTACCAGTTCTAGTCTGTGCTGAAAATCCATCTCATAGAATCATAGAATCATAGAATGGTTTGGGTTGGATCATCTAGTTCCAACCCCCCTGCCATGGACAGAGACACCCTCCACTAGGCCAGATTCCCCAAAGCCCCATCCAACCTGGCCTTGAACACTGCCAGGGATGGGGCCTCCACAGCTTCTCTGCGCAACCTGTTCCAGTGCCTCACCACCCTCACAGTAAATAATTTCTTCCTAATACCTTATTTAAATCTAGCCTTCTACAGCTAAAGCCATTTCCCGTTGTCCTGTCACTACAAACCCTTCTAATCAGTCCATCTCCACCTTTCTTGTAGGCCCCCTTCAGGTACTGGAAGGCTGTTCATGACTGTTTATGTTCTGAAGTTTTTTTGAAAAACTGCCTCTGAAGAATGTAATCTACCTACTCCTAATCTGTCTTTTATGGTACAGCTGTTTGCTGAGTTTACTCCTGCACCAGTCAGTGAGAACAACGCTTCAATTTGATTCATTCTGTGCAAAAAGGAAGAAATTATATTGAGAATCTTGTTGAATTGAATTTGAACAAAAAACTATTTATTGACATTTCTAAGTGACCTGAAGGATTAATTAGTGGGAAAATGGTGCATGGAAATTATAAACAAGAGAAAGGCTTCATTTCAGCTTATAGGCTATAATACTTTTATTTCCACTTCTAAAAGAAGCTTCTGTAAGGAATTAACCTTTGTACTGACATTTTTCAGTCCACAAATAGGTTTTAGGTTACACTTAAATGAGGCTTGCATTGCTGACTCTGGAAGTTAACTAGTGAATGAGCAATTCAGCAAAAATTCGTAAACATGAATGTTACAAGTTGCAGGTATCATATTCTTGTTAGAAAAACCTCAGTACTTACAATTTCTCCAGAACATTTTTTCCATAATTGACCTTTAAAATCATGACAGGGGAACAAAGCATTGGCTGACATTTAAGGTGAAATAGGAGGATTTCCTCATATTTTATTACTAAGTTTGTTTTTCTTTTATTGCAGACTATGGGAGGAATAATTTGTGTCTGTTTTTAATCAAGCAATATCAGCATGGAAAATTACTAAGGGTGCCACTTCACTGGAAGTGGAAACTGTTTGTTTCCTTTTGGAAAAAAAACCTCAAACCCATAATAATTTACGATTTTCAGACAGGCACTCAGAGAATGATGTGATAGCAGTGATCTACGCTTTTTTCATAGCCTCAGAATTGCTCCATCCATGTGTGCTCCTATTTGAGGATGAAAGAAGAATTGGTGGCTCAGTTTTGTGCCTTCCAGTTGTATTTGCTCATTTTCTTTTGGGAAATGGTCTGTCTAAAGTTATGTAAGGATTCCCAGATTCAGCCCTCTTGTCCAAAGACAGTGTAAGAAAAAGCTGGAAGTAAAAATTGTTGTGACAAGTTAGGCAGACAGTATGAACCTTTAGTCCTGGGTCTCAGATCACAGGTAAAACTACTCCTTTGTGTAGCTGCATTAATTATATGTGCTATCAAAATCTCATTTATGGGACTCGTGGTCATAGGACCAACTCATGAGTTATTTCCTATTAATCGAGTTCTCAACGTCTGGGCTGTCGGTGCACATAGGCAGGAAACAAATCACCTAAACAGTCCATGTGGAATGAATTGAAGAATAAAAGCATGCAACAATAAAAATGGTAGTCTAAACATCTCAGCAAAAGAGCAAGATTTAAGAGTACAGTTAGTTGATGGTTGCTTAGACAAAAAGCAGTAAATTAGAGACTATAAATAACAGAACAGTTACAGGCTTTATAATAATGTCCTTTAACACAAATTTGGAGGCAGTGGTTTACTATTATTACCTCTAATGACCAGACTCTGTGTAAAGAAGAAAAACTGAAAAGCATACTATGCCTATAAATTTAATGAACCACATTTAGTCTACAAACACACACACTCAAATGTAAATGACCGTTTTATGTATAGTAAAACAAGGAAAACAAAGAAGTCCCGAGACTGAAGAGAGAATCCAAAGCTGAAGTCTGACATACTTGAGTTTATTACAATGGCCCTTTGTGCTTGCCTCACCGATAACGCGCACTGCCACCTGAACCTGGAGCTAACTCTAATTCACATACAAAAGCTCATTTCTTTCTTTCTGGAGGTTACCGGTTAGATTTGATTCCTGAAGTTGGGCCTGTGTATGTGCGTGTGTGTGTGGCAAGGTTTCCTCTTTTCCTGGTCCTCAGAGGATTTGAAGTATTGGAGATCCTAGCTGCAGATTCTTCACCATTTAGCTGTACCAGCTAATATTATTCTTTCCAGAAGATTCTGCTTTGTGGTACCCAGAAATGACTACAGCTTTGACAGCAGGTTTGACACCACATCCAAAGTCAAGATTCTCTCTTCCCAAAGAATTCAGTATCTCCCCAAGTCTCTGGCCAAGAAAACAGGTCATATTACAACTTCAAGTTGCTTTCCACTTCAGAAGCTCATGTGGTGGCTTATAAGACATCTCAGTTTCTTTTTTTCATTGAATGTATGAGGCTCCCTGCAGTGCATTATGCAGTACAGTGACACTGCCCACTGATGGCTCTGTTACTGAAATGCTCCTGTGTGTCAGCTCACATCATGGACGCCCATGCTGGGGAGCAGCCAGGGCATGAGGGCTGTTGGGAAATGGATGCTGAGCAGTGTTGTAGTCCCACTTCTGGGACCTGGCCACATCAGATGTGTAGAGTCAGTGGGTCTGTGCCTGTGAGATGGAAAGAGGTTGCACCAGACGGCAGGAAACAGCCAGCTCTCAGAGAGAGGTCTGAAAGGGCTGTGTACAATGATGGGGTAAAAAAGAGCTACTCATACGGAGAAAAGCTTGCTCTCCAAGGAAGGCTTACCAGAAGCTACAACTCAGAGCAAACTTGGGACAGTTTTCTGAGAGAAGCTACAGACCCAGGAGCACCCTACAAAGTCTCACCTGACAGTCTGATGCCATTACCAGGACTGATTTTCTGGGCAACACTTCTCCCTCAGTACGTTTTAGTCAGTGTTTTGAAACATACCTACGATCCCCTAGGTACAATTAGTCATTGTGATGTCTTGCTGAAATGAGCTGATGGTCTTGGTGAGAATAGCTAATACAGCAGGACAGCTGCCCAAGTTGGGCTTCTTTAGCTTTTAAATGAAATCCTATGAAACAAGGAAATAATTCATGTAAAACAAGCTTTGTGCCTTGCCCTCTATATTTAAGACACTACATAAACAGATGTTTTAGATATGGATAATGCAGCAATTCTGGATATATTTACCAGTGTGCTTTATTGAGGGAGTGAGTGTTTATATTGTGTGCATGTGATCCCCAGAATGGCAAAGTTGTCTTCCCTTTATACAAATCATGGGATCTCTGACGACTTATCAAGGGCATCGTCCTGTCTAAAACCTCTCCTTTCTCTGTGTACACAAGTTCCAAGATGTGGTGCAATTCAATAGTATAAACACTTCTCTTTGTTTTATAGGGCCAGTGACAGCACAGGATCTGAATTGTTTTCCTTTTGAAATGAAAAAAAACCCCAAATTTCTTTCAGCTCTGTTACAGTAAATTGTTCCTTTAGTGCCAAGGAGGATACAATGGATGCCTGAACATTTATGAGAAGATGCTGCTTTCTAAGTATGTACATTCCTGAGTGAGAGCAGATTAGCAAACACCAGCAGCTTATCACTGCGTTATTCTACTGTATAAGAATTTTTAATTATTTCTTTTTACTGACAAGCTCTATAGGGAGAATGAAAGCCAGATGGCAACTTGTCAGTCTAGTCAAGAGAAGATTTCCCATAACCATTTATTTAAATGTTTCATTTGATACAAGGAAATTATTAATTTTTCTCTAAGTAATGAACTTTGACATTAATCACTTCTTAAAATCTGTCTTTGGTTTTCTGAGAAACTATGTTAATGTTTTGTATTAACTTAAAACAATAAAATACTTTTTTTCTTATTTTCCATTATACAAAATCATGGTTTAAGCATTACTGATCTCTTTATTTTTAACTTGATTTTAAAGCTATCAAACTATATAGCCTGTATAAAGAAATAGCTAACATTACAGAACTGTGCGATAGTTGGGTACAATTTAATAATTTCAATAAGACAATTGTTCCATTAACTTTGAAGGCAGCTTATGATGGTGCCTGAATGGTACCTAGTTCCGAATGACTGGAACTCAGTAGATGAACTGCTTCAGGACTGGCACATCTCCTTGGATTGTTTAGCAGGCTGAAGGCAGTTTATCTGCTTCCCTGTCTTCAGCAACCTCCACCATTCTCTGAGAAGGGGCTGAGTAAAGCGGGAATAGAAAAAGAGGGAGAAGAAGGGAAGGTTTTGTCTGCTCTCACACCTTCCCTTCTGCCCTGACTGGATGTCACCTTCGCACGTGTAGCAGCCCTTTCCCAGACTGTGACTCAAATATATTTTCATTTAAAAATACAGGTACTTGGGAAATTGCATCATCGAGGTCAGGGGGAAACCTCAGTTTCTTGGGAGAACAAGAAGTTTATGTCTTGAAGCAAGGCTAGCTAGTTTTTTAAGTGAGTCTCTGCTTTTCTCAAGACACGGGTCTCAACAAAACCAAACCTATAAACTTTCTAAACAATGGAGAAAAATCTGTAGATTTGGATGTGAGTGTAACTTCATCACAATTTGTCACCAGTGTTTAAGTGAGGATGGGGAGCTCTGAGAGGTCAGCTTGCAAAAAGACCGTGAGAAGAAAACAGGCCACCTTGCTGGCTTAACACCCTTCCCCCACCTCCTCCCCCAGTAAATTCGTGCAGACTGTGAGATCCTAACTATGTATTCTTATCCCTGCTGGACTGCACTTTCAGAACCTGAGTGGACAAGACTAATTATTGGCTATTTGTTTTGGAAGTATTTGTACTACATGAGACCAAAAAAACCCTAACTATAAAATCTGCTGTTGTTTTGTTGTGGTTTTTTGGTGGAATATGTGTCTGTGTGTGAAGTACTCCTTGTGCATTTCCACTTAAATGCAGTGCTTCAAGAGCATTTTCCACCTTAAAATTCATGCTAGTGTTTGCGGTTTTTTTTAAAAACGAAACCACTCTGTGACAATGTGGGTGGTTGGGTATGTCATAATCCTGTCATGCACTTGGGTGCCCAGACTGCAAAGAATCTCTTCATTTTCAAGCAGGCAGGAGAATTTCTTTACCTGAATGGAAAGCAGGCTGCCTCCTTAGCTCTGGAAGATGCCACCCAAGTAGGCTGAGAGGAAAAGGCCAGTAAGCCTCTTCTGTTAACTCAAAATTGCCTCTTGATGAACCATTTGCTTTTGACTTGTACTGTATTGTTTTGGTATTTCTGTTCCCGAGTATGGAATACTGTGCTGTTATTAAAAACATGTCAGCAGAACCCAGCAGTCGATGGTACAGGGGAAGCAGTAAGCAGAACAGGCTATCAAAGAAGACTCTGAAAGTCAAAATGTGCTGTGGAAAGTAAGCATGTTTGAGTATGTGATCCTAGGGAGTCTGCTGGGCTTGCTGAGGAGCAAGAAATGCTGGGTAAGTTGAGGGGAGACAAGCTTTGACTGCTACTCAGTGAGTTGATCCAGATGAGTGAAAATCCATTTTGCAGATAAGATTTAACATGTGTGACAACAGCATGGCAAACTTGCTGGAAAAATGCCTGCAAGGATATCTTGTAGTATCAGCCTACAAACTCTTTTTTGTTCAAAGTCAAGGAAAAAGTTGCCTGTATATTCCAGCAGGACTGAGAATCTTGTCTGGGACTTGACTGTGAGAGATCCAAGCTATTGAAGTTGAAAAAGTATCTTTTAGCATTTCTCCTTCAGGAAGGCTAAAAGCTGTGCAATGGCTGTTTCAGTGGATAGACCTCAGTGTGGAATGCTTCTGCCGGCTGAATAGGGTGATTGGTAGTTCTCTACAGTTTTGAAGGAAGCACTGCCAAGTGTCAATTATCATTTACATAGTCTTTTCTCGACTCCATTAGTTCTGAGAAGCAAGAGTGCCTCTCAAAAGCAATAGGTAACCAGGTAGTTTTTATGGGCTCTGGGAGTCCCTTTTGGTGGTCAGTTCAAATTCCTCTAAGTCAGATAAAGTGAGTGGCTTTCCTAGTTCCTTAGCTGATAAGTGTCTTGAAGATTTGCTGTTTGTATTTTATTTACAAAGAAAGATGAGAGTTGTTTGAACTGTCTTGTGCTTCAGTGAGAAATGGCTCCAATGAATTAACTGACATGGTTACACAGATTTATACAGCTTGAAGGAGGTTTAACAATATACTTGAATTCTGTAGCATGACAATGAGTTATGCATTCATTGCTTCTGAGCAGTTTCTTGCAGCTTCGGCACCATGCTTCTTTGTGTTCATTTTGCATTGCTATTTTTCTTGACTGAAGACAGACCCTACAATAAAATATCTGTCATGGCTGATTCTTTTCTATTCCTTGCCTCATTATTCCCCCAAAATACTTTTATAAAACTGATGTTCATTTAACAGAGTAGTGAGTTTGCTGCAGGTGGGGAGTTATTGAACACGTATAGTTTGTGTGTCTACAAAATAGGATCACGTCTCTTAAGTTTAACTAGTTCTATAATACATATTTCCCATTAACAAACTATTATTTCTATCAACTTCTAAACAACAGCCAGACAACCTTTCTTGTATTTTGCTGTTTATTTGCAGCTGAAATGATATCCCATGTGTCATTTTGACATGCATCTGGAAGTCTCAAATATTCTCAAACAAAGCCAAGTTGGAGCATGACGGAATGTCATTAAAAAGTGAGTACTCATTCCACTGCTGAAGCAAACTTATTCACCTCTTAATACTCCTCACGGACATGGAGCAGCATGGAATGAGACAGGCAAACCTGAACCAACAGCAAAACACAACCTTCATGATGAATGTAGAATTGCAAACCACTGCAATATAGCGCCAAATTGTGGTTTATGCTGCATTGTGACAGAACACTGCAAGGCAGGATAATGCTGCCAAGCATTAGCAACAGTCAATTCCTATGTGAGGAATTAAAAGTTATGTTGAGGAATTGTTCACATCTGTTCAACATTCTCTGTATTAATACGGCATTTTGTCTTTCAGATATAGTATGGCAGTATTTTCACTTAAAAATTCAACTAATTTTTCAACATGAATTGTGTGTTGTCATCTGTGTAATTAGACATTGACAGATAAACTCAAATTTAAAAATGGTTGTTCACTTTGACCAAGCTTAGAACTTTTTTTTGACTGTTAACATATAATTTAACTGCCAAGAAACTGGTGGATCCTAGATATTTTTAAAACAGTGGGCACAAGTATTAGAATTAGGGGATTCTTCACAGACATGACTATGAAAGGCAGAAGCAATAGCCTTACAATTCTTATTGTCAATCACAACTTGGCTGCTCCATTTGAAATGAAGATATGTCTAATCAGTTCAGAGAAGAAAGTATTAGAATATAGTAAAAGAAGAGCTGAAATAGATAGACTTAAGGTACTTTCAAGGTGAGAGGAAAAGTTCCCAAGAAAAGTAACTTTGGTGTAGGTTAGGTACTACCATGAGAGCAGTGAGTTATACAGCGCAATGATAAAGGAAATTTGAGTGGACTCTGGGAGATAACGTTTGTAAAGATCCCTTTCCATTTAGGAATGCCTAATGAGTAAAGGGGAAGAAGACAGACAAGGAGACATGCCTCAAAAGCTGCAAAGGATCAAGGCAAATGGGGAGAAAGAAAGCAAGCAGGTAAATAATCTTTGACAGTCATTCAAAAAAATACCTTAGGGGTAGGTGAGTTGGGCACAGCGGTAAACGTTTTGGCACAATGCTGCATTGGGAATCCTGGAGATTTTTGAGAGTGAGAGGGTGAAAAGCAAGAAAGCATTAAACTGGTAACAAGGGAGTGAGTTTTGCAAACAAGATGGATAACGTCAGTATTTGGTGCAGAAATGAGAAGTGGTAGACAGGAAACAGAAGCAAAACAAGCAGCTTTCTGAGGTGACAGTGGTACTTCTGCAAGACAACTGCAATACGGGATTAAGCATAGTGCAGAGAGTGACTTGTAAAGTAGCGTGAATGTGGTAGCTGAAACTAAAGGAGAAAGATGGTATTGATGATGAGCTGACAAGAAAAGAGGGGATAATGTATCATTCTCATCCTGAAGGATTCTGTTGCAGTAAGGCAAACCAAGAGTCTCAAGGGTCATGAAAGGAGATGGGCTAAAAGTCAGCCCTATGGAGAGTAAGAGATAAAACCAAGTAAATTATAGGAGGCCATTCGCGACACCTACTTTGCTTGTAAAAAGGATCATTTTTTTAATGTAGTGAATGTGTTGCCTATATTAAGCAGTAATATTAGTCTCCTGAGTCTTGTGGCTATTTTGATAAGCTAAAATGTTGATTTTAAAATTATGATTATTTTCTTTAAATGACAGTGTATTTTGGCTTTGTCTTTAGACGACTTGAACATTTTCAGTCTGAGGTAAGTACAGTCTTCATCATAACATTTATTTTTTACTGCTTTTGTGTATGAATCCTTTTTCAGTTTTTCATTAATCCCCACAGCAGCAATTGTAATGAAGATCATATCTCCACTACAATGAGCTTTATTACAAGAAAAAAAAATATTAACATCTAAAATTCTCCATTCCAAGAAACATTATGTGATGGAATTTATTTCTAAGTGGTGAAATACTATTTTCAGTTGCAGATTGTATATCCCAAACTACATTCACTTAATTTTTAATTCCTGTAATTAATGCTACTAAAGCAGTTTAAAAGACAAAGGTTGTGGTACTCCTAGTTAGCATCATTAATATTACTTTCATTGTAGAATAAACACATCAGAAAAAATTAAGCCTTGGTGCAAATGGGTGCTCTTCCACTGTTCTGTTGATCCTAAAATGACTTCAGGTTTTCTTAGACCAGAGCTTAATTTGGTCTATTGGTATAAGAATTTTTATAACATGAAATGCACAGGAACCAGAAAAGCTAAGCAACAATGCCAGAAGTATGGCAACCTCCACAGGATACATCAGTATCCAGAATTATATCATGGTAGTGAGTACATAATAAACACCTAGTTAACTGATATAAACTAACTGACACTGCATGAGACCAGCATATTATATAGCACGAAGCCAATGGAATGATGTAATAAAGGATCAAGTTTAGATAAAAATAGTGACTTTACTATTGAGATATTTGCAACATTGCCAAACTCAAATGCTCAAAAGGACTGTTTTGAATCTGGCTTAATCATAGTATCTTTTTAAATAAATGCACGCCCTATTTCTAGAAATATTTAAAAATATTTTTATTTTCAGAAATGGGGTGGGGTTTTTTTAAGTTTTGCGTTTAGTAAGAACAGGCCACATTTTGAAGGGGTTTTGTGCAATCATTATAGACTGAGAACTTCATTTAGAAAAAGACAAGATTCTTCTAGAACCCCAAGACTCTCAGAGTCTCAAAAGCTTGCAGCCTCGCTTGTGAGAGACGTTTTTTTCCATATATGCGTTCAACTTTTTAAGGTATGGTAATACCAACTTCAAGGATAGTAGTACGAGCCATGCAAGCAGGGACATGCTGTATCAAAAAACTGAATAACCTCTGAATACAGCTGAGGGTAAAATTAGTCTGGGCAATGGAAGTCAGTGGAATCTTGTTCATGCTTCGTGCCTTGACTGGACAGTCAAGGCGATATGTAACATGATATATTGTTATGCCTGGGATTAGCTCTATTTTCCTTTTATCTTACTGTCTGTTCAAATTAAATCTCTGCAACTTCACTTTTTCATGTCACTCGTTCTAATCAAGTCCAAACAAACCTGGACTTAATCTAATTGACACATGTACTAAAAGCACATACTGAAAGAAAAACTAGACACTCAGCATTAATAGTACCGATTGAAAAGCTCTTCTGCTCTGACCCATACTAGATCCCATGGAAATTTCTGCAAATGACTCTGAGTAATGAAATATTTAGAAATCACTTTATGGAAGTTGCCAAGAGGGTGGGATGTACACAACATTGAGTTGTCATTTTCGGTAAATTTCCATTTTATCATAGTGCCCACAATTCTGCTAGGGCTCTGAGTGTAATGTAACCACAAAGAAATCCAGAGAGGCATGCAGTGAGGTTTGGGGTGGTTTGGAGTTTTTTTGTGGTGTTGAGATTTTTGTTACATGAATATTTGAAAGGCACGCTGAGTTCATTATATGCTTTACTAAACAAGTTGCAGTCCAAGAAGGAAAACTTGAAAATACCTGGCCATTTTATTGTTAAATAACATAACCTGGGGAGGCAGGGGGCAGAAGCTTTTAACAATGGAGCAGAACAAGGAAAGCTCAAGAATATTGCATGTTTTTACCACCAGCTACATTACCCACCTATCCTAAAGGATCAGTTGGCACACTTGACCACCTCTCACCTTGGTAGAGAGTTACTGCCAGGCAGAATCTACCTCAACTAGCTGAAAACCATGGAAATGCAAACTTGTGCAATTTCTCTAGGATTCCTTCACTCTAAGGTGTTACAAGCAGCACTTGAGATTGCTAGTGCTGAATCACAAGCTTTCACTACTGCAGGGAAGAGGACAATTTAATCGGCAATACTGTCGTAAGTTCTTCTGTGAGATGATTTCTAGAGAGATAAAGGACAAAGGGATAATGAATCTACTACAGTTTTATATTGTTCACATGTAAATAAGAGAAAAAAAGATGGAGTTCATTCAGGGATTTTTTTAGCGGTAACACGAAGAGAACTGTTCATTTTCTCTTCTTTAGAGGTCAAGTGCCTCAAGGGGAGGATCCCTGAAGGAACAGGGAAAGAAAGGTATGTGGCTCCATATAACCAGTGAGGAAGGATGCTAGTCACTGAAATTGTGGTCAAGAGAAAGGACTCTGTGGTAGCAACATTTTAATATTATGTCAGTGATTTTAACCAAAGAAGTCTAGTGGAGGTCATCCACTTAGAAGGAGTCAAAAACTTCAGTCCTGTAACACTTTAATAGGTAACAGGTAACAAATTCAGAAAAGAGCTTTTATTTCTTTCCCTGTTCTTGGTGGTCTTGAAGGTAGAAGCATACTGACTGCTGGTGTGTCCAACGCTGTTATAACTGTTTAATGGAGAAATAACACACTTTATTTTCCAGGATAACCAGCGCAGCTCACAAGAGTAGATTTGTGTTTAAAAGTCACCGCCAGCCAGGTAATGCTGCTCAATTAGTATTAATGATGATAGTCACAGTAAAAAACAGAATACAACCTGGATTTGGACTTTTAATTTTTTATTTTTTTTTAATGAAAAGGAAGAATTCTCTCTGCTTCATCATCTGCAGAGTAAGAATCTGGGATTTATTAAGGCAGTAAAGATGAACTGGGCTT
>VWZZ01004383.1:552486-567435 GCA_013399095.1 Psophia crepitans
ATCCAGGCCACACCTCCTCAGCTTGCCCACAAGGATGCCGTGGGAGACGATGTCAAATGCCTTGCTGAGGTCAAGATAGACCACATCTACTGCCCTTTCATCATCCATCCACCTGGTTACATCCTCATAGAAGGCTATCAGGTTGGTCAAAACAACTATGTTGTGGGAATTACAGACACTGAAATACATATTTTGTTGCTGAACTGGCCAAGACTTGCTTTAAGTGTGGCTCCAGCACTGTCAAAATCTAAAGTAAAAGGGAGGATCATGAAGTTTTGGAATAGCTTCATCTAAATGCTTTGTGTCATTTACAACATCTGATCCACTTAAAGGAGCTGGTATGTTACATGTTACATTGCAATTAATTTCAATTAACAATAGTTCACATATAAAGGACCTTCTTACTTGCTACAGTGAGTTACTTATGCAAGCTAAAATTAAACCAGAAAAGCCAGAAATTACCATGAATTACTAAGTCAAAATTTCTATGCTGCTATTCAGCAAAGAGAAAGCTTTAAATAAAATACTTTATTAAGACAGGCACATTTCATTTGCTGAGCTGCCAGTATGGAAATGAATATGTTTGACAAAATAATCACCCTCACTGGTTTTACTTTTCTGCAAATTTCGTACTGCTCTTGAAAGGTGCCTGGAAGCTAAAGCAGAGGCATTTCAACAGGTCATTACTTAACGCTATGCTGTTTAAGAGGTTACAGGTATGCACATGGCAGCGAACAACTGCAGAATAGATGAGCAGGATGTAAATAGACAGAGAAAAAGCAGAGATATCTTTGGCAAAACGCAGTTCATGACATAAGGAAAGACCAGAAGACTGGTCATTCATGAGTGAGACACAGTGCATTCAGTTTTGTGAGATTCCTGTTGATTTCATTATTCTTTGTGTAAAAAAACCCAAACAATAGTGCAAATGCTATCTGTGCAAACTGATGAATTTTGAAGCAAATAATAATAATAATAATAATAATAATAATAATAATAATAATAATAATAATAATAATAATAATAATAATAAACATAAAATGCCTCTTTTTTGATGTGTGGGAATTGGGTTTCTCTGTTTTTCTACTGTGGGATCCTCACGAGNAAAAATAAAAATAAAAATAATAATAAAAACATAAAATGCCTCTTTTTTGATGTGTGGGAATTGGGTTTCTCTGTTTTTCTACTGTGGGATCCTCACGAGGAATCAAAGACATTTGTACATGTCTGCCTTTGGGTTTTGCCAACATGCACTGCGTCTCCAACCCCCTCTTAAACCTATCAGGAGTTTGAATGCATATCTTGGCCGGCGCTCTCTGAAGTCAGACTATGTCTCTGTTTCCATCTGGGATTTCACCAGGAAATGCTTGAAGTACCAAGCTGTAGGCTGATACCATGAGATCTGCAGACCTGAGAAATTCAGATAAGCCCATACAAGCTTTGAACCTCCAAATCTTTTGAAGTTTGTCTGTCACAAAGTGTAACTCCACTGCTGTCTGCAGACAAAACTGAAACATGAATGGAAACAGATCTCTTTTTTGAAAAACTGCTGTGGGTGGCTTAAGGACAAATGAATAAATATAACTATATAAGGAAATACAATGTCTTTCAGGGAAGCACTCTGTCTCTACGCACTTGAGCATTTCCTTGCATCCATGACGACAACGAAAGCTCATAAAACGAGCTCATTTCCTACTCATCCCTGCATTTTCATTGTGGGTGATCTGACGCGGTGATGTGTTTTTTAAACATTCATTTCTCTGTTTACAACAAGCTATTGTTGTTTACCATTTTTCCATTAAGCTGGTCAAGGGTGTACAATTCAGGGAAAATCCAGCAGAAGCCAGAAGCTGCTGCAGTAGAAGGAAGAGTGAGCAATTGATAAGCATTGACAAAGACTCAGTGTGGAGCAAAGCACGCACCCAGCCCAATTTTTTCTGAAGTCTGTCATCTCTGTCTGCTATGGATAAAGCCATAATATCATGAGACCTGCTGTTTTAAACAATGACAAATAGCAGATACTACAGGAAAGTATACAAGGATGGGGAAAGTTTAGGGTGATGCTTCCTCTTACAAACCTTCCCAGCTTCCAATAGCTTTTGAAAAAGATACTTCCTAAACTAAATGTTGCATAGATATTGCATAGACATGTTTAATGCTCCTGTAGATTTTCTTCAGAAATTGTAGGTTCAAAAGCCTTTCCCTAGGACACAAAATCATAGGGCAGTTAATTCTGTGAAGTCTGAAATTATGTAAAATTATACATCATATACAACTTCTTCTGAGGAGAAAAAGGTTTTGTTTGGTTTTGTTGGTTTTTTGTTGTTTTTTTTTTCCAGGGACAAAAGTGGTTAACTGTTTGGGTTTTTTAGGCCATTTGCTTACAAATTTTGTTTGCTGCCTTTTGTGTTATGGGAAACACTGAACAATCATGTTTTCTCCATAATTGTCACCATTTTACTGACCCAAGACTGAAGAAAAGTTTTCAGGTAGATTTAAATAGCAACCTTCAAATACCTAAAAGAAGGTCATCAAGAAGATAGGGCCAGGCTTTCCACAATGGGAAGGCAGGAGATGACAGACATATATTGAAACAAGAAATTATCAGATGGTGTATAACAAAAGGCTTTCATACCATGAGGACAGTGGAGCAGTGGAAGAGACTGCCCAGGATGGCTGTGTAGTTTCCATCTTTGGAGGTTTTTCAAGATCCAGCTGGATAAACCCTAGAGCTCACTGTATTTGAATAGGTGGTTGGACTAGAGACCTCCTGAGATCTCTTCTGAACTGAGGTTTTCTGTGATCCTCTAACTTGCTAGTTTTCTCTTTCCCAAACAGAAAACTCCTTCCTCATACAGAAACCACTGTCTATCTTTGATCATTTTTGTTGCACTTCTACATTTTGCTGTGTCCTTTTTGATACAGGGCAAACTGAACTGCACATGGTCTTCAGACAAGTGCGCGTTGAAGATTATTGAAGTGCACAGAGATGCTTACTGCAATGTTCCTTAGTCCTTCAGTAGTATATTTGTTCTAATCCATTTGCCTTTGTGACTCGATCTCACTATGGAGTTGATATTTTCAGAGGATTATGGACAATCATCCAATAGCTACTGGTAGATGAAGACCTGTCAAATGGTCACAGCAAATTTAGAACCCATCATCTTGTAGGTACAATTAAATCTGGTTTTGCTCATGTGTATTTCTTCATATGTATGGACCCTGGATTTCATCTGTCATTTAATGTCTAATATTGTTAGCTCTTCTTGCAGTACTTCCAGTCAGGATAGTTTTGAACTAATCTGAATTTTTTTGTATCGCATGAAAATTTCATTACAGAGTGAATAGCAACGCAAATTATATATTTGTTTCATATTATGGTTTTGTCTGTTTTCAAGGCATCTGAAAGTCTATTAGAAAAATAAAACTACTGCTAGCATGTAGATCAAAGGAGGATGAAGATATAAAATTTTGTTACCAGTGTACATGCCTTCCTTCTTGTAAATATTTTTTTCATTGTTATGATTTTAGACCTTACTTGCCAGGGCTAAAACAAATTTCTTTTTAGTCTAGTTGGACATGGCTTCCATTTCTGTGTGATGACTGTTGTATTAGCCTCATTTACTCTGATGTTTAACCTTGATGTTGTTATAGTGCTCCTTTCAAGGTTATTTGGCTTGATAGAATGTTTATTCAAAGTCTCTGTTGTTATATGTCTCCATACCGTTGGGCTATTCCCAATAATTTTCCATTAATAAAGTTTCTAGTGTTGTTTAATAAATACATATTAGACCAAGTCTAATAATAAATACATATTAGACCATATCTCAGGATGAATTAAAGAATTGCTGCTTCTTTTGTATACTTTCTAATTCATTCAGAGAAGAAATAATTTATGACATCGAAAACCATAGCCTTTGTGTGAGGTTTTCATGACATCTACGTAACTCACCCAACAGACTGAATTCTTCCTTCAACTTTCACAGTTCCTCCACTGTTGTGGCTATGTGGCTAGTTGTATACACTTATTATGGAACTTGTGATGGGTTGTGAAGGGAAGAGTTGTAAGATTTAAGCTACTGGGGAAAATTTGGTGCTTTTCTAAAGTAAGATTTGACTATGTCCAGAGTGCTTGTATCATTTTGATCCCTCAGTAGTTCCCAATGCCCTATTAATGTGGCATTTCTTCATTAAAGGCTTATGTTTAAGAAAGACAAGTAATGCAATACAGCAAACAATCTGTAAACACTTTATTTCTGCATTATCATTGCTTTTATTGTTTTAATAAGCATGAGGTTGACATTTGGGTTTAGTTTTTTTCCTGACTGAAGCTCTGAAACCATTCAGCTGCTTTCAGAGCCCAGAATGTTGACACCAGAATGTAACCCCCAAGCTAGAAGGCTTTAAGAGAAAAACACTAATCAGTAGGGAAAGGGAAAATTACTTCTTAAGTTTCATTTACATAAATTACAGCTTTGCTCAGAAAAGCTTTTTCCAGTGTTTTCAGTTATGCTTTTTGGAATGTGTTTGTATTATGGCTGTGGAAACACAGTGTCATTACTGAGTATGCAGGTACAGATGTTCATGGAAAGAGAAAAAAGTTGCAAGAGAGAGAGATCCTTAGGTGCTGGGTGCATTCATAGAACTAAAATGTAAAAAGTAACTACCACATTGTCCTGGACTGTAAAAGCTATCCAGATGAGAAGATGAAAAGAATGACCATAGCCAGATGCAGCTGAATGTCTTTCATTCCAAACCACAAGAAAAAAAAAATCCACCTACCAAGAAAAGTTTCTTCAAGCTGAGGCCTTGAAGGAGTCTTGCAAAATGATGTGAATTTTGTTAGATCACAGTCTGAAAAGCCACATGGTCTGCAGTAACCTACATCTATGAACTAGGTATTACCTGTTAGATGGCTTTTATGGGTAGTCTTCCCAGCCAGTTTTATGGAGACCATACTGAAACAGAGTAAATCAGTAAGAGACCAGTGAAAGGGAAAAGTCATCTGGTTCCTATTAGTGACCAAGGCCACCTTTGTGATGAACTCTGAAGGAGTTAAGGCAAGAAAAGAAACATAAAACCTTCAGGTTTTGGTACACTATTACCAAAACCTGAGAGGAGAAGTCAGTGAAACGCACTTACATTCCAGCCTGTCCAATAATTGGGTGCACTGCATGCTAAGTCAGTTCCTGAGAGGCATTTTCATACTGCTTGGAAAGAGAGTTAATGGACTGTGTTGTCTGTGTGACAAAAGCAGCTTTGCTTAAGAGTTATTTTCACTCCAACATTTGGCCCTGGACTAGGATGGAATTGGTTTTTAGGGTACTGACTGAAAGGATTAGAGAGAGAAGAATACTGTTGTAGATGGCAGTGGAGGAAAAATATCAGGGAAGTAAGCACGTAACAGAAAATGGGGAAAATAATTTATATTTAAAGACCAGAAAACATTAAAAGATTCCTATGCTAGGAATGAATAAGACGTATTTTTTTGTGAAAGAGGGAAAATACTTGGCAGACACCTGCATGTGGTTACCTGCTACAGAAAAAGAAATCTGTTTCCTATACATCAGCTACCTCTTCAAAATAAAGTTATCATTAATAATACTTAGAAAGGCAGAGATAGAAGGTTATCACAAGACACCTATTGCACATCTGGCAGCCACAGGTCATGAAGGAACACCAGCCAGCCAAGTGTGCTGGCACTGATGCTATAGACTATCAGCAGTACTCTGTACATTTACATCCAAGCTCTTGTGCTAGAGATAATCTTCCCCACACCATACTCTTTTAAAGTATTCACTCACTGCCAGTGTTGTGTAAGGACATGTGGCGTCAGCAATCTAAAATAGGTTTAGCATTTGTTCTAATTACTGCAAACCACCCTGGAAGCTTGCTATTGATGTATTTTATTTCATTTGGCTATTGTGCACAACTGAACTGCCAGTTCAGGGTTTTTCAGTTTTGGTTTGTTGTTGGTTTTATTTTAGTTTTGACTTTTTGATTTATCTAGAAAGGTAACTATCATAGAGTACATTTTGTTATTTTTCATTTTCACAGCTTTAGTGAGGTTGCACAGGTGATTCGGTGGCCCTGTCAATGGCCGCCCTGTCAGTGTAAACATTTTGATTAAGACTAGTCTATTTTAACCAAGTCTGTCTATCAGACACTTCTGTCTTTTGTGGTCTTTTGTGAAGTCAAACAATTGATCCAGTTCTTACACTAAACATCTGAGCCCAGATCTCGCTTTGAAGTCAATGGCATGAGGCCCATTGTTTGGTGGGAGCAGACTCAAGCAAGCTTACTTTATGCAGAAGAACACAGACAATTTAATATTTTCAATTTTGCGCTGGCAGACGTCTTGATTGCTAACATTCCCACGTTCTTCATACCAGATAATGTTCTGATTATAGGACAGTTAAAAAGTATCTGGGTGAATTTCAGTGATGTTGCAATATGGAGGACAGTGGGTTAGACAGCTAATTTGTCAGCTGTAATGTATTCAGCGGTTTATAATAGGTCTGCTTACAGACACTTGACCTCATGCACACGGTAAACATCAGGCTAGCTTTAATATAGGAGGTAGGCCTGGAACAAAGAGGAGGAATCCAGCGTGCTAGAAGTGTGTAACATAGCTGCCTAAGGATAGCCATATTTGTCTGGGACCTTGCCCTTTTACGTGCCTCCATGCTATAAAGAAGTACTTGTAGGCACTTCATATCTGCTGCTGAATCCTTGTTCTAAACGTATGTATAGCTGCTTTTCAGAAGGATTAAGCTCTATTAAAATGTATCTGGAATCTTTCTCTTTTTGTCACAGAAAACTCTAATCTGCCATATACAGTTCTCTCCACACAGTGACACACTCCCTGACACTGTCTCTCTGGTGCTGGGCACCCAGTCCCACTCCCTGACACCCTCTCTCTGAGGCTGGGCACCCAGTCCTGTTCCCCGTCTCCCTCTCTCTCTAGCATGATGAATGTAGAACCAATGCCTGCACAATGTGTTATCTTCAGAGAGGGGAAGTCTCCCCTCCCACACCACTCCGGTGCATTGTTTACAGCCTGTCTATAGGCTTGTGGTTAAAGCGTTTCCTGGGAGATGTGGGTTTGCTTGCCTGTGTGACAGGAGGATATTGCACTTCAGCTTCCTAATTGCCACTCATCTATTGTGTGAAAAAGGGAGAGGGACAAGAAATCCCTGGGACCCTTTCAGGGAGGCAGACACAGCTACAGAGGTCCTGAGAGTGCGTGCTGGACAGCTTTCAGGTGACTGTGGCAGAGGCATTGGGGAGAACACTAGCCACTCAGTCCTTTTAGGAGTCCTACGGCTTGATGTCTGTCACTCTGAGCTTCTCAGGTACTTCAGGATCACAGTGAGGTGTTCATGAAATTAAGAAAGATGAGGTAGCACTTGGTTAAATATGTTCAAGATGCAGTTTTGACTCTTGGTACTTAATTCCCAGTATTTCACGTTTGTGATTTTTTTTTTGCATCTAGCTCCCAGTACCAATTGCCATCTTAAGCAGAGAATGTTTGAAAGGGAAATGGATGTATTTTAATACCTGGAGGTGAGTGAGTAAGTCTTGTGCTGAAATGAGGACTCTTTTGGATATCTCATCTCCTTTGTGTTTTGCTTGTGTACTCTTGAGATTTTATTGGCATGACTCATCCCAAGAGGTTTAGCAATGCTAAGAGGGAAAGGTTTGGGGCCTCTTGCTGATATGATGTTGCAATGAACTATTTTCTTCCCTCCTGGTGACAAATGCCCAATGTCAGGCCAAGGAGCCTGATAGAGCTGAATAGCTTTGCATTCCACCTACTTTTGCTGAAGCTGGGAACAGCTGGTCTAAGCTTTGTTCATTGTCTAATTTAAGGAACTGCAAAAAGGCAAACTTCACAGACACAGGCTTTCCAGACTTCCTTATGATATGTGATTTCCTCTATTGTGCCTTCAAACTCTATGACCTGTATAAAAAGCACACAGGAGATAATTTTTTTCATTTTTTTCAATTAGGTTCTTACCTGTTCTTCCCAGGCTGCAGCTCTGAGAACATAAGCATTGATAGTGCCACAGCAGGAGAGAGGCAGAGAAGACTCGAGCATTTCTATTTTAATATTTAAAATCTAGCATCCTTATGCATCCATCTTACATGTTCTACCTTATCAGTATATTCCAGTTCAACTGTGCTTGGAGACATAAAATAGAGGGCTTCTGGAATCAGTAAAACTTTCCATAGGCCTATCAGGCCTCCTGTAAGTTCAGTGAAGAGTTTCTTACTAGGGATTCACTGTTGCTCTTCATTTTTAACCCTCCTTTGACATAAAAGACAGAAAGTCCCAGGTGTATTCTTTTTTTGAGACATTGCATTTAAGTAGGAACTTGGTGGTTGTTTTGCTCTTCTGGCATCAGGATTTGTGGTCCTAAGGAGAAGTACTGCCATGAACTGGTGGTCCATGCTTATTATAATTTCTTGCTTCCTTAAGAAGCTAAGATAATTTAGTGTATTCAATAAACCAGGACTGGGTGGAGTAAGCAGGAACATCTGCATGTCTTATGTTATGACTCCCCTAGCAGTCATCTGTAGTGCTGTATAGTTCCAGAAAGTCTCTCAAGCATATAGATGGTGGTGTTCCAACAAGCTGGAACCGCTGGTTACAGCTGACGTTTCAGCAAGTCATTTTATCTGCAGCTGCCTGCATCTGGTATTGGCTTTAGTGAAGAATATCAAGTGTCCTTAGATTTGGTATGCTGAAGAAGGGACAGAATCCCAAACAATAAAAAAGCTAAAGAAAAAAAAAACCCAGAAAGCAAAAAAGAAAAGAGGAGGAATACCAAGAGAAGACTGAGATTGTGCAGATGCAAAGAATTTTTAGAAAATGTTATGTCAGTGATGCCTTTTAAGTACTTGGTAGTATTCACTGCATGGAATTGGATTTAAATTAGCAGGATGGTCTCCTTGAATTCAGTCATTATGACACAATCCACTATTGTTAAAGATGGATTTAAATGATTATGCAACCCCAGTAAATATTCCTAATTCTTACAGATAGATCCATAGTGATAGTCTTGATGAACAAAACGCAGATAAGTATTCAAAACAAAACTGTAGTCACCTTTCCTCAAAACTGTGGATGTTTATTGTAATAGTCAACTTGATTTCTTTTTTGTGCGTGTAATTTTACTTTATGTGCTATGAAAATACCTTATCTCACAAGAGGAAACAGCTCACAAGTTCCAGCAACCACAATAGCAGCTGTCAATTTGCTCAGCTTATGGTTATTTTGTCGGTAGATGTATCTGATCAGATAGGAAGTCTCTAACTGTACAATCCTATTTTATTTGTAAAATTGTAAAAATAAAAGTTTTTAGAGAGAAGACTTTCAAGATAAATTGGACATCAATATCATTTGTCTACCATTTCCGCTACTGCAGCTCTCATCCTACTCCTTTTAACACCCTGGCTCAATCCAGTGAACGATTATTTCCCCTACTGGTTATCCTTCTGCTTCTTCATTCTCTCAGATCCACCTGAAGTGAATAACATTAAATTCTGAACTGAACTCTTTAAAAACAGTATTGCAAATTCATAAATGATGACTGGATTAGTTGGTTTTAAATGAAGCCCTGTGGGGTTTCGTGAATTTAAAAAGAAAAAAGCATGGCGTTAATTGATTTGTGGGACAAGGTGATGTGTATGTTCCACTGCATCTTCACTGGCCGTGAGCTGTATTCCTCCGTTCAGCATTTTGAGCATAAAGGAGAGAAAAGAGAGAACATTCTGTATCTATACTTTTTGTCAGGTTGACAAGCAGCTTTGAAGCTGCATGGGCCATTCAAGAGAAATGCCTTTTACTCAGAAATGTTGAATGCTGATAGGGATCAGAAATTCTGCTAAGAAAAAGGAATCCCTATAGCAACAAGCCCTAAAGCCAAATTTGAGACTTACATGGAGATTTAGATTTTAGAACTGATATAATTGTGGGTACCTGGGATGGGGATGGTCAAGAGATAAATCTTTCTCTTTTTCTCCATTCCTAGTAGTATTCCTGACCATATTAAGTCCAGTGGACTCAAATTTCTCCTGTCTATTAAAGCACTATTACAGTTAAAAGTTATACTGTATTTGTAAAGTCACTACAGCTGTGGAGATTTAAGGAAATAAGCTTGCTTGGTTCGCTTTTTCAGTTGTGAGGAAAGTTTTCTTAAGAAGGAATGTTGCATGTTAGACCAGCTGAAATTAAAGAGAAAGAAGAGGAAAAAAAAGGGAAAAAAGGCATTCTCACTTGACATAAATTTTGATTCATAATTAAACATAAAGTGGATTTTTTTTTCCACTGCAAGTGGATTTTTCTTGCTAGAGAGAGTGAGAGTTGATAACTTGCTAGAGAAAAAGGATTGCATAATGGCCAAGATTCACTCACGATGTTGGTGTTATTGCTTAAATACATTTGACTTCAGAACACGAATTTGTAGTTCATGCTTCATAAGGAAAAAGCGCTTACTTATGCATAGCACAGAGCTTCTCTCTTGGTTTGTCCCTGAAATACTGGGGCCTGGCACCCATGTTTCTTTGTCTTTTGAACAGTGCATATCTGGACATTAACTCAAGAAGCTGTTTCTTACTTTCGGCTTATGTTACCGTCCAGCAAAACAGATTTGGGAATAAGATGCTTGAACTGTTCTAAAAACCTGAACCCGAACTGAATGTAATAGCTGCAGCCTTCCTGCTGAACTCAGAAGATCACTTCATCTCAAAGGGTGACAGCTGTATCTGTTAACTTTATGAAGGGTTTCCTAGAGACAACATGAAGCTACAGCATAGGTCGTGCGTTTCCGCTGTAATGCTCTGGTTCAAAGTGCAAACAAATAGTTTGGGGTGTGGTGTTCTTGCTCTTCACAGCAAACTTTTTCAATCACTAACTCTTGCTTTTGACTCAGCAAGCTGCCTGAAAAGCCTCAGTTATTGGTCTTTTTCTTTTCACAGTTAATTTCAGGCTGATATCACCCTGTAGCCGCAAAAAGCTATTCTAACAGCTGGGTAGAGCTGGAGGACAGTGGCAGTCCAGCCAGACTTTAGAGAGGGGAAATTCCCAGCAAGTCAGTTAAGATAAATCTGTCCCATGAACTTGCCTACAACATCTCTGAAACTTTTCAAGTCCAAGAAAGCATGCATCACTTCCCTAAAATTAGGCACTTAGTTCCGTAGTTCCTAGTGGAAATTGGAAAAGATCTTGCACCATCATTTTGATACCAACAGATTTTACTCTCATCCAGACTAACTCCAACCTGTAAGCAAGTTCAGTTTTCAGTTCCTCCATGATACTCACTTCCTTAGGAAGCAGTGCTCTGCTCAGTATTATCTCCCTCTCCTTCACCAAGTGCTCCTCTATGGTGGGAGTCCTGTCTGACAACAGTGAGGAAAAGCTGGAGAAACTACTATGTGGAGTCCTTTTTTAGGCATGTACTGCTGAACCAGGGACAGCTTGTAACTATGGTATCCTTTTCCTCATTCATACAATGAACAAAAAAATAGACAGACTGCAGTGGTGGGTTGTATTTGTGACACATACTGCTTCAGCCTAGGGAATCCATGTATATACAGCAGTTGAGACCAAGGCATCTTTAATGACTACTACAGTGGCTGCTGTGGTTTCTCCCCAAACTCCTTGTGTACTGACAAGAGATGAAGAGCGCACTCAGTGTCTGCATATTTATAGTTAAGAGATATTAGTAGGTATGTGTACACTGGGCCCATGTCAAACAGAGCAGTACCTCAAGAAACTCATTTTTTCTGTAAGTTGTCTTCAGGAGGGTAGGGGTTTGTCCTAATTACATTCTTCTCAGAAGGTAAGTAAAGCACTTTAAAAACATATTGATCAAGTTAGTCACACATAAAAGGACTTTGTTGTCAGAAAGAAGAAAGGCATTTATAATTATAAATCAAAGGGACTCCACCATATTCAAAGTAAAACAAAACTGGATAAAAAGCCAAGATGAGAGACACTCCATGTTCTGGAGAAATTGAGCCCAGGAAAAGGACACTGAGGGGATCCTAACCCATGTATTGCTCAAAAGTGGTCAGGAGAGGATGATGAGGTAAGGGTGCAAGTGTTTTCTGTTTTGCCCATGCCTGTTGTGGTTGAAGAATATTTTACTAGTTTGAAGAAAATTCTACTGGTTTATAGTACTTGCAAGTGTACAAAATCTCTGTCTGTAGGCCTTCACTGCATGCCTCTTGAAAAGTGAATTTCAAATTAAGCAACAAGATAGAAGCTATGAAAAGGATAAGCTTAAACTGGTGGGCAGCTTCAACACAGAATTCTAGTATCAATATCTTCCTTCCAAAAAATTCATGTCCAGAAGCAGCGTCAGGCTTATCAGAAAAAAAGTGCAACAATCCAGTTTGTGATATTCAAGCAAAAGAGCTTATTGAATGACTAGCCAAAGGATCTCAACTGATCTGTGCTAAACAGGAATCACAATGATTTTATAGATTTTGTTGGTTGGTTGTGTGCATGGTAGCTGATTTTCACTATCCTGTGAAAATTCTTAAATGCATAGAGAGGTAGACTTCCAGAAAAAATATGTATGAAATAATAGAAAGTTTGAAGTGTCATAGGACAAAAGGAATTATTTTACTGTATTTTATTTTGATGTCTGTAACTTTCCTCTTGCCCTTCTCCCTCACTGACAACGTTTTAATCAGTGAATTAATCTTCCTTATCCATTTGCCCGAGAAACTTTTCTCCTCCAGAAGTGAAGAGTTGCACTCTATGTTAAGGACAACCTAGAACGCATAGAAGTCAGCTGTGGTGATTGTGGAAACCCTATAAAATTCTTCTGAGTCAAGATCACAGTGGTTATTGCCAAGGGAGATCTTACAGTAGACGTCTGCTAGCAACCTCCCAATCAAGACAGTAAGGCTAAAAGCAGTATTTGGGTCATTTAAGCAAGCTTTGGGTCAACAGAACCTGGTTCTTATGGGTGACTTCAACTACCCAGACGTTTGTTGGAAGAACAATACAGCAGCTCACATGTCATCCATCAAGTTCTTGGAATGTGTAGAGAACTGCTTCCTCATACAAATGTTATATGTGCCAACCAGGACTGAGGCACTGCTGGACTTGCTAGTTGCAAACCAAGAAATCTCAGTTAGTGATAGCCCTGGATGCAGTGATCACAGTATTGTGGAGCTTGGTATCCTGTTGAGCATGCTGAAGGTTAGTACTAAGACAAAGTGTTTAGATTTTAGAAGAGCAAGCTTCAGCTTGCTCAGAGAAGGATTCCATGGGAAGCTTCCATGGAAGATTAAGGAGCTAGAGAGTGCAGGGAGTTTTTCAAGAACACTCTCCTGTAAGCACAAAACCAGTTCATTCCCTTTAAAGGTAAGAGAAGTAGGCAGAGAACAGATCCTCTTGGCTTAACTGAGAGATCTGAGTCTGATCAAAACCAAAAGGGAAGCACAACAGAGACGGAAAAGTGGATGAATGCATTTTGAGAACTACAAGGGCATTGACAGAGTGTGCAGAGATGTAGTTAGAAAAGCAAAAGCTCAGATCAAAATGAAATTGGCCAGAGATGTCAAAAACTACAAGAAAGGGTTCTTCAGGTGTGTAAACAAGAAGCAGAAACAGAAGAAAAATATTGGCCCACCTTTAAACAGGAGTGGTGAATTAGTCACCAACAACATTGAAAAGGCAGAGGTTCTCAAGACTTTCTTCACTTCTGTCTTTAACAGCATTGTTGGACCCCAGGCCTTGAGAACATCCAGGCTGATGCAAACATAGATCCACTGTTAGAGAAGGAAGAGTTGGTATGTGAACTATTACAGGAGCTTGACCCCTAAACATCATTGGGCCCTGAAAATATCCAGTCGAGGGTGTTCAGAGAGCTGGCTGACATTGTTGAAAGGCTGCTCTTCATAATCTTTGAGAAGATAGTGGAGACCAGGGGACATCCCAGAAGACTGGAAGAGATTAATGTCACCCCCATCTCCAAGGGGAAGGATCTGGGAAATTATACGCTCATCAGTCTTACTTCAGTCCATGGGAAAGTTATGGAACAAATCTTCCTGGGAGATATCACAAGTCAAATGAAATGTGATTGGGAAAAGCCAGTACAGATTCACTAAGGGCAAATTGTGCTTGACAAATCTGATCACCTTCTATGACAAATTCACCTGCTCAGTTGATGTGAGGTGAGTGGTAGACTTTATCTAGATTTCACGAAGTTACCCATAGCATCCTCCTAGAGAAATTGATGTGTTATGGTCTAGACAAGTGGTTGTGCAGAAGGTGGTGGTAAATAGCTCCTTTTCAAACTGTCACAAGTGGGGTTCCCCATGAATCAATATTAGGCCTGACTTGGTTTAGGATCTTCATAAGTGATCTGGATGATGGAATCAAGTGTACCTAGATGAAGTTCAACGATCATACCAAAGTGAGTGAGGAAGTGGACACTTTGGAAGGGAGAACCACCCTGCCGGAAGGTCTGGATAGGTTGGAAGAGTGGGCTGACAAGAACCTTGTGAAAATCAACAAAGACAAATGTGAGGTCTTAGACCTGAGAAAACATAATTCAGGAGTGCTACACAGGCTGGGATCTATCCAGCTGGGGAGTAGCTCTCTGGAAAGGGACCTGGGGGTCCTGGTGGATAACAAGCTCCAAGCAAACAGTATGCTGCTGCAGCAAAGAAAGCCAGCAGGAAATTAGGCGGCATCAACAAGGGTATCACCAGCAGAGATAAAGACAGAGAGAAAGAAGCTATTATTCCACTCTCCTCAGTGCTTGACAGGCCACATCTGAAATACTGTGATCAGATTTGGTCTCTGCTATACAAAAAAGATGTGGACAGACTGGAGAGGGTCCAGAGAAGAGCCACAAAGAAGATCAAAGGCCTGGGAAGCCAGCCGTATGAGGAAAGCCTAAGAGAGCTGGATTTGTTCAGCCT
>VWZZ01004384.1:0-29497 GCA_013399095.1 Psophia crepitans
GAGAATCTCAGCCTTCTCCTTAGGTAGATCCTTAACCTCATGGAAATTGATAGAATTTATTTGATGTCTCAGTAATCATCTAAAAATTGGAATTCTATCCATATTTCATGATTACTGTTCTTGACAAAAAAAAATTGCTAGGAAAAAGTTTTTTGAAATATCTTCTTATTTTACATTCTTCCTTTCCTTTTCACTTTAACCGTCACTTTTTCACTACACTAAAAAGTTACCTCCCTTAAAAAGAATAGGGAGTTGTCTTATTGTGCACAAATGCATACAGAAATAGAAATTACGTTTGTGTGTGTGTGTGCATGTATTCATGCCTGGTCTATGCACATAACCTTTAGGCTTATACTCCAATTCAACTAGTTTAAAAAAAAAACAAACAAAAAAACCAAAACAAACAATAAAAAAAAAAACAGGAAAAATAATTTAGACATTAATTCTACTGTTGAAGTAAAATAGATTTCCTGAAATTGCAGTCTTTATTAAAGTGGAAAACTATCAAGCTTCATCCACCATTTTAGTCAAGGAGAAGATGAGGCAGAGCTCCTAGACAACTGCACAGCTTCCCATTCTAGTGCAACAGCATCTCTCCCCCAATACCTGGGAGAATATGGAGAACTGGCTACCCAGACCTGTGCACCCAGGAAACATGGTCTCGGAGAAATCTCACAAAAAATTTTGACTGTGGTTTCTTCAAAGTTCATTGACCTGAAGGAGATTTCATGATACAGTTTCTATTTCAAGTCTACCAAGGTTTCCAGGCAAAAAGTGATGACAGAGGTCTAAATGATGATGTCTAAAACAAATGCCACTAGTTTAAACACCCAGGTTTTCCTGAGTTCTAGGCCCATGGATGCTGGTTTACAGTATAAAATTTCAGACAGAAATTATAGCTTAAGGAAAGAGGAATAGATTTTGTAAACATTTTCTAACACTAAGCATCTTTAACCTTTAAAACACATAGGACTTTCACTCATCCAGATAAAATACTAACTTATGTGCTATTTCTTACCTTAGATTTCCTACCATCCCTTAGCTATCTATGGTATTGTGGCAGCCATCTTTACTTCATTCACACATTCTCAGACCAAGAAGTCTTCTCTAGCTTTTGTAGTCTTCAGTTTTAACTGTGTTTAATCCTACTCTCAACACACCTCCTTCCCTCCCTTTTGTTTCTTCATTTTTTTTGTCTTGACTAGCTCAACAAACCTTCTCTGTTGGACTTTCAGATTCCTACATCAGCAACTCCATTTTTTGTAAGACTCTCTTACTCCTTAAAACAGTAATTCTCTGCACTTAGTCTGGATAAAAATAGTTGGCATACAGCCATGCCATTGTTCCATTTAGGCAACAGCTCTTTGTGTTTCAACACTTTTCAGTGGTCCTCCAATCTCCACATTATGTAGCCTGTTTTCTGTCTTCTGAATACGACATAAGCGGCACGAATATGGCAAACTAATAATAGTGGTTTGAACATACAGTCTCAGAATTCACAGATAGTTCACAGATTGGTTGCCAAGTCATGATATATATCTAAATCTCAACATAGAGAAAGGATGATGCAGACAAAAACATTATTGTGTTTTTTGCACTTTTGCTTTATATATAGAAGAAAAAAAAATGCCAAGACAATTAATTTCAGACTTTTGAAGGCTGTTGTACTTACTCTAAAGGTTACATGGCAGGGGTCATGTATGCTTTATTAAATTTTAAGCCCCTCAGAAGATAATAGCTGAGTTATATACCCTCCCCAGATGAGCTAATTGGTGTTATAATGGAATCAAATATCACTCACTCCAGGAGCACTAGCAGAGTCAGGTTTTTGTGTGATCTGTTTCTTATAATAACATAGAGAAGATAGAAATTTTACAGAGTGGGCAGAAAAACTGGAGAGAAGAGTGAGGTGGTAAAGCAAAAGAGTTAGAGGTAGGAATAAATTCCAATTTGCCATTCATTCACTCGAGTACAATTGCAGCTGACCTAGTATCAGGAAGATTATCAGATGTTTATTTGTCTCGTATGTGATAAATCACGCATAAAAGAAGGTTTTCCGTATGCCTCAGAAGGCACTGCAACCAAATTGATCCCTAGCAGCTGTAGTACCTGTGGGTACAAATCGCAGGATGCCCAGTGAGGCTGGGATTTGAAATTCAGATGGAACTGTTCAGAAAAAGATAGTTTAGTCTGCTCTGAGCTGTATTAATGTGTATGTGTAGCATGGGGTATGAGGAGGGAAGGGCAACAAAACAGGATTGAGAATGAAAATAAAAATCAAGACAGAGTGTTACAGAGTTTAACCCCAAAATGCTGGAATTGGGGGTTAATCCAAACCACACAGAGAGGAGCTGCTTTTCCCTCTGTATTTCCAGATAATAAACTTAGAAGAGGATTTTGTTTAATGATAGTGTTATACCCTTTATTACAATTTAATCTAGGATGCTTATTTTAAGCCTTCTTTCAGATTGCTCACTATATGATTAGCAGAGAAGTTGGAGAATGTGAGAGCATTATTTGTCGAGACAGCTGGGAATAACAACTCCTGGGTCATGTTTCACCATTTACCACAAGTGCTGGACAATCATATATGTGAATTAATAAAAGAGGACACAACACATCATTTTAGAGTATCCAGAATTGTCCTACAGCCATGTATAGTTTAAAGATTATGTCTGATAGCTCTCAGATACGTTTGTTAGACAGTCAGAGGTAAAGTAAAAAACTAAGATGGCATACATTGCTAACAGGCTTTTGAAGCCAACTTTATTATTATCAGCTAGAAAATATCAGAAAATCCTCAGCTGAAAGCTGCAACAAGAAAACAAATAGTTATTTTCTATCAAATTCCCCAAGAGATGCTGAGCCTGCAGATTCCAGTACTGGTATAACTTGGGGGTGGCTTTTGAACAGATTGCACCATTTGCTTTCTCATTACAGAGGCAATCTAAAGAACCACTGTCATCTAGAAAGAGCAGGAAATTTTGAGCCTTTAAGCATTCCACTTTGTTTCAGCCCAGAGGTGAAAGCATATTTGAAGGTAAAATAATAAATGTTGTACACACAGCCCTTAGGTAACCTCAAGGACTAAAAAGTTCTATATGAAAGTAGGGGATTATTTTGCTTGTCTGAAATGAGCTAAGGAAGATAATGACTGGTCCCACTTAGAAAATAAGACGTGAACAATTGAGAGAGGCTTTGGATCATGTGAGTTCTAATGCTTGTGCTATTACATCCTGTTATGATTGAAGCACTACTGTTTGATGAAGCATTTTCTTCTAAATGACACAATTGAAGACATTAATGAAGCAGGAGACCTAGCAAGGTAAATTAACATTTTTAACTTTCAAAAGTTATCCTGCTTAATATTAATTAAGACACAGAAAGTATAATACCTAACATTAAAGAATCTAGAATAACACAATATTTAGTGGTTGTTTATTTGATTGATTGTGAGGCTAAGAAACATTGGAAAAATATATCTTCATTTATGCCCGGTTAACATGGATTATGGCAAATTTTAGTTGCTTCACTATTACAAACATCAGCTGCCTCAGCTTGCTGTATAGCTAAAGGTGATCTATTAACATTAAAACTCATTGTCCTTGCCCTCAAACAAAATAAAACACACAAAAAATAGCAGCAAAAAAAATCCACAGGAAAAAAAAAAAAGAGGAAAAATAAAAGAAAATACCAAAGAAATATGTTCATAGTCCAAATTATGAAATTACTTGTGGAGGACAGATCTAAATGTGATCCTCACACAGATATGCACAAATGGTGATCATCTGAAAACTAAACTAAATTTGGGAATCATTCCAAAACACAGTTTTTGTGAAACAAAAGTATGTAAAAACACCAGAGACTGTCACTGGATTTTTCCTTTGACAATGCCATCTCCACAATACCTCCCTTTTCAAGCCTTAATGCAGTAAGATATTTTATACACTAATATTCACAGCAACTACTGCAGACTAAGACTTCCTCTTCAGAACCTCATCTTTTGTTCAGCAGCTCTTCTACAGGCCCCAAAAACCCAGCTGATCACAGCCCCACGTGTGCATAATACCACAGGAGGATATCAATAGGATTCTATTGGAGTTTCTTTCCCTTCTCTTCTTCTCTTTGCCTGACCATCTGCTACTGATCACTAAAAAGTCAAATTACTTTGCTCTTCTCCAAAAGGACACTTTCATTGATTATGTATTTAAATTAACTTCCCTCCGCTCAATTCACTGTCATTCACATCAGCATCACGCTGCTCATTTGGGACAAAGGTGCTTTTCCAAATGCCTTTTGATCAGGAAATCATAGGATTTCATGCAGTTTCTGTTCATTACTGTGCAACTGCTCTGCTGAAAAACAGAAGGAGAAATTATAACAATTTTGAAATTTTGCTTAGGGAAGAATAAAAATGGTGTCTATGAAAGGAGAGACACACATGAATGCAAAAAAATAATGCTTGAGCTGAATGTTTAACAGGCTTTTGTATACTTCTGTAAACTTATCAATCTCAACTGTATTAGGAACCAAACAGCTGTTGTGAGGAAAAACCTGTCTGTACTGAACTGAAAAACAGTTGTGGAATTTTCATTATGATGATCATTAAGTGTTGACTTAAACTATTAACTGGGAGGACATACACACACACAAAGTTTTAAAATTGCTATTAACTGTAAAAATAAACCCAATTTATTTTAAAATTAAAAATTTAGGTATATCATTAAAACATGTTTCAAAAAAGCTATTTTTCATTTGGAATTTTCCAAATTTTCATTTGGAATTTTCCAAATCCATTTTCATTTGGAAAATTCCAATTTCATTGAGAATTACAGCTTAGAAAGAAATTAGGAAATTTTATTTTTGTCCCAATTTAAAATAAGGAACTATGTTAAAATTTTGAAATTTGTTATAAAATGGAAGAAAAGCATTCTTTAAATGCATCTTGATTGCCTTGCATTTTTACAAGCACCTGATTAAATTCCTATACATTCTTAATTTTAATTAACTTTCATTCTTTTATGACCACTTGCTTATTGAATGTGTTAAATAGAGTTTTATCTCCTTTTTTACTGCTTATTTTATATGTATCCTGTATTGCACCTCATCCAAAATACCTCTAAAGACTGATAATGCATAAGAATTTCTAAAGAGCTGACTGAAGTTAATGTCTTCACATTCTAAACTTAACCCAACCAATTGCCACTTCAAAGCCATGAATGAAAATATTTACCAATAATAAATAATGGAAATCATATTTATTTGTCCAACTACTGTAACACCAAATTACCTTTAATAGTAGATGCTACAAAAATGCAAAACCTAGGAAATCATAACGCCTGCTGCATAGCATTAGCACTTTAAGACCACAGTAAAACAAAATGGAAAGATACATTCATACACACATCCACATATACAATTTTTAAACTTCTAGGTATAGACACATACTTGCTATGTTTTAAATACATTGGACACATCTGTTGCCATCACTATAAAACTTTTGTATCTCAGAAAAATTAAAATAATCTGATACTCAAATTTAGAGACTATAGTGAGCCAATCCATCACTATTTTAATACAGAGAAATCCACTTTATCTTTGTTATATTTCAAAATGTTCTCCCATTACATCTTGAAGATAAAAACTAGAGAGGGAATATACTATGTGATTGCTTCTAAATTTTGAGGAGAATCCAATGGAGATTTCAAACAAAGAACCAAAATTTAGTTATAAAAATTTCTAGACCAGTTCTATACAATAAATGCTAGTCATATGAAATAGGAAAATTCTAGAAAATATCAATATATTTGATTTGTTGCGTAATTAGATGATTGTATTTTTTATTTATCTGCTGTTTTCTGAACTTTATGTTGCACTTGGTGTACATCTGCACATTTTTACTCTACAATCCTAATTACTAGGTGTTTTTAGCAGATAGGAGACTTACATTCACCTCCATGACTGCAGTCCTAAGGAAAACCAATAAATACCATAAGATTTTTAAGACTCAGAGATTTCACAAGATACCATGTGACTGCCACAAAGCAAATCACCACCCTGACTAGACTACATTTTGTGCAGCCTTACATACGAGGTCAAAATATCTGTAAAGCAGATGCTGTCATCATCCCCCCCCGCCCCACGATGTACACCAGGAGGTGTCACCCTATGCTGTCACATACTGGCCCGACACAGTCTGCACACTTCAGTACCTACATACTCACTAAACCACACTGTTTAATGAGAAGCTCCTTTTTCTCAATAAATGGGATGGAGATAAACACTCTCCACACTTTAAGTGAGAAAAAAAATTGATAAATTGATGGTAAAATCCAAAAGCACCTTAGCCAAAATGATGACCGTCCGTTCAGATCAGAGCCCTCCATTCCTGCTACATCTACTCAGCTTGACACATTTCTTTCTCTGTTTAAGTAACCTGCAGATTTAATTTTGGTTGGAACATTCAGTTAGCACTCAGGTCCTTCACTCACTCACCTATCTCTCCCTGACTGCAAGATTACCATTTTCAGTTTCAGGACTAGTGTCTCTTATGAAGCTTGTCTGAGCATCCTACTTAAATGTTAGGTTCACTGTCTACTTAAGGCTATACAAGTCCATCAAAAGCTAAGGCATCTTCCAACTGGGGTACAGCGCAAGGATCTGATACACAGGTTTTACCCCAAGCTGTTCTCACTCCTTACGCTACCCTACCAAAGCCTCTTGGAGACACTTCTAAGTCAAACCCACTGCTGTCTCCAGGACTGCAGAAAATTGCAAAATCAGAGCCTAAGGTGGATCCAGACATTGTACACTGTATTTCTTTTGTGAAATAAAAATATCCTCTTGTTATGTTATTACTAGCACTTCTGAATTGCCAGGCATGGGCTTTATCAAGAGTTTTATAATTTCCTACCTACCTATTATATGGGTCTTTTTCCTTTGAGCAGGAAGAATTCTCAGGGGAAAGGGAAACTCCATTCTGATACATGACTCAGATTGAAAATTATGAGCATCTAGACTATGCAATTATAGAAGCACAATACTTTGCACATACAAGCAGCTGTTACTGTTTGCATATGCAAATTCTAAATAAGAGCCCCATAAGCACAGCTTTTATCCACTCTACCTGTGGGGATGAGTGAGTCCTGGGAACACGTGTGAAGAGATACAGATGTTCTGAGAGTGCAATAGCTTCTCTGAAGCTTTACATTTTTTTTACCTGTCATTGTTTATGGTGCTTGAAAGTAAATTTCTCACGTATCAAAGTTCTTTCTTTCAGGTTGGCCCTTTATGCTGGGATCACACAACTACCATTTTAATTTGTACAAACCAAATGGAGAGAATGTATTGTATCTTTATCTAATTGTCTTTCTTTCAGTAAAAAAATTAATATTGTAGAAACTTCCTTCAGCACCTTGTAAGTCCACATATAGTGAGAAACCAATCCTACACTGGAAAAAGAAGGGCTTTTCTGACAAAACTATTTCTCAGTGATTTCTGTCAATCTTTGTTAAGATGGTTTGACAATTCCTGTAACACATAGCAAGACACAAAATTCCACAACTATAATGTGCCGCAGAAGAAGAACAGAAGAGATAGAACATGATTACAATAGCATACATATCTTATACAAGAATAAAAGCATGGAATTCTTTAAACACAATTTCCAGATTTTTTAGAAAATCAACCTATATCCCCCTCCCACCTGGTACAGGGAATGAAGAGAAGCAAAAAAACTCCACCACAATTTACAAAAAGACAGAACAAAAAAAAGACAACCACACTTAATTGAACTGATGAGATTAAATTTCCTTCTGATCTTAAATATGGAGAGAAATTTAAACCTAAAAATATGAGTAGGATACACCAACGAACTATTTAAGAGAACTTAATTCCAGTGCAACTTGCTACCATATTGTCGCCTCTTGGGTTTTAGTTCTAGTAATTTAAAACCTGAATTCTGCAACTGTGAAAGAGAAAGGAGAAAAAAAATTCCTTTGTCTCAGCAAATGAACAGAAAAGCTTTGAAGTTTAAGATTAACATAAATGAAAGTGCAAATTGGAGGCTGCCAAGACTTCTTTCAACACTCTTTAGATATACTGGAACATCAGGTCTCAAAATGTTCATAATTCTTATGGCAGGAATTCTTGGACATATTTATATAACCCCTTTCATAGGATAATTTCAAGCTTCACCTTAAAACTGTGTAGATTCTTTAATTCCACTTTACTGAGAATTCATTTTAGAATGATGTCCTTCTACTCTCAATTTATTTATAACCAGTTAATAGTAATTTATATGATTTTAATCTTACCCTTTAACAGAAGTATTTTTCCCTCCAACATGTTTATAGAAAATCACTTCGCTTCCTCTCAATTTCAGTTGGACTACACTACACAGGCCATGTCTTCTCATGTTCTCTGAACTGCACTATAGCTTTCCCTACTCTAAGCATGCTCCAAAACACATTATTTCTTTTTTTAGAATAGTATCCAATATGTCATACTATATATTGCTTATTAAACAATGGTACTAATATTCTTATAAGGCCGATAATAATACTCACTTAATCCATCTAGAACTTCTGCTGTGGTTTAACTCAGCCAGCAGCTAAAACTACCACAGCCCTTCACTCAATTCCCACCTTCCCCCCACCCCTGCGCAGTGGGATGTGGGTGAGAATCAAAAAGGAACAAGAAACAAAAACTAAAAGCAACCCCAAGGGTTTAGCTAAAGACAGTTTAATAGGACAGAAAATAGTAATAATAACAATAATAATAAAAGATAAAGGTATGCAGGTAAGAGATACACAAAGCAATTGATGAACAGCATGATTTCTCACCACCCAAAGCTGATGTTCACCTAGTTGCCAAGCTGCTCAACTTCCCTGACAACACTCAGTTATGTATGGAGCATGATGTCATATGGTATGGAATATTGGTCAGTTTGAGTCAGCTGTCCTGGCCGTGTCCCCTGCCAGCTTACGGGGTATCCCCACATTCTCAATGGCAGGCCAGTATGAGAGGCTGAAAAGTCCTTGACTGCTTGTCAACAACTAAAGACATCAGTGTGTTATCAGCATTATTCTCAAATCCAAAACATAACACTACACCAGCTGGGAAGAAGAAAATTAACTCTATCTCTGCCAAAACCAGGGCAACTTCCTTTGTCATTTCCCTGCTACCGAACACCGTTATCAGATAGTCATTCTCTAACTGATCAATATGTTCAGATTCCCTCCTTCTCCCACCACTTCCTACTGGTAAGTCCCATAAGTTCCTGGTAGAGGTCCCTTCATGCCAGACTTTACTACTGGATTTCAATATAAAGCAATGATTCAGAACAAGATCACCTCCTGGTTTTCACTGTGGAATGATACAATTAGTCTCAGCCTAATGACAGGTCTCTCATTTTTGAATACAGCCTTGTCCAAGAGAGAATTTTCCTTATATTTTAAAAAGATACTAAATCATATTTTTGACTCCAGCTCTGAATCAGAAAAAAAAAAAGAAGGCAGTTTTATGTTATTACCATTAATTAACTGTCCTTTAATAAAAAAATCATGACCTCATTAGGACTACTTGTACACCCATATATATGTATTTGCATATACTTATTTATATTTTAAAAGGTCCACCATGTTAACAAATACAATCCTTACAACTTGAAGGTGGAACACAATACCAGTTTAACAGCTTTCCCTGACACTTAAACAGAGAGCCTCCAAATGGTATTTTAAAATTAAAATTACGGGTAAGGAAAACAAGCTTTCTAGCACTAAAATGCATTAGAAATTTAAACAATCAAAAATAAAATGCAAACCAAAAATTTCTAAACATTATAAAATCTTGTTTTCTTGTTATTGTGTTCGTAAGCAATATATTTTTGTCCTTTTAAGTATTTGGGGGAATTTTAGGAAGTCATAAAAATATTCTGTATCATTTACTGAATATTAAATCAGCTACAAATTAGAAATGCCAATAAACATTTTTATAACATTTCCAACAAAAATGAATGTAAACAGTATATCTATGGAAAATGTTGAAACAAAAATAAAATACCAAAAGTAACAGTTCCTTTCAAAAGTGTTATCAGGATTAATGATCTTTTCCAATGAAAAATATCCTTTCAAAATCAATCAGCTCTACAAACTATTTAACAGAAATACATTTAGAACGACCGCAAACTAATCAATCAGTCTGAGTGCACAGATAAATGACATGCTACATGATTTTGACGCAGATGACATCGCTTCATGAACAAAGTCACTCAATGTGTTTAATCCAGCAGATGAGAATGGGGGGACTGGCTGCTCTTTAGTCTGGCAAACATCCAAACAAGGACTATGTTCCTACGCTATTTATTGAAGAGTCACTGTTAAGAAGTTCTTCATTCAGAAGTACACATGCCTAAGAACCAAATTTCCACAACTGTTGTATGCATCATCTGAAAAACCTATGGATATTTTGTATCAGACTTCCAGTGTAACTCATCCTCTCCTTACAAATCAGGTTCATAATACATAATTTTTTATTACTCTCAAGAGTCTTACCAAATGGGGTATGATGTTTGAATCAAAGTGGGGTGCTGAACATGTGCCAAGGAAGGCAGTGAAGGAACTACTTTATCATTTCAGCACTTCAGCCTTCTATTATGATTGCATTGGCACCTCTCCTAATGTATAAGTGAATTTAATTTGCAGCAATGCTATACGGAAGGTGTGCTGTATGAACTTTGAATGTTAATGTAAAACATTCAGGATAATTTTCCCCACAGTTTATGGAAATTAGTGAAGTCCCTGCACTTGGCTGCCTCTAAATCTGAAAATGCCACAGATCTGCATGAAAAGTTGAGGAATTCTGAAAATGAACAATTGACCTGTGGACATAAGAAATTCCTATTAATTAGTGACTTCAGTTATAGGAGATGTCTGAATCTGCAGCAAACATGCAACTTTTCTTTTCTAAGTCACGTAACACCCAGTGTTCTAGAAAAGAAACACAGCATAAAATGCAAGACTCTTCCACCTTCCCTTACTTAATTCACTGTATTTCAACACACTAATCACTGGAATACCAAGTCTTATGGCCAGTGGCTTAACTTTCACTTGCCTCTGTGTCTCTGTATGACCTGTTTCTGTTTTGACCATTCTTCTTATGGAGACTGAGAGGGCCTGCAGGGGTAAGGGGAAACCAGCACTTCAAAAGTTGTAATACAATTACATGGTTGTAATCAGTCTTATTCTACAATCTCCAAACCTTTTTTTCTATTCTACTGTCTCCAAGTCCTGGCTTCTGGTTAGGGTAGAATAAATATTCACAAGAAGATGGGAAGGGACACAGCCAGGACAGGTGACTCAAAATACCCAAGGAGGTATACCATAACATATGAAATTATGCTCAGTATATAAGGAAGGCTGACCAGGAAGGAGCGGTAGCTTGGGCTGGGTGTTTGGTTGGTCGAGCAAACTGCATTGTGTATCAACTCCTTGGTATATTCTTTTATAAGTACTGTTGTTGTTTTCCTCTTTCTTTGCTGTCGTAGTAAAATGTACTTATCCTAGTCCACAAGGGCTTTTTCTTCTGATTCTATAGGGTGCTGTCCAAGGAGGAGCGGTGGCTCAGGAACAGGCTGGGTGTCTGGTCAGGTGAGCAACCTGCATTGTGTATCACTCACTTTATGTATTGCATTATAAGTACTGTTGTTGCTATTTTCCTCTTCCACTGTTGTCCTAGTAAACTGTCCTTATCCCAATCCATGAGTTTTACTTTTGTCTTCCCATTCTCCTCCTCACCCCAGTGGAAGGCAGGGTGAGTAAGCGACTATGTGGTGCTCAGCTGCCAGCTAGGGCTGAACCACAACACTCCATCGCCACCTTCTTTACTTTGCCTACTAGACATTCTCACTCCTCTCCATCATAGTTATATTATCACCTATGTTACAGTGTGGACATATGATAGCCCTATGAGGCAGGAAATACCACAGAATCATAGAACATCATGAGTTGGAAGGGACCCATAAGGATCATCGAGTCCGACTCCTGGCTCCACACAGGACCAGCCCAGTCAGAGCATATGACTGAAAGCATCATCCAGATGCTTCTTGAACTCAGCCAAGCTCGGTGCTCTGACCACTTCCCTGGGTAGCCTGTTCTGGGGCCCCACCACCCTCTCTGTGAAGAACCTTTTCCTGATATGTAACCTAAACCTCCCCTGTCACAGCTTCATGCCATTCCTACGGGTTCTGTTGCTGGTCACCAGAGGGAGGAGATTAGGATCCACCACTTCACGCCCCCTTCTGAGGGTGCCATAGGCTGCGATCAGCCTTCTCTTCTCTAGACTGAACAAACCAAGGGACCTTAGCCTCTCTTCATATGTCTTCCCTTCTAGACCCTTCACCATCTTAGTTGCCCTCCTTTGGATGCTGTCCAATAGCTTTATGTCTGTCTTGTACTGTGGTGCCCAAAACTGCACACAGTACTCAAGGTGAGGCCACACCAGTGCAGTGCAGAGTGGGACAATCACATCCCTAGACCTGCTGGTAATGCTGTGCTTGATGCACCCCAGGAGGCAGTTGGCCTTCCTGACAGCCTGGACACACTGTTGTCCCATGTTCATCTTGGTGTCAACCAAGACCCCAGATTCCTTTCAGTGGGGCTGCTCCCCAGCGTATGTAGTTTATCTCCACGGTTTTCATTGTGATGCTGCATTTAGGAAATCCATCAGTAGGCTATGTAAAAGTATCACTGGTGTCTCAAACTACAGTTGCATCTCCAGAAATGGAAGATCAGTGGAGTAGTTTGTTTCATCACTCTTAGTTCCCAAGGCAAGGCTATTCACTAGCAACTCCCACAAACACAACTACAGGCATAGAAGAGGTACATCCTTCCTGTAATGCTTTTCATCCTAAACAAAACTCACTCCTGCAAGTGGGTACAATGCTTGAGCTGCCTTATGGCCTGTTAACATCCAGCCTGATGGAACAGTCTTATAATTTCACAGGCACATCTTTAAATATTTCATCAGTGAAGAGGAAAACTTTTTTTTTTTTTTTTTGTTTAGGGTTGTGGTTTTTTTCTTCTTCGTCTACATGGAAGAACCAGTATTTTAACAAAAGAAGCCAGCAGGAAAAGAATGGTACTGAAATATGTGTATACGTCTCTGTTCAAAAGAAAGCAAATGATAGGTTATCAGCTTGGATATGCCACGCTTCATGTGATCATTGCTAGATGTGAGCAATGAAAACAGAGTTAATGTTCCATAGTGAAAGCAGAAGTGACAGTAATGCCCAGGAATGCACTTTTACACAAAGAACTCACTGGAAAAGCTCAAATGTCAAGTGTAACAGAAGTTTACATTACTTCAGGTTTTTGACTTTTGCCCTGTGCTTCCTTTTTTCTATCCATACAAGCATACACACACAGTAACATAATTTACAATCTAGTTTTAGCATGACACTTCACCTTTAGTGATAATCTGTACAGTGAATCAGCAGGATCCCCAAGTGTGTGAAAAATCCTTGAAGCTGGAGAAAATAATTGTTACTCTGTCACCTTCACGGGCAGTGTGTGCCTCGAGGATAGATAGATCATAGCACAGGCAAAATTCAATTGGACCTGACATTTGTTAATGCTACTTGCCTGAACTAGAAAGGGGGTAAGTTTCAAAATAGTTTTTTAGCCTTTGCCTACTCCTACTGGAAGGGAATTGGTATTTAAAGTGTCAGTGGATCCCTGCAGCAAAGATCTTACTAAGTTTCCCCAAATGCTTCATAGGCATTACCCGGACCCTCTCATCTGTCCCAGTGCATTGTTTCTTTACCAGATATATCAACAAGTTTTTAAAAAAAAAAAAAAAAGAAGAAAGGAAATTGTAAACAACATGGTGAATCATAACACAGAAAGTACATCTGGAAGCAAACATTTTTTCAGAATGAAACTGGAAAGAAAAAACCAAAACAAATCCAGGATTCTCTCTGAGATGAATTATAGCTATGTACCACACACAACTATGTAACTGTGGCTAGGTCAGTGGGCTTGCAGACTGTACAATATAGCAGAATTCAATCCTTTGTTTATAAATTCCTACGACCTATTAGAAGTCACGGGGCTGATTTTCAGAGGTACTGAACCTATGTCTTCCATTTACTTTACCTGGAGATGTACGTGTTCTGTAAACTCTGCTGGAAATCAAAACCCAGTAACTTTACATGATATTAATGGTCAGATTCTCAGCCTTCAAAGGAGCTACACTAATTTATATTGACTGAGACTATGTCTCTCATGCTGTGTTTCTGGGTACTATAGTCTTTCTGCTTACGCTAAAACAGTTAGAAGGAAGAGAAATAAAAAAGATAGGGATAAGACAGATAAATGATAAACTAGACAATAAGAAAGAGAAAAAAAAAAAGATATTTCCAACCTCTGTCTTGACACAACACTTTATGAAGTTGATGAAATTAAAGCAAACCCAAGGTATTACTACATTATAAAGTAGCTTGTTCTGGCAAGGACTTCTCTGCAAAGCTCAAACTGTAAATGTGCAGCAAGTGTAAGTCATTTTTTCTTTTATAGACAAGAACTAAAGTAAAAGGGCTGCCTTCTGACAGATTTCAGGACTTATGACTATGACATAACCATTAAGCCATTTTTTTATAATGGAACAAACCATATAAAGTCACTTTTCCTGAAAAATCACTATACTTGTCATTGGGAAAAAAAAAAAGAAAAGAAAAAAATCACAATGTTTGATAATTTATTATCTAAATTCTTTTATCTGTTAGAGGATCCCTTTGACACATGACATTAAAGGAATATTACTGACTTCAGTCTGGTACACATACCTATCTAAATGCCATCCATGCACTTGACCCCTTGTTCCTGTAAGTATGAACAGCCCTGAAGAAGTCAGAGGCAGCTCCTTTCCCTGCTGCCAGATGTAAGGAGTTGATAGGACTGGAAGCACCTCCCTTTCCAAGGAAAGGGAAAAGAAAAAGCATTGCTTTTGCTTACAGCTTCCCCATTAACTCACGTGTAATTAACTGGCTGATGCCACTGTCTGCACCACACAAGCTGAGACTTTAGAAGAGATTGTTTGGTAAACACCTAGGAGGGCTTCTAGGCTACTACCTGTATGTTTGTGAAGAAAAGGGAGGTGCTGTTGACACTGACGCTTTGAGGTCATGTGGGAGTCAGGCTACGCATCTGCAGGGGTATAACATTGGGAGCCTCTGCCTTGTTCCACTCCAATCTTTGCTGCTCAGTACTCTGATGTGCACAGCAAGCACATGAGGACATCCGTCAAGATCACAAGGGCTGGCCACCATTGTAAAATGAACTGCTGGGAAGTTCAGTGCTGGTATTTGCTGCTCTGTATCACAGGACTGCTCCCATAGATTGCTTCCCATCCTCTCCTGAAGCTAGTGCGGCTGACTTCTTCATTTCCCTCTGACAGGCTGCCACAGCCCACTCCTCCTCACTTCCTGGTTTCCAAATGCAGCCAACCTGACTGCACACAAGCTGACTGCACGACATTCAAAGCCTTTCTACTGAATTCCTCAGTTCTTGATCTAAACACAGACACATGCATACTGTCAGTGAATCAGCTAAATCAGTTAAGTTGTATCACATAATTTATTACTTTAGTTCATGATACTGAAAAAACAGATTTTAAAAGGTCATGGCACATGTAAATCTTTGTAATGCTCAGCCAGTTTACCCAAGAAGAATGATTTCCTGTGTCACAGGACTTGATTATTCATAGCAATTTTTGCTTTTTGAGTTACATAGGTTCTCAGTACTTAGTAGCTTTGCCTTTTGGACTATGAACATTTGTCTCAGGACAATATAGCATGATGTGGAAACAATGAAGACTGTCTTTTGAACATCAACGGAGGGTTTCTGGCATCTGATAAAAAGGTGACACAATTGAATGATTGCAAGAGACTACTAGGACAGGCAATTTTGATGCAATATACTTTGATCTCAAACTGAGAGTTTGGGAAATTTCCCATAGTCTCACAAGGGACACTATTCTGTACACAGGACCATCTACAAAAGTCATTGCTGTATTTGTAAGAATTTTATAACCCCCTAAAAATACGGAATTGAATTTTAGAAATATGAAGTTTCAGTTGTGTAGGTTGGAATTCTTAATACCAGTTCAGATTTGTTGGTTTTGCTTCTGAAAATGAGACAGACGCAGACACAAACTCCTGTCAAATCTATGCCAGGAAAAGCTGTTTCTTCTGCCCTTCAGAGTATGCGTGCGCTTGTGTATTGGTCTAAGATTTGTTTTCGTTGGTCAGACATTCACTTATTCCACTAGATCTGTTCTGCACAGGCACAGAGGAGCTGTGCGTGGCAATGACACATGGAGCTCCTCCGTACAAAGAATGCTTTTAGTCTGGGTATCTATGTTTCACTGAACAAGAAAGAGAGGATGTAGAGTTTTATGTTTTCCCTCACTTTATATTCCCTATCAGCAGACTAAATGTCACTTTGTCAAGGCTGTAAAACTCTTTACCCTTAACTGTCAAGAAAGTTGATATAGAATTAGAAGAATTCCATGTTCAACTAACCAAGTCTGAATTGTCCCTCTTTTTTCTGCTACATTTATTTCTCTCTCTCATCCATGCAGAGTGAGTGAGAGTCCTCAACTTTCAGAGAGATACCTGCCTCAGGTTGCTGACAGACACACTCTGTATTGTCCAGCTTCTCTAGAAATGACTGCTGGTTGTCACAGATTTTAGTTTCCACTGACCACTCGTCCCACTAGCTTCTAAAATTATCTTCAAACAGTATGAGTAACCAGTGGCTAGACATCAGAATAATTTTTTTTTTCACTGTGCAGGACTATGCCTGCTATAATCCACCAAGAATATCCTTGCATCACTTAACACCTAGCTTCTAGACAGGTCTAATCTCTCTTCATTTTTCCGTTTAATCTGATTTCACTCCCCTACAGCACATGCTTGTATTCAGAAGAATTTACACTGGCTGAATCAACTTGGCTAATTTCTATTGAGTACCAACTATCTAATTTAACTCACACAGACATAAAATTACATTACTCTGTACTTTAACTACATAAACAAAAACAAAGCAAAAAAAATATCCACAAGCATTAAAATATATTTTCAGTTCAGTTGCTTCACAGTGTTCTCTAAATAGAAAGTGGGTTTTTTTCATATGCTACAGGAAATTACAAAAATACTTGTTGAAAGGTTTAACAATCTTGTCTCCATGTTATAGACTGAAGAACTAAATTCATGTCAGAAATGACTTAACCCTTTTTAGGTCTGCAAAGCTAGCAATTTTAACAACTTGAATCTGCAGACTTGAGAAGATACCTATTCTCAGTACGGATATTCATATCGCCATGTGAGTCTTACCAGTTGGTCTTTAGTGCTGTTTCGGTAGATGATTCATTTTTTCTGTAGGTAGAAATAAGTATAGCTAATGAGATCACAGAAACCTTCTGACAGCTTTGATGTGAATACAGTCCCTATATTAAGAGCAGTGTGTGGAGGAGTAAAGGGGGGGATGTTCTCACTTGTTATTTGAAATAAGTTTGGTGAATCTCAGCACAGTGCATAGCAGACTGATGTTCAGAAAAATCACTGTCAACAGTCAAACTAAAACTGGCATCATTCTTGGCAATAGTAGCAAAAATTAATGATTAAATGGGCACAGTAAGATCAGAATAGACTTGCAATGGATTTCCTGAAGGGAAAGTGTCCTGGGAAAATTTATGTCAATCCCATTTGGTCAAGCCAACATTTTTACTTACAAGAAATTTTAGTTTTAAACATTTAACATTTTAAAATGCATGAAGTAAATTTTCAGATGGCTTAAGTCTGTGCTGCTCTACTGACTTCAGGAAAGGTATGCTAATTTTCAGAAGCTGAAAAAGCATTTAGAAAATACGTGTTGTTTATTAAGCTAAATATACAGGTTCCAATCCTTAATTTACACCTACACAATGTTTACATATCTAATATATAAGAGCATGAGAATGCACAAGCTGATAGAAACCATTCCTTTCTTCCACATGATCATACTTGCTTGTGTCTCTGAAAGGAGTACTAACATTAAAAAACTGCTTCACGTGCACACAGTCCCCCAGTAATTGCATTCAATTTTGCAGTCTGTCTTTATTTCCTTGTATCAGTGAAGGATAGCGGATTGAAGGCATTGTAATTCAATGAGAGGGCAGTTCCTCAAAGCACTAAAAGGATAATAAATAAAGAATACTGACTTGGCTCCACCTGGAGAATTGCCGTAAGATGCTTGCTTGTCTAATCTGCCTGAGTAATTCCTGAAGTGGAACTCTGCTGGAAGGAATTATGTTGCTAATTCAACAAAATCGTTTTCAACAATGAATTAACATGCCTCTGGTCAAATCTCATTCTTCACTTTTCCTACTTTTCCCAGTTTAGCCCAAGCTGACTGTGCTTTAACCAGTCTCACAACCCTCAAAGAATTCAGTGAAAGAAGCTACGAGTAGTCAAAGAATTACCTCCCTGCCCTGCCTCAGTCTCAAGCATTTCATGGATTAATGAAGCCAAGCAGCAGAGGACAAAAATGCTCCAAGGGTGTTCCTTGCAAATCAGCACACCTGGCCTGACTGGGCACCACCTGAAGCTAGCACTGCTATTAAGGGTCTTCCCTTAAAAACAAACTAAAATATACAAGTCTACTGATCCTTTGAGCTCCCTGTGAATCTGCCAACAAATAGGTCATTTAGTGTTACATACCATTTAGTATCAAATCACTTTTTCAAAAGCATCAGAGCATTTACTCTGAGCCTAACAATTGTTCTTCTCTTTACAAACTGAAATAAAGTTTTAGCTGTTAGAAGTTAGTGAGCTCTAGGTATAGACATTCCCACAAATTAATGTCTCACAGTGTAAAAAAAAGTATATTTTAAAGAACAGAAGAACCAACAAACAAAAGCCACCCAATCACAAGTAAATAATAAAATGGAGAAAATGTTAACAAGTAAGAGTTATTTCTTCTAAATACGCATTTAGAGTCAATACCAAAGAAAGAAGTATTTTCTTCATAGAAAACAAGAGTTTCACAAACTGCAGACTCCACCTGGCCTGGGGAAGTGCCTGCACATAAGGAGTTGGACTAAGTCCGCACACTCTCTTCATAGATCACACACTTTGGGTGTGAAGGACAGATGACAAGGAGAACGGGGAGCTGGATGCTATATCATCAAATGTGAGTGAATATGGTGCTGCATTTGGCAAAACCACAGCTAAATGACTTTCCCTCCTCCTTGTCTCCCACTTGCTATTTTGCTTTTTTATTGTTTAGTTATATAAAGTGTGCACTTTACTCAATCTATAGCCTTGTATAATTCCTGAAATAATCTCATGAGTGATCTTCCCAGTCATATTGGCAACATTCCAGAAAAAGCTCTCTAGTAAACATCATGGTTTTAGCCTCCCTATTTATTTTTTCAAACTTGTTTACAAAGCTAAACTTCTTACGGCCCAAATCTATAAGGCTACAAGCATCTGAGAATTTTCTATTAATACAATTGCTAAAGAAACATAGACTCATCTAATGCTATCAAGTATTGCTTATACAGAATCCTAACCATACCATAGAAGTAACTCTTGCTTGTCAAGCAACAGAAGGGACCAGATTAATAGTAATACTTTAGAATAATACGGCACTGTATTTTGATAGTAGGAAAAAAATCAGAAAATTATATTCTTAGAGTTTCTCAAGTAATCCGACGACAGATTTTTCAGACGTAAAAAGCACAGCAGATTAAAATCTTACATCTGGAAACAGGACAAATAGATTAGTAGACAATAAAATATTTCTATAAAGTTAGAGTTTAGTATCTTTACAGACATACAGAACTCACTGAATTTAATCCAGTAATTTCAGTTTGTTGTTGTTATTTATTTATCTACTTAAAAACACCTGTAATTTTCATGTACGCTGTTTCCCATAATGCTAAAATTGATCATAAGACCTGGTTTGAATGGATGGGTGATCTATACTGGAATATCAACAAACTGTGTAGACAGATTCTATTGTGAAATGAAAGCTGATCTATCATGGAGTCACCAAATTCCCCAAATTAAGGCAGTCTGCACAGTTTGCATAAATATTAAAGATACAAAAATCTCCATCAGCAACAAAGAATAACAACACTGATACCAATTCTGATGACAGCCATGGTAACGAGTTTTTCCCATAGTGCAGGTGCAGATGAGAGCTGCGTCGTGCTAGCTTTTACAAATACAGATGAACTGGATGGTGAATGCTGAGGAACAAGAACACAGCAACGTGGCAGACAAAGAGCAAGAGACTACTGATCTAGAGAAGTGTTGATCTCAGTACACCAGCAGTTTGCACACAATAGAAAACTATTACAGTTACCATGAAAAGAAAAGCTGTAAAGAGAGCCTTTAAAGCTCATTGCAAGCATAAAGTTTGGTCTAGGACTAAAAAAAAATAAATCCAAGAAACAACCTCACGGTAACAGAATTGACGTATTTTAAAAAGTAGTGAATTATAATTGGTAAAGCAGGGGTAAATATTTTCCAGCAGAGACAAGCTGATATTTAACAGACAGACAGAATACAGTAACTTAATTCCAAATAAAGGTGAGTATTGCAAATCAAATAATTTTCCAGCTCTGCATTCTTCAAAATATTTTTTTTCCCCCTAGAAATCTCTGCATACCACAAACATGAATAGGAGTATCCTCAAATTTCTCTATATAAATTCATGGGCTGCATACCAACTAATATGTAACTTTCCAAAATCAATTACAATAGAGAAGTGAGTTAATAGGTCAGTAAGTGTTAGATTGGCAAAGATAGTAATTGTAAATCTGTGTTCCTCCCTGCACAGAATAGGCAATGGTTATGGCTAAATTCTGCGATACTTTCTTCTGCCTACGTGTCTTAAAACTTATATGGTTGCATCAACAACATGACTTTATTTCCATTCCTACCTTCTGAACATACTCCTAAAAGCTAAGAGCGTGCCAGTTGTACTTAGAGATAACAAGTTCATAAAAATAACTTCTGCCATATGAACATCCATCACTCAGAACCTGGAGTGATTACCACTACCATTTTTTAAAAAAAAAACAGAATTATTTTTCATAATTCTTTATATTAAATGAAAAGGATAATCTAGAAGGAAAAAGTTAAGTTTCTGATTACTGGATAGTTCAATCAATCATTTGTTAACACAGAACATTCTTAAACATATGATCATTTACAATATACATCTCCAGAAATATATTTTATTTATCCATAGTACTATCAATATGGGAACGGAACTGTTGAAATTCTTAGTGCCTTAGCTTCTATTGGCTTTGAATTTGCAGGAAATCAACAGTGCTGGAAATGAATCGCTCAAAAACATAACTTCCCAAAACTAATATATCCTCCTAGAAGAAGCATTAGCTCAAGCTTGGAAGAAATTCTTTCTCTACTTCACTCACAAGTCCTTATATTTGCTGATCCAAACTGAATCCTTTTTTACAATTAAAGAAATACATGAGCCTACTGGGGTTTTACAGACCCAATAGGATCTAAAAAAATCCCTGATGATATCTTGGCATTTACTATCACTTGTGACCTTTATTGTCTAAGAGGTAATATTATTACCTCCTTTCACTGTACATTTCCCTACAGGATATCATCAGCCATATGTCAGCCTTGCTCAGGGGGTTCTCATATACAGCTCAAACAATTCTTCACATACTTATAGTGTTCACTGAAAATTATTTCTGTAGTACTTCCTAGGTTGCTGGTATCAGTAATTTAGGAGTTCTTAATTTTCATTAAACCACACATATTAAGCCAGATATGTGAAACAAGACAGTAAAAGATAGTATTTTTAAAGACCTTTCTAGCCTTGCAACTAATCATTTGATTATATACCATTTTGTGTGATGTTCCTATGATAATGCACTTAACCATGAACCTTTGCTCTTCACTCGACCCTGCACTTTGCTCATTAATTCATCTTCACAGTCTATACTTCTGTCTCATAAGCCATTGCAGAGCCTCATATTCTTTATTTTATTTCAGTAATCCTTACCCTCTGTCCCATAATGTAGCAAACATTAACTCCTGAATCTCTAAGTTTTGATATCCTATATTTTTTCAGTTGGAAATATGAAGCTTTATGAAAAAAAGAGAAAAGAAATAAAAAAAGATAAACAGACAAAAGAGAACAAAACACACGTCCATTTCAAGTGATTTATCAAGTATCTAAAATGTCAAAACATCTATATACAGGCAGATAAGAGAAACAATAGACATAAGGTCATTTTGCAGCTTGATGGGTTACATTCCAAGATGGTGCCTAGTATCATATCTATGTTGAATCACATGGCTAAATTTTTTGGTGTGGGTTTTGGGTTTGTGGGTTTTTTTAATTTGTTTTTAAGTGTGGTGAGAGACTTGTAAAAGAAAGAAATGGGGTATTATTAAGAATTGTAAAAGTTCTTCACTTATACCAGTATATTTAGTTGCTTTAACAGTACTGATAGTTTTCCCAAGCAGTGCTATTTCTTTCCTGGAAAATGCAAACTTGAAAGCATTCTTCCATAATAACAGTGTCATATCCTTCCACAGGGAATTTAAACTGCAGGAGATTTATAGCGCAATGTTTGATCAGCAACATAATGATGTAGCTTCACGTGGAAACTACCTGTGGTGGCAGCAGGGACTGTGAAGAGAAACAGTCATTTGAGTTCAAGATGTTTGCTTACACAGCAAGGCAATATAGTGCACACCTTTAATCAGAATCTGAGCTGTCCATAAACTTCCTATGCCTCACAGAAGACACAATGCTCACAGATTTATGCTAAATATTTCAAAGACGCTGTGGGAAATGAGACAAATGGTTCTCATGAATTTCAACTGGAATTGTATTCAAATTTTCACTTGTGAAAATTTTCCCTTTGGGCACACATTAAAAATAGAATCAGGATTATACAGAAAATAAGATGGATGAAAAATACCAATGCTTACAAAATTTCTATCACACTAATTATTTTCTTCCAAAATAATTAATTTTAGTATTTATAAGACACCCTTTAATATTTTTACATATTGAGTGGCTTTTTCTGTCATCTTCTAGGCACAATTCTTATAGCTACCTTTTTAAATTACAAGTGATATGAAGTTCAAAATTCAAATACTCTGGAACACTATCAGAATTCCTCTGCTTTCAGGATTCATTACAATTCAAATACAGGCCAAGTTTTTCTAGAGATTTTCAAACCATATCAAGAAATATGGATTCAGTGGCAAATGACATCTCTGAAAAGGAAGAAAACTTTTGGAGAAAAGTTTAATATGATGTAAATATATGATGTAAATATATGATGTCTTGTGGACCAGGATAAAATATTACAGTTCTGGTAACACTTTTGCTTGCTTGGATCAAGCAATTCAAAGCGTTACTAAGAAAGTGCAAGCTCAAGAGAACACAATCCTGCAAACATTTCCATGAAGTGTGCAAGTAAAAGCAGTGAGCAAGCCCCCAAGTAGAAAGCAGCTCTGTCTTTCTGCGGCTGAACAGTAAGAAGCAGTTGTCATCAGCTACTGGCTGCAAGAGTTTCTATTATCTGCCAAACTATCTTTACCTGTTGACAGCAAGTCATTTCCTTGAGGACTAACTATGAGCACTTCCAGACAGTTCTTCATCATTCTGGAATAACAACTGTTTCTCTTGAATGTCACACAAGGTCACATAAAAACTCCTTAATCCAACAGGGGTTCAAATATTTAAAAATATATTTGTTCTAGCTTTTCACTTTTTTCGCTTTTTTTGAACTTCTGTTCTTTGCTTTTTTGCCCTCCCTCATTAGTCTCATAGTAATTAGTCTCTTCCAGATTCTTAGTCTGGGAAGTTAAAAGAGTATCAATATTCTAATATTGAAGTTTTTAACATTTTTCACCTACGATTAGAAGCTATTGCTAAAACAGTCATTTAAATTTCATTGGTCAGTTAGAAAACCTTTTGCAGGAAGGACAGTTTTCCAAGAAGGTCAGGATATATGGATTTATGACTGCAAGGCCACCATTTCAAAGATTTTTCAAACATCAGTCTTTAAAGCACAGTATATTCATGATCATTCGGATCCTTCTGGGGCATGTTAAAGTTTATCTACAATATTTTTTCATTAGTTTACTGCAGTGGATTTTGAGGACTATACTGCCTAGATAACAAAGTCATTAAATATTGAGCCATTATTTTCAATTGATGTTTTATACTTGAAGCCTGCAGAAGCTGCAAGCCTTATATCTGCTTTTCTCACAGTGCATTGGTTTTCATCCTGCTTCTTGGGAATAAGCTCCAAGTAAATTTTGCCAATGCAGATGGCAAAGCCTGAGAGGACAAAGATTCAGCAGGTCCAATTCATTACCCAAGCTGAGTATGAAATTTTGAAAATAAATGCTATTAACATGTCACCTGTTGCTGGTTCATAACAAACATTATTTGAAATGTTTGCCTGCTCTCAAAAAGGTTAGTTGTCCAGACTTTGAGATGTAATGCGGAATTTTACCCATAAGAGCAAAATACCTAAGGCACATAGATTTATCTTCTTAGGTGATGGAAGAAGAAGATATAGCTCAGTCTAACGGCTAAGACGTGTTTGAAAAAGATTTGCTCCATTGAAAACAAACTTTAGACAGGCCAAACTTTTCAAAAGGGAGCTGCATTTTACATGTCCCTTCCTGTTCAAAAGATATAAGAATTTTCAAGTTTTAAACCTTCCATTTCATCAAGTTGCACCAGATGAAGAAGATAAAGTTACTTTTTTTGTTGTTAAGGTTTTTATGAGGTGATTGCTTAAAAATCTTTACTGCTAAAGTACAGGTAATGCACTGGAATATTTTTTTAAGCCTCTCATGAAAAAAAAAGGCAATCCCATAACAAGTGTATTTATTGCACACTACTTTAAATGCTATAATTTTATTAAAATTATCCAATATTAGATAAGAAGTTTTTGTGGATCCTGAAAAAACTGCACACCTGTCATTTGAGCTGAAGGGGGAAAAAAGGTTAACTGCTGTAACACATCCCTGAATCATCATGATAAGTCTGGGAATTTCTCATTTTATTCCGAAGATAACAGTATGGGTAGTTAAATTATATAAACACCATATATGCCATTTGTGCTTCCTCAAGCAATGTAAAAACCATATATTTTAAGCAGACATTTATGGAATGTTAATGTTAATTCATACACAACAATTTTCTTCTGCAGTATAAGCAAACAATCCTAAAATCTATTTTAAAAAGTAGTTCTGCAAGTCTGAGACTGACAATGTTACTATCTATATGCAGACATACCATTTGAGAAATTTTATATATTAGCCAAAAAAAATTCCTAATATGACCTGTCAGTAAATAGCATGCAAAAAAACCCCCAAACCCTCTGAAGCTGTAAGACATATATAAATAAATGAGCAGAATTTCACCCAGCAGGTGGTACATAGATTGGAGACAGGAAATCTCAAAGTCAAGTGGCAGAAACAGAATAAATACCTATAATACAAAGTTAGTTTTAACTCTTTTTTTCCTAAGGGGAAGAAAAAGAAAGACTAAATATCAGACAAGTCTGCAGCTATCATGTTTTCACATTTATTAGATTTAGAAATTAATTTAAATTTTCTTCAATTTGCCTCTAAATTAGTACTAATCAATACAAATTTATTCAAATATAGCTCATCACCATCTTTGAAAGTTCCTCAATTGTATTGCATCAACACACCAAAAACATCCATAAAACACCTCGCAGCAGTCTCCAAAATGCAACATTCATCATTGCCCATTAATTTTCACTAGTATTCACAGAATATAGTAGCATTCTACTATAAGGCATACTAGTAACGGTTCTTCAGTAAAATATACATTTATATACATAATATACATCTGAAAATTTTCAAAAAGAAAGCAAATTATTCTTTAGAAGAAAATAATGATCTTCCTTGATTCATATGGGTTGCTCTTCTTTGGGAGGGAAAAAGATAATTAGAAAAAGCCTGATGTTTTACAAAAAGAAAATAGAAAAACAGAAATAATGATATTATGTGAAGAACTTTTGTTAAGATCTGAATGGTTGTAGAACTCACAAATAAAAATAATTCTCACTTAATGGCACACTCACACGTAGGAAAAAATCTCAGAAAACTCTAGTATAAGGAAAAACAAAATTAGAACTGATTCTTCACCATCAAAAGGTTACAGAATCCATTTAATTATTTGAAAAGTGGAAATATAAAATACCCATTCCAGTGCTGATAGTCATCAGAATGCACTTTTCACAACCATGACTGTACAAAGGTGCAAAGAATGAAAAAATCAGATGCACTGTACTGAAAGTACTAACCTAAATTTCTCTCATGATTTAGTATTCCTCTGTACAAACACAAAAGACTGTGCTCATATGGACAAAATTTGATGTTCTAATAAAAGGTTCCATGCTTGCTGCCCCCCCACATCCATTGAACTGCATACAGATTTTTCTGAATGTTAATGAATAATACTTACACTTCCCAGATACTATAATCAACTTCAGAATAAAATGTCATCTATTGCTTTGACTATATTTAATGTTAGTTGCTGTGACTCTGTCACTTCACTTAATTTACACACTCTGGTAGAGTGTCCTGTCTGCTACAGGGATGCCTGAGCTTCTACTATCCTGACAGACTATATTTAGTAGCTTATTTCTGATATTAACATCAAAAAAAGGAAGGAGGCTGTGCGTTTTTAAATTCATTCTATGTTGCTAAATGTTTTCTCTCTTTACTTGGAGTTCAACAGCATCCATCCTTGGCTTCATTTAATTGCTTTATGAAGCTGCAAAAGTCAGAAAGAAGAAGAGAGCATTCAAGAGTTTTCCAAATGTTTCCTTCCTTATTGATGCAACTGTCATCTAGATCCAGCATATGCTTTAAGCACAAACAAACATGACTACAAGACTGACATAGATGAGTCCCAAGAAATCCATTCCTTACAAGTTACTTCGGCTACCAATGAAGAGTCTACAGTTACCAATGTAAAAGTCAGTTTGAGATCTGTCCTAAAAACTGATCACCAATCACCACTCTATATTTTTTTTTTTTTTCCTCTTGGACAGCCGTATGTGATTATATGAAAACATACAGATGAATAGACAAGAATAAAGTTTGGAAAGAAGATGACAGCAGACCTTAGTAGACACACAATATTAATGAATGAAAGAATAGAAGGAAAGTGATTTTCAGTTTACCTGTCTTCAGTAATTCATGGTGCAATTAATCATCCTCCATGCCACAGTGTAGTGTATTTACTTTCTCAAATGGTACGTTGTATCTTAGGATATGTCCATGTAAACAATCTCCATTGCACATTCCTTTTTTTTTCTGGCAACCTATGTGTGTTGGGTGAAAAAAGATAACATTTTATGGTGTGGTATGTCTCATGCTGACAGAGCACCAGATTATAATGTGCTTTTTAATGAACACAGAAACCTCATGATTAATTATGAAATTGAAACATCTCTGAAGTACAAGTACTTAAAATTTCTTAGGCAGACCACTTAAACATGCAATTTATAAACAGAGAAAATAAAAGATAATTCATCTGGTTTTGACTAGAGATTATACTCTGTTCTGTTTATCTTCATTAACAATATTATTATTAATAATGTGAAACTTGTTCTTGAAACACCGAAGAGCGGGTATTCTATAGTACAGCCATTATCCTATTTATCAGGCAAAATATCCACATACTATAGTGCCATTTCACACCCTGACTCAATGACACAGAAAATCATCACACATTTCTGAACTGCCTATATTGAAATACAGTTAGTTATTTTGTTGTGACGTAGGGTTTGGTTTTTTGTGGGTTTTTTTTTTTTCAATGCTTATAACATTTTATATCATTTAGCAGAAACTGTACGTTCAACAATGTCAAATATACAATAACTGTGGACTTGGGTATTCTTTGTGAGAAACTGTCTGACACAGAAGAGCTACTTCCTGACATGAATTAAAAGCCACGTGTCCCCATGACATACATAAATCTTCTCTACTAACTGCAGATCTGAACAATTTATATTTTTTTTTAACCCCTAGTACAACCTTTTCATCAGTTTGCTTCTATTATGGTTTTACATATGTGTGACAGTCATTAATGGTTATATATACATAATTTTATTCATCTGAAACTACTTCATGTTATTCCACTGAAGAACACCAAAATTCTAAGGCAGGTGTGTATTATGTTAATCTACATTAATTTTGCACATGATGCAGCTGTTCAAATACCTGGAAATGTAATTTCTCTTTTGAAGTAAAAAACATCTGGTAGTAAATATAATGGTGAACCTTAATTAATCAACAGATCACAAACGTATGGTATCTGACAAGTTCATGCCAAAACCCAAATACCATGGAAAACATGGTTAGGATAAGTCACTTGAATTCCAGAAGGCTCATTTCTTCTATGTTTGAAGGTAATGCATGAAGGAAAACTCAGGGAGAAAAATGTAGTAACATTCCTTTATAACTAATACTGAGCTTAATTTGAGATACTATAATATTTGCAGTTTCTCTTTGAATTTCAGAAATTACAAAAGTGCACATCACTAACCATTGTGTATCATATCTCATCAGTTTATATATAATACTTCTGAATAACTGAAAATCATGTATCTAGTTAATATCCAGTATGGTAATACAAGGGATGTTTTGATTACATCAGTCATGTTTTCTCCAAACAGTGATTTTCTACCCCAAAGATATATTATCACCTGCTTTTATCACCTTATTGTGATCTAGTGGATTTATTAATTAACTGTAATTAAATTATTCTATTTTCAGGTTCTTGTTTCTGCTGACTGCTTTCTGTGTATAGAAAATAAGTAGCTTCAGGATCCATTATTTAAAACTTAACTGGAGAGATTTAATAGTTTCTTACCATCAGGAAGAATTTCCATTTGGGAACAGATATTAAAAATAAATGTATTCTTAATCAAATGTATAGAATATAAAAATAGAAATAGAAACATATTTATTCTTGTAGAAAAAATATGTTAGTATAATATATAAGGAATAGAATATAAAACTTAAAAAGTGTTATTCTTTAAAGCAGGAAATAAAAACCTTTATACATATACCTACACCACTGATATATAGATGTTATTAATTTTCCATAACAAATTAGAATAATTAAGGGACAAAAATATATACAAGAAACAAAAATGCATCAGCCACATTCAAAGTCCTAGATCATACCACAGTTTAACTTACTATTGTATAAGGAAAAATATCTACAGAGACTGCTGCTGCTCTAAGACTTAATCATCAGGATCATACTGAGAACTTTTCTGTAGAAAGTGATCTTACTTCTGTGCCACGTAATCAGAATTTGTCATAGAATCACAGAATCATTAAGGTTGGAAGAGACGTCAAGGATTATCCAGTTCAACCGTCCCCCTA
>VWZZ01004384.1:29796-40019 GCA_013399095.1 Psophia crepitans
CGGCCTCACCAGGGCTGAGTACAGGGGGACAATCACCTCCCTGTTCCTGCTGGCTACACTATTCCTGATACAGGCCAGGATGCCGTTGGCCTTCTTGGCCACCTGGGCACACTGCCGGCTCATGTCCAGGCGACCGTTAGCCAATACCCCCAGGTCTTTTTCCTCCACACAGCTTTCCAGCCACCCCGCTCCCAGCCTGTAGCGCTGCCTGGGGTTGTTGTGGCCAAAGTGCAGGACCCGGCATTTTGCCACATTGAACCTCATCCCACTGGCCTCTGCCCATTGATCCAACCTGTCCAGGTCCCTCTGCAGAGCCATCCTACCCTCCGGCAGATCGACACTTCCCCCCAGCTTGTCCTAATGTTACCATTAAAATTGTGAGAGCCACTCTGCCAAAGGAGAACAGGAGGTACGTTTGCAATAATACTTTACTAAATTTTAAATGAACCTCAAATATTTCACCTGCCATCAGTATTTTATCCTTCACAAGAATGTTATGAACTATCTCTGATGTCACTACAGGAATGGATCAAATGGCATTCCAGTCTCCAAACCAGATCACATTTTCCCTCTTTGCACAAAGATAGTGAATATTATTCTATAATTACAGAAATACCTGCCACTTGCTATTAAACTGTTAAGGTATTGCTTGAGTGAAAACTTTCTTAATCTGTCCTGGCTCTTTAATGTATCACAGAATTAATTAGCACTTAATAACAATTCAACTTTTTCAGTACAATAATTCTTGAAATTCAGTTGAGGTATTTCAACAACAACACAGAGTTCACACTCGCATATGCACCATATATACTGGTAACTATCATCGTTCTGTTCCTGTTTTGCTTTCAAATACAATTCAGGGAAGGATGGTGCAACGGTTACTGATGAGGCTGGGACTCTGACTACTGAGGATCAGTTTCTAATTCAGCCATATGTTTAAACTGGGTCACCAAGGACAGTAATGGGAGTCACACAAAGAAAACATTGAGCATTTGGATTTTCTCTTTCAGCCTACGTTTTCCATCTGTAAAACAGCATTAGTAATTCACCATACAATTTAACTTTATCTTTTTGTGAACAATAGACAGAACTATCTGTACAATGCATACAACAGCGATAATAACCTGACACTGATGTTTTGTAATAAAACTAAGAACAACAATCTTTTTATAGCTAAACAAGTATTACGTTATAATTGCAATTGAAGAACTGTCTGGAATAGAAATATGATTACATATATGATTAATTATGAAACAATTTTCATTCTATATTTGGGAATCACAAACAGAATCTTTGAAGTTGGAAGGGACTTGTGAAGATGAATTAATCCAACCTCCCTTGTTTGACCATCCAAACAGGCAAATTTTTCTTCTTATGTTTAAATGGAACTTTCTGTATTTCAATTTGTGCCCATTACCTCTTGTCTTCCCTGAAGCCAGATTTCAAAGACATCTGTAATATTTTAAGGAAGCTCTATTGAAACAAGCATTTAGTTTGTTTCTCATACCTTCAATGCTATACATATCTGTGTACTTATTAAACAAAATGTATTCTGCAAGCTCATGTAGTTATCCAGAATTTCCTAAATGACAAATTTCCAGCACCTTGTGTAGGGCAATTTCCTTCTTTTATGATGGTTCCATGCTGAAAACAACTGGACTCCTAAATAGATTAGGTCTTGGTTGGATTTATATTTGGGATTTTTATGGAAATCACTCCATTGTTCCCATTAAGCCAGTAAATCACGCAAGTTGTTGGTCACAGTTGCAGAATGCGGCATAAAATGTGCACATATTTCTCTTATCGCCTGTGGGCAAAAAGATTAAAATTTTTCCTATAGAGTAATTCTGACATGGACTTGTAGTACACTCATTGAAGTAAGTTCACTCAGAACTCAACTATAAGATTTTAAAAAAAACTTTTTAAAAAAAAAGACTTTTTTTTCTTTCTTAAACAACATGCATGTATTCATAAAACAAACAAACAAACAAAATCTTTTCATGCATTAATCACTATATAGTTTTTACAGATATAGTTTGCAGCCATATAAAACTGATAATTAAAGGCAAGTTGATAAACCATTTTTTAACCAAAGCATAGGGCATAGGCCAAACATTAGGCACTTTTTTTCAAAGACATTTTCTTATTCTGTCATTGCTTTAAACTATCCAATTTCTTTTCAGGGTGTAGTTCTCTATTCTCAGTGATATTTTCATTTCCCTCCTGTATAAAATCTTGGCTACTACTCAATTCCTAACAAAATAAAAAGTAATGTCAACACAATGATCGTTAACTTTCACTGCTATGAACCATTCTTTTTCAATTTGTTGTCTAATGTCTGGCATGCTAATAGTCATTAACACCTGTGCAGAATTAACACTATGCAAGCGTACACTGCAAGCAAATCAGAATAGGAACATTTTATGCCTGTCTTGTACAGGTGTAAAGGATTGCTTATGTTGCAAAGCGGAATGAAAATTGTTATATTTAATTGTGGGGACAACAGCAGCAGGAGAGCCTCTCCCTCATGCTTGCAGGAGAAGCCACCTGGCCCAAACAAATGGCAAGAAGCACCACCAGCTGATTCAGAGAGCCCTCTTCCAGGCACAAAAGGTTTCCTCAGAGGAAATCCTTATCATATCATGTTCAGATCTGTCCCTTCAGCTCCTAGATGAAGCAGAAACAGCTTGAGATGCTACAGCTTTGAGATAGACTGGGAAACGGGACAGTGCAGTGGAGCTGTTTACTGGTTGTAAAGATTTTAAATTATATTTTACATATACAGTTTGCATGAGATTCCAATGTATAGACTAATGCTATTTTAAATCTCTGCGTGAACATTCCTAACTTCAACAATGCATTATATTGATTTAAATAATTAAGTCATTGATTTAACTCATTTTTAGCTGGCTTAAAGTAAATTAAAATATGACACCTATTCTGAAATATGAATGTCTACATTGGTGCTTACACAGAAAGAATGGAAGATAGGAGTCATTACTGGGTTTCAGTACAGATTTATATCTGAACCTAAGTCATCTTCATATAGTCTGACAGACGCTGTTCACTTAGGAAAGGCAATATAGATTAATTCCCTTACCACAAAGAGGAAAAGCAACTTCTGGACACAGAAAACATATCATAATTACTATGTATATATGCAGAACCAGAAACTATTTCCACACTGAAAATTCAAATTCAAATTGTTTAATTTATCAAGACAGGAAAATATTTTGCTTTAATCAGAATTCATTAAAGGTGGCTAAACCAGAAAGATTTTATATTTATCTTGCTAAAAAAAAAAGCTTCATATTTATTCCTTAACAATGGAACAATCTAAGTCACAGAATTTATTTATATACACTTAGAATTCGCAAACATCTAAAATCTTAGTCCATACCTAATCAATGTAAAAAAAAAAGAATTATCCTATTGTCATAAATATAGGGATATGTATAAATGCTATTTAAATAAAGTAACATCCTACAATCGGACCATCCTGAGTTAAAAATAATTACTGTTTTATTTTACATTTGTCTTGGGGACTGAATTTGAGCCTCATAGTAGAATGATATCGTAAAAAGTATTGTATTATCCCTCCCTTAGAACAGTGTGCTCAGAATTAAACACAAGCTGAAACATGTTCTGCAATTTCTGAATATAAGAGGTTCCTATCCTTGAGAAAGTAAAAAGAAAACATGCTATCATTATTACTCAGATATGACTAAAATTAAAACCAAAACAAGCAAGCAAGGAAACAAACAAACAAAAAAGCATGCTGAAAGCTTATAACCTAAATTTTTACAGAAATACATTTTCCTTACTGTCATTTGCAGGTTTACCAATTTAATTCTTGTATTTCCTAGTAGAATCAATCCATGTGTACTAAAAATAGAACACATCAAGCAAACATCAGTCTAAACCTCAGTTTTCTCAAAAGCTTTTGAGTCAGACCCAAATATCTAACTGGAAAGAGTCAATACACCTTCGTAAGCACCATTATACAGAAAGTTGCCACGTAATTAGCTTATGCTCAGCATGGTTTTATTCATTTCATAACATGCAGTTCAGAGTGTCCTATCAAGGTACTGCTTTCAAATACTGCCTTAGGTCATTCCACACCCTCCAGAGACTCATTTCAATTAAAAGACATTTCTCACATCATAAAATACCACTGAACACTTTTGGTGAAAGGTCCAAGATATTTTTTTATCAGTGTTTCTTTATTTCAGTAATACCTTATCCCTGTTAGGCTAATGGATTAGGCGAAATTGAAGAGAAAAGCTTGTGATTTGTTTCCTGAGACACTAGTTTTACTTTTCCTTCCATCTCTTCTTCCCAGATCCATCTGTGAAAAGAAATGCCCCTAAGAGGGTCAAAACACAAACATGAGCTTCTTTAAAATAACAAAAAAAGGAAGCTACCAGACTAATAAAAATAAAGCACAGAAACTGTATCAACCATAACAACACTACAGTAGTTTCATACAGGAGAGGTGAAGGATTTTATTACTCCATTGTCCTTTAGTTTCCCCACAGGTGAATTATTATTTCAACATTTGTCACCTGTTAATCGTGATGTTTTCATGACGCAGATGAACTGAGGATTGAACATAACTGCCCCTAGCAAAATAAACCTCAGAAAAAGATCAGCATACAGTGCATCGATTCCTAAAGCAGCCAACAGAATATGAACACACATTGACCAGCAAGTGGAATAATGGCTTTGCTGACAATCTCAGTGAAGTTCAGCTTCTGCAACTAAGTGGACAGAGAGATAAAAAGGTGGAGATATGACGAAAATCATCTCCCTATCATCTCTGTTCTCTGCTTTACGCAATCATCCCCCTTCAGACACATACATGGCCAGATGGCCACAGATCAAGGATGGTACATCACTTGTGTTCACAGTAGTTTTTTTGCCCTTCTGGCCACACATGATATGAGAACATTTTATTAATCATAAAAATGTATCTACCTTGTCAAATGGTACTACAGCTTATTGTAATAATTAATACTATTACGTGCTCTTCAACTCTTAATTAAATTCAGATGAAGTCAGCAAATCCACAGTGGACTTACGGTCCCAATATATCCTTGTAAATTGTAAGGTCCCATGAGTATTATATAACCACCAATATGCCAGTTGCACATGACTTTTCTAAATACATACATTGCATAAGGAGAAAAAAAAATTAATCACTGAGATAGTTGCAAAGCAACAAAGACAGAAAATATTACAAATACATCCAGAGACTTGATGGAATAAAAGACAAAGCTTACTTTTTTCCGGTTAAGAAAATTTAATATAGCCTTAAACTTAACCTTGGTAGGGCGTTAGAAACTGTGTCAATTGTATTAAAATACAGCAACTCTGAAAGGAAAATAAAACAGCCTATTTTTTTTTTCAGTCATCATAATTAATGATGACCATCATGACATAGCCTTTATATCACTGCACAAATGAAAAAAAATATGCTGTGCAGAGGTATTTACAGCAGTGGAAAGCAAATTTTAACCACACACTTCTTCTTTGCGTAGCATCCACTAATCAGGAGTGTAGGTGTCAGGGATATTCGATGGTGAAGTGGCTGGGTTGTGCAGTCTGGGTATATATACAGGGAGCATATCCTTTGATGCCAGGAAAGAAGATACTCTCTTAGTTCAGTTTCAGTTATTCAATGTTACTGGACAGTTACTGGATAACAAAGACAACATAGTCATAATGTATCAGGTAGTACTAGTCCATTTCTAATGTAATTGCACAAAACCTCGTGTGGACTTCAGCAGATGACTATGGATGTGCAAGGAATATTAATTCAAGCTGTAGAAGGTAACAGGATCATCATCAAAAGAACAGAATCTAATCTTAGAAGAGGAATTGGATAGTGCTTAACTCATCTACCCTACCAAAATTAAAGTTAAGCAAAGATATGATTCGAGTCTATCAATATATCTATGGTTAAAAGTAGAAAGATATGGGGAACTTTTAATGTTAAGGACAGTTTCATAAAATCAAATGTGCATACCCTAACACATTTAATCATAGAAACAGAAGACGACTTCTGAACATTAAAATGGTGTTTTCTGTAACAACTCTACACTCCGAGAAGTGGGGACAAACATCCTTTCTAATCTACAGTCAACTAAAGTCAGAGTGTTTTCTTTCTTAAGACAGGCTAAATTGATTTTAAGGAAGGGAATACACGATGCGGCAGTCTAATAGAAGGGGAAACCAGTGTCAATGAAGAGTATTACAAAAACAAAAAAATCATAGTTTTACTCAGTTTTAACCTCTGGTCAGTAATATTCTCACACAAAGTAGAACTTTACAGACCAAGTTCAAATTCTTATTGTCCACAAGTAATTTCCAAAAATATTCATTTCTTCAGTTTGAGAATCAGCCAGTGATGTAAACTGCTTCACAAAATTCTCTTCCTGATGCTCACAGGATTACCCTTGAGGTACAGTCTCCTCTTTGGAAATCAAGAATCTTTCTGACACTCATTTCCCCTTCAGAAGCAAAACAATGTTTAGAGATAGTGGTACATTAGGCACATTAAAATATAAATGGTCTCAAAAGAGCCTGAAATACATGGAAAACAAACAAACAAATGTGTTCTGCAATTATTCCTGCTTGTATGATTATTTACTTCACTTGCTCCTACTCCTAGTCATTCTTCATCACACCCGACTTTACTGATGGGTACAGTGATATGCATGCACACTCAGTGGGTGTTTGCAATACTCCAGGCATTTTCTTTTACTGATTACCTGATAAACAGTGTAAGTTGAACACAGAAACATATTCTTACTAGATTATATTCAGTGAGGCTTTGTTTTCACATTATATTCTTGTAAATGTTTCAAAATAGCGGTGCAGTGGAACTACATTAGCAATTCCAACATATAGTGAAAAGGACACAAATATTAATGTTCTCCAGAACAACAAGTTCGTTGAAGGGGAAAACAGAATGGAGTTTGGAAATATATTCAGATCTGTGTTCAAAATTTCATGAAAACTAAATACACACATGCCACAGTGTCAACTTTCAAAGACAGCACTTAATGATCTATCCAGTTAAATATTTTGGCTCAGATAAATTACTAATATGGCCTTCATAATCTTATCAGAGGCAACATGCAGATAAAAACAAGGGTGCCGTTTCCTTTCCTCACAATAAAAGTATTTTGTATTTCATCTCGGGGCTTCACTTTATTGACTTTGCAAAAGTAAATACCTACTCCTGTCTGAATTCAGTACCCAAAGGAAACAGCATTGTTGATTTATATAATTGCATAGCATTTTCAATATGTTTCCTTATTCTTATATGTGCTAGCACTCTATTTGCTTTCATTTCCTTGCTGCACATTAAGCTTTTCCATATTTTCATTATCTTGTCTGCCACAATACAGAAGTGTCTTCCACTTGACTGGTTCCATTTAACTTTGAATCTGACTATGTGTATCAATATGTTCTGCTCTCTTTCACAATCAGTTATATAGGTGGTAACTTTATTCAATGGAAATTAACATTTTAGGAATATGTAATTACTGTTAATATACGTATCACTTCATTCGGACCATCACCTAGCTAACGAAAAAGTCAAGTTTAAAAGAGCTGGAAGGACGGAAGCTGTCCATCACAGAGAGTCTGGTGAATGTATAGACACAGTTGAACTCTCTGGACTGATAATTTGAACAATTTAGCCAACATTGTTAATGAATTGTTACTAAATTCTTTTCAATTTATGATTTCTTATCAATTCTGTTGCTGTAGGACACAGGAGGATAAGCACGTAAACAAGGCAGTGAAGATTAGTCAGTTCTACAGACAAACAGAGGGTCTGAGGAGTAGGTACTGGCCTTCCACCAACTGGTTATCCCATCATTAACAGATTCTAATAAGCGTCAAATCCACTCACCTGCAGAAGGCTTTCTAAAAAACTTGTATGAGAGAATCATGTATGTGACAGAGATAAAAAATATAAAATGTAATGTTTTTTCTAATACTTTATTTATATATATATAAACACACACACAGGCATATATATTAAAGCAACAGTTTTACTATAGTTTCATAATGTCATCCAAATTTTTTGGAAATGTCCCTGTGGTCTTGATGGGCAATTAAGAAAGGGACCACAACCATCTCTAACTATGTACTGCTATGAAAACAAGTAGCTTTTGAAGTACTGTGAAAATCATACAGCTTATGGTACTTTGGTTTATACTCCTTGAGACGGGGAGAAAAAGCTGGAATGTAGCTTTGGAGTTCTTCACTATTTTATGCTAAGATCCTAGCTTGTCTTACTCTAGTGTTTTTTGCCTAAAACAATGCGACTGGTGAGAAGAAAGTATAACAACCTTGTCTGGTGAACAAATTCCCCAGGTCAAATGAAACATACCTACTGAACAGAATGAAAAATAACTCACTTTTAAATATTAATGATATCTAACACAAAAGCATATCAACACTGTCAAACCTCTCTACCCCTCAGACCTTGATCTCTCCACCTATAAGGTACCTGTATCTTGGTTAAAAACTAGATTGGAAAGAGTTGTCTGATGCAGGTTTCTCAAAAAAACAATATATTTGGTTTCTGAATCTTTATATTCAAGTGCCATGGGCAAAAGAAGAGAGGTGATAACATGTCTCAAGACTCTTCATTTGATGGAAGAATACAGGAAAATAAGAATGTGAACTAAAATGATAGAATTCCTCCTCCAAGGACTAAGGCTAGCTGAATTACAGTTTTTCCACTGTCTGAACATATACCGGGACAACAGTCTCTGGCAACAGTTGTATTACAAGGCCACCATTTCCAGTTGATTTACAACAAAAAGAAAAGAAAAAACCAAAGCACAGCAATAACAAAAATCTCTCTTTGCAAGTACAGAGATTAAAGGTAAAAATAATTAGAATCAGATGTGTTCTTTATATATCATCATCTTGCCTGGATAGAACTAACAAAAGTTATAGATAAGAATTCTTGACATTCAAATGACAAAATATAATCACATGCTTGTTTTCCTCTTAAAGAAAAAGCAAAAAAACTGGGGAAAAGAAAGGATGTCAGCTGTCAAATGCGGTTTTTTACACATTTGGCAGAAATTTGATAGAGGAAATAGAAGAAACTCAAGTATAGAGACCATCATAAAGAAAGAGGATGTTATAAACACCCGCGGAATAGTTTAACCACGGGTTAAACTATTTGTTCCATTTCCCTCGTACTGTTTGAAACATACATTCGTGTTACATACTTTTACCTACTTTCTAAAGTACCTATTCATGACACGATATTAAAATCAGATACGTTTCCTTGATAGGTAACACTTAATCCTCTTCACTAGCAGCAATATGCTAATTCTTTTGACGTGCTTTTACTGTGCTACGCCCAAATCAGAAATAAGTCTTCTCTTGCTCTCAGAACAACTCACGAAATGACCATGCACCTGCCTTTAACAAGACTCCACAGCATGAAGTGGAAGTCAAACCAATTCCATTCAAAACTTACTCTGCCTGCTGAGGCAGCTCAGAAATATGATAGCATCAGCTGTGAATATTCATTTTGTTACACTGATGCCCGCTACACACAGTGGCAAAGGGCATGCCAGGTTTATATGGTTTCAACTTTCAATTAATAACTCATTGTCCTAGGCCCATTATGAAAAAGATAGGGAGCAATGAAAAAAAATATCATTAGGAAGAACTTTGGGGTTTTTTTAATACAATAAAGGAAGAGAAATATTAATCTGACGAGCATGGCAAATGGATGTTAAAATTCTTATTCTAAAAATACTTGAATTTGCTTCTCCTTGCATTTTGTAGAAACAATTGTCTAGCTCAATGGAGTGATGCTGGCATGCAATCATGTTCCTAAATTCAGCTTAATCTCCTAAATCTGTAGAGAAATCCAAACCTAAAATCTACATACCTCTGACTGCTGTTTGTATATACTTGGATTTTAATTCATCTGGAGGTATCATATATTCCTTTATGCTGATATGCAATGAAGAAACACCTCTGAAACTGTAGCAAAGGATGTAAAAGACTTCTATGTAATTTCAAGACTGCATGTGTAGAAGATTTGAGAAGTACAATTTTCTCATGTCAAGACATACACATAAGGTGCTAAACAGTAAGAAGGATGCATTGAATATATTTTATTCTTCTTTATTGCTCTTTAACATATTCCACTGGGGGGGGGGGGGGGGCGGGGA
>VWZZ01004384.1:40049-183250 GCA_013399095.1 Psophia crepitans
GAGGGAATCCCAGCCAACCACTAGCAAACTTTTCCACATACTAAAGAGTACACTCATCTGTGTTTAGCATTTTCAATTCTCAGCATCGATGCTGATGATATCACTGAGTCAAATATTATGGCTGGATATCTAAATGCTGAATAATTGCATGACTAAATACATCTGTGTTCATTTAGGCTAAATCAGGGATAATCAACATTCCTGTTTGTGCAGCAAACAAACTGCTACTAGCATTATGGAGAATTTTAGGTCTTCACAAGTTCTCCTGTTTCCATACAGCATTATGGGTTATCAATTCTATTGCAAGGCTTGTTCTGAGGTATCGGATCAGATATGGCTAATGGAAATGAATCAAGAGACTGAGACATAAGTGTGTGTGTCTGAAATGACAATCACACATTCTTGCTATATTTTCTTGGTTGTTTTTTTTTTAAAATATAATGAGCAGAACTTAAAATGTTATTACCTAAGCTTGAATCATTGCTTATACGTACCTACAAAGATTGCTGCAAAATGACACCGGGACAAAAAAGCATAAAAAGTGCATCTTCAGTATCACATTTAAACACTTTGGCTAGATCTAACTGACTATCTATTTATTGCACATATCCTTATGTATCACAGAATGACTCACTGAGCTAAAATAATAATTGTAAAAATATCTGAATTTCATGCTGGATTGACAGCTCTGGAGACTTAAGTTTTCTCTTCATCCACAGAGCAGAAAAAGTATAAGTAGCTGTACTACAAGATTGTCTCACCACCACCCACTTGGAGAGACTATTGTTAAAGGTAAAATTCTTCTCAATTTTATAGACTTATGCCTACAGCCTTGAATCATTTATGGCCTCTTCTGCTGGTTTGATAAGCACCTGAGTTTCAAACTGACTTTCAAAGAAATTAAGGGCGACTTGAACCTATGAAAAAAGGAGAGGCAAGTCCTTAGCAGTCACTTTGTAAAACAAAGAAATCCTTGTTTCTCAACTGAGATCACAAAACAAAGTCAGTGAAGTAATTACTATTAAGTACTTAATATTCTAAAAATGGGGGAACACGTAGCACAAGATTTTGGAAAGCATATTTCAGGAAAAATAAATTGATTATATAACTTTGGTAACCAAGGGGAAGAAGGCTTAAATACCAACATATATATGTTATTGGTGGCAATTCAATTAACCATTCACTTGCACTGATTATTTTACATGTGGGCAATTTCTTACTCACTGTTAAGCTGTTGTTGTTGTTCAGCCCCAACTGCAGCTGAGCACCACAGGACTACTTGCTCACCCCACCCCAGGCAGGATGGGGAGGAGAATGGGAGACAAAGGCAAAATCCCATGGGTTGGGATAAGGGTAGTTTACTGGGACAGCAGAGGGAGAGGGAAACAACAACGATACTGATAACAGAATACACAGAACAAGTTATATACACAAGGTAATTTAACAATTTATCCTCAGCCCACACTCAGACCACCCAGAACCATCCCAAGCCACCTCTCCCTGACTAGCCCTCTTTTATGGTGAGCATGACATCACATGACATGGGATACCCCCTTGTCAAGTTTGGGTCACCTGTCCTGGCTCCTTGTGAAAATTAACTCTAACCTAGCCAAAACCAGGACAGAAATGAATATCACACTGTGGTTCAAAACTTTATTGAAATTTCTGTAAGATCAAAGGAAGTGCAAGAAAATAATAGCAGTGAAACTAAGTTCAAGCCCAACTTCACTTTAGTCAGCTAATGTATCAGTCTCACAAATTTTCTGTAATTTTAACAATACACACTGAAGCTTCCTCTCTTTTGCCACCGTTCTAAAGTCAAAATGTCATTCAGACAAATTATCTGGTATCATCTCATTAAAATTGTGGACATAATGATATTTTAAAGAAAATAACTTTTCATTATCTCAAAACCAGGAAGAGCATCACTACTAAAATTTCCCTAAAGAAAATGCTGCCATATTTATCTATTTCAAAATTAAACCAGCATGTTGAATGAGGTGATTCACCTCCTCCTGTGTTCAGCTCTAGGGCCGTCAACATAAGCAGGACATGGAGCTGTTGGACTAAGTCCAAAGAATACCACAAAGTTGATCAGAGGGTTGGAGCAGCTCTCCTGTGAAGACAGGCTGAGAGAGCTGCAGTTGTTCAGCCTGGAGAAGAGAAGGTTTTCGGGAGACCTAATTGCGGCCTTCCAGTACCTAAAAGGGACCTACAGGAAAGACAGAGAGGGACTGTTTACAAGGGCATGTAGTGATAGGACAAGAGGGAATGGCCTTAAGCTGAAGGAGGGTAGATTTAAATTAGATATTGGGAAGAAATTCTTTACTGTGAGGGTGGTGAGGCCCTGGAACAGGCTGCCCAGAGAAGCTGTGGAGGCCACATCCCTGTAAGAGTTCAAGGCCAGGTTGGATGGGGCTTCGGGCAACCTGGTCTAGTGGAGGGTGTCCCTGCCCATGGCAAAGGGGTTGGAACTAGGTGATCTTAAGGTCCCTTCCAGTGCAAACCATTCTATGATTCTGTAAGTATTTCAAAAGTGTATATCTATATAGATGCAAAGATACATGTCACCGCCTTTCTGTAAAAAGGTCTAATTAAGATTAAACTTGCCCCTTTGGTAGACGTGAAATTATTTAATTATAATTCAAATGATCTAAATCGAATAGCTTCTATTTCAAAGGATCACTTACACAGTCCTAAGCAGCTCATTAAATTCAATTAGCAGTAGTGTACGGCTGTCATGCTTCCTTTCTGAACCACAGGATTATAATAAAGTTCTTCTATTATTTCCCTGTAGGGCATTATTAATACCACATATCATAGAAAAGAAAAGCTTAAAATAATCTTAAAGGTTTATTTACCTTTTCTCCTATTCTTAGACATTCAGCTTCAAATAAAAGCAACATTAATGGAAACATGATAATGCCTTATGTAGATTCAACACAAAAGTACCTTACGATAACAAGTACAAACATGCAATAATTACTAAAAATCAAAAACAGTCAACAGATATCTGAATGCCAAGAGTATAGCAGTATGTTTCTATACAACAAAAATTGAATCTATAATGATTTGCTGGCAAGAGCTCACGTTTTTATAATATCTACTGTACACAAGCAGGATTAATTTAATGTTAAAGCATTTTAGCAACCTATATTCATTGTGTATTATTTAAATCTAACTTTAAACTAGATTCATATACCTCATACCAAAACCCTTTCAGTCTTCCTGTAACAATGATGTCCATATAAGCCTATTGTTATCATGTTCATATGCCTACAGATAATATAGTTATAGATGTAAAATTTTGCATTGCACTGACAGACAACCCTGTGACATCTTGTTCACTTCTAGCTGCTGAATAACAGAAGGAGCTTCTCTCTTCACAATGGCAGATACTCTGAAGCAGAAGTGGAAAACACATCAGAACAGAATATTAATAACTTACCTACTTCTGCCAAGTGTTTGTATTTAAAGTTATACTTTGCCACAGGAAAAAAAAAAGTCAATATTATATGTTGATGCATAGCTTGGAAAGGTCAAAAGAGATCTGACAACACTTAAGATTCTTGTAAATAGTTTGCTCAATGGCACCTGTTTGACATCTTCAAATTGTAATCTGGAAGTGCAGCATCATTCTTTTTTCGACTCCAGATGCCAAGCTCAGCTCAAAAGAGCATCAGCAGGAATGCACAGACTCCTCATGGGTACTTTTGCACTGTGGCTTGTCTTCTGACATTGTTGCTCTCTCTTCCCCAACTACATGAAACAGCCCATAATGTTCTATGCATTAAAACAAGAAAAATATGGGGTGTCTGAGAAAGGACTGATGGAAAGAATATTTAATAGAACAGACCACTATCTGGAATTAAAAGCAAATGCGTTAATAGTATAGGAAGAGCTGAGACTCCAACAGTGTCCTGCCTTCCGGGGCGCTCCAGGTTCTGAAGAGTGTGCTGGAGGGGCTAGTACTGGAAAAACATTGCAAGGACAATATAGCAGACGAGAAGGGCGACCACTTAAAAATACCCATGAGACTGTTCATTGATATCACTTGTTATACATAGCTGTGACTGTTGTGACAATTTCTTTTTCTCCTCCTCGTCTTTTTTTTTTTTTTTTTTTTTGGGGGGGGGTGTGTTTGTCAACTGTCATCAGCAGAAGGAGGCAGATCCTTAGCTGAAGAAAATATAAGAAATATCACTAATTATGATTAAGAAACCTGCTGGGCAAATGAGACAGAAACTTGTCAACAGAGTTACTCAAGTCAAAGATGTTGAATACTGCTTTTGGCCACAAGGCAAAGAGAATATTCAGGCGCCAGTTCATGCCTACACTTCAGAAGAAGGAGAAAGGAGGGAGAGGGTGCACATATGGAAAAGTAAGCTTTGGATTAATCTGAAACATGCTCTTAATTTTTACTGTCATTACTGTTGTAATACTGGACGGGAGAAATAGTGTTGTGACATGGACTACCGAATAACTGAATAACCACAGATGTCTAGGGTCTTAAGTTGTACATGTCTCCTATCACAGCTCCAAGGTTTAATTCCTAAACGATAAGCAGAGGGAAGAGCACCACCTGCTGAATCACATATGTCACTAACAGGGAAATTTTAGTTTTCTTTAAAGTTTCATCATCCAGCGTCTAACCCTGGGGCTTTTGGAGGGATGGTGGTTGTTTTTTGTTTTGGTTTTGTTCTTTTTTGTTTTCTTTTGGTTTGTTTTTTCTTAGAAGATACTAATGTTAGAATACAAGGCAAAACAACATTTATTTCTCTCCAGTACACACATAAAAGTTGATATTGTTCAGGTGAGACAATTAAGTCTACAGCATTTTTTAATGGCCCTTTTGTTTCCTGTTTGTGCCCTAGTTCTTCCTGCATTCAGTTAACTATTTTTGCATGGATGAAAATTTGGATATCATGGACACTGGTGTAATTTTTATTTTCGGTTTTAAGAACAGAGTTAATAACTTTAAACTTCTTAGAAATACGCATCTGAAGCATAAGTCTTGGCATTGAGCTTGTCCAGCCATGTATAAAGATGGGTAAAGCTCAGAAGCTGCAAACCAAGTTCTCAATATATTAAAAGGAAAGGCAAGTGAAACTGGAGATACTACATACTCCACTTCCACAAACACTCAGTTGAATAAGCAGTGGAAATTAAACATAAAACAAAACCATCTTTTTTTGTTTGGTGGTTTTGGTTTGGTTTTTTGGTGTGGGTTTTCTGGTTTTGTTTTGGTTTTTTTTGGCAGAAAGTACAGCAATGTCCCTGAAGACCTTGTTTCTTCTCAGTATATCTTTGGATCAGTCCTCTGTGAAACTGTTGACCAAGCACATTATCAATGCAATGTTCGTGGTAGTACTCACTACTGTACGTTAAGGGACTCATGGAGTCCTGGCAGCTGTTTGCTACAAGCTTAGGGGAAAATATTTCTGGATGGATTCCAAAAGCAGAGCTTAAAGCATTTTTATTTTTTCCCTACAGTTACGCTGGAGTCAGCACACTAGAAGAAAGGGCATTACGCTGTGACAAGCAGGTCATGGCTGGATGAGAGACAGAAAAAGTTTTGCATCCTCCTACAAACTCTGCTGTTAATCTCCCAATCCTCTGTCACCTTCAACTTCTTTCAGTTCCTGGTACCATTTCAAAGTTGAGAAAGATAAGAAGGGTATCATAAGAAATTCTGAAGAAGCACTCGATGAGACGTATAGAGTTGAAAATGAAAGACAAGGAAAAGACTGATCCATTTGGCAACCCTACCACTGCATCTGTTAAAGCGCTCTAGAAATCAGAATGGAAAGATGCAAACCAGAATCCTTATGTTTCATACTAGTCAAAAGCTACTGCAAAACTCTGTTTATGAATGTGTCAATCTACTTTTACTACAACCTAAGATTATGTTAATGCTACTTTCCTGTGACACTTCAAGAATCCAAAATGTTTGTGGAATCCTGTCTTTATAAATTACTTTAGTACTTTGGACAAAAAGCTCACCTTTTTTCTTGGTCAAATGAGTAACAAAATGTATATTTTTTTTTTAAAAAATATGCCATATATCATCTTTGAAGAAGCAGCATTACATATTAAGCACCTTTAAAAATAAAATCACTATTACTAATTTCAAGTGCAGTTAAGGAGAATAATTGCAGAAAGGTCTCAGGAATGAGCATTTAGAGACTTCAGAGGAAATTTTAGGCCTTCTTACTTCAACAGTAACATTAGTACTGTCTTAATGGAACCAAGACTACTTTAGGTTCGAGCTGTGGATCAGCCCTTAAATCCTTCTGCAAAAAAAAAAAAAAAAATCCTCCTCTATTTCTCTCCAGAGGGGTTCAGTTTTCTGTGACCCCACACTAGTTTTGACACAGCACAGGTGCATAACATTGGCTAGGACTTTTTAGAAATTTGCTATGTTACAGGAAAGAGCTGTGACAAAGTACACAGCCTAAAGCCATGCAAGACATGAAAGGTAAAACTGCAGACAGGGGTAAAACAGAGGAGAAAAGGATTGTCAGTAGGTCAAGGTTTCAAGAGACAAAGCAAGGATGTGAAAAAAAGTATAAAAATCTAAGGGGAAAAACCAGAATTGGAACATGGCAGTTCAGGAACATCACAGATTATCCCAATTCAAAGAGCAGCAGCAGCTGACCCTTCTCCACCTGGCCAGCAAGGATTCACCCAGTGCCTCACTGAGGGTGATGTTAGTAGTTAGCCTAGTGGATTACTAGTTCTAGCTAATTCCTTTGTGTCTCAGCCAATGAATTATTGCCTTCTACTTTTAATTGGAGCATATCCTGCTTGTAGTTTCTCTGTGTATAGCAAGAGCCATCCAGACTGATCCAGGGAGTGTAACGTTATTTCCAACAGACCTTTTCCTGTTTTCTCGACACAACTTATACCAGTCTCTCCATGACACACCTCAAGTAACAAAAATTTTAATGTGTCATCACATCATAATTCAGCCCAAATTTTTACAGGTAACTGGACCATATTTAATGAAAACTTTACCAGAATTTTTGCAGATTAATTTAAGTTGCCGTGGTACAAATACCTAAGTAAAGTATGTATTTCATGACTTGAACCAGCACCAACACAATGGTGCAACGCTAAAAGTACAAGAATAACAATTTACCTACTATTACTGCATTTATTTTCTTTTGGGGCTTAAATTACTAGAGAAACACTGTAGAGGAGGAAAAGCAAAAATGGATGGTTGCTCTTACTCTAAAACGTATAATTTAATAGCAATTTTTAAAAGTGTGAGTCTCCATATTTTGCATGCTGTTCTTCGCTTTCACAGAAACTAACAAAAGACATTACGAAAAATCAAATATGAATCACTTATTTGGACAAAACACATAGCCTATTAAAATGGTCAGTAATTCCCTTCTGTTGTCAGAAGACAAAGGCTTACAATTTTCTTCCATATAATACCTTTTAAATTGTGATAATGTCATCACGCTCTTTAAAAGGCAGAAGACAAAGGGCTGGGGAGAAATACGTGATTCCAGTGCTATATTCTAGTACTGAAATGGATTGCTGCCAACTGTAAACATATTTAATTCACGTCTTGTTATAACAGAAAATGAAGACTAGTTGTTAGATACATTATATGGTACCATATAAATGCTGGTAGTATTTTATAGTGCTGTCATATTCAGAAAAGCGATAACAGAAAATATGACATTTAATACAATTGCTCCCTTCCTATCTTCAGAGAAATATTTCAACCATTTCTAACAATAATTTTCTGCTCCTTTGAACTTTGCGTAGCAAATATCACTACTGGAGAGCAAAGTGTGTTGTACCGATCTTACTCTCTTGAAATCATCTGCATTACTGTCAGCTAAGTTGTGAAAGCAGTTCCAAAAGCAGAATCTTGGGATGAGGGGTGGCAGAGAATAGTGAAGATTAGAAAAACATAATCTAATAACTCCTACTGAATGCAACTGGTATTGCATTTAAAATATCCAGAACAGAAAACAAGAACTAGACAATGATTTATGAATTTTGAAAACTAATTTAAAATTTCAATTAAAATATATGAAAATGGTGGCTGTTGATTGCCATTTTAAAAAACAACACAGAAAAATTAAGCAAACGAACAAAAAACCCCAAACAAACAAACAAAAAAAACCCACAAAGAAGCACTAATGAATTGTCATTGTCTGCTGCTAATGATTATTGACCGCAACTACAAGCATTCTTATTTGCTTCTAAATTATTTTCCTATTTAAGGAATGCATGCTTTTTGTGCTGGAGGCTTCAGGTTTTATTAAATATATGAACACAAAAGCATCCCTGATTATTTGACTGAATGTCACAGAACTCACAAGTAAAATAAATATTCCAAAGCACTCTAGTACTTCAACAGAATGTGCACAAAAGCATTCTTCAAAGAACATGACCATGTTTCTCTGAGCTAAAGCAACCTGATGCTTTCCCAGTAACACAATCATTTAATTAAACCAGGATTAATCTTAATTTAATGTTTTTAACTTGAGAGTTGCAGTACTTTCTGTTGACCATGTAAACAATTTAAGAAAATGAGAGCCTATACAGCTTTGGTGTCTACTCTCCAAGACAGAAGTTTGTCCTATTTTTCACGTCTTGGTGTGGGCCTCCAAAATGGACTGCCATAATAATCAGGAATTCAGAAGAGAGAAATATATGCAAAATTAATTCAACAAAAATGAGGAATTTTACACAAAAGAAGTAGTCAAAGGATTAAACAAGCAGGGAAAAGTATTTAAGTTCTAGCTGGCATAATTAGCAGCAATGTAATAACATTAAGAGGAGAAAAAAGCAGATAAACATGATACAAGGGTATGGTAGAGAGGCAAAGGTTTCCCAAATGGGAAGAAGGAATACAATTAAAGATTTTCCTTCTTTGCTGTTTTTCTATCATTCTAAACAGGGACTTCCTTCCAAGGTAACAATGAATTTAATTGCAATAAGCAAGATCTTACCACATGTTCAGAACTGTGCCATATCTTTCATTAACTAATATTCTCAAGCAAATGCAGTGATGGTAGACTACTCCCTTCACTCTTCGCAATATGGAGATTAATTTCCAGTGCAAACTTGCATCTCACATGAAATTTCTCATTAAGTATATATGATTCACAATTTTGATTATCATTTTAATAATCACCAGCTCTCTGTGAAAATTCATGTGCCAACAACAGGATAAACTAGCAGTTAGCTATACCAACAATTTTACTCGTTATTTCAAAATCTGTTTCATCATCCTCCATTTGACTTGTTCATTTATACTGCCAGATGGTAATTTACTCACATTAACAGATGTAAAGATCTTAGAAGCTTTAGTTTTTATTTGAACTTTTCCCTGTCCTTTCTATGAAATAACTTTGCATACATTGTATCCCCTCTTCCATTTGTGGAAGCCTCTCTTCATATTTCCCATAAATCTTTTTCAATTTGCATTGAGTGACTCTTCTAGCCCTCCTTAGCAGAGCTCCAATCCAGTAACACTTGAGCATGAGTTCAGTATCTCTCACAGTTTGGGGAAGCTGGCAGCCTTACTCTGTACAAAGGCTATTACCTGTCATCAAAACTGCTTTTCTTGCTTAATAATGTCTCAACAAAACACATCTTCATGAAGAAATGAGAAAATCAGTGTGCACCAAAAAAAGCTTTAGCAGCAGAAAAGTGACTTTTCCTTAATGGACAATGTGTAACTAAAATACAACAGTTCATTATTATTGAATGAAAGGGACTTTGTGACTCTCTCAATAGTTCTCTTTTATCACATGCAACTCACCAGAAAATACTTTCAGAAGCCCGCTAAGCCTGATAGGTTGTCTTTCATATTATTTGCTTTCAAATCAATCAAATACCTTGCTAACAAATATTTTTTTGTTGAGTATAGGTAGGGGGAGAGAGGAAAAAATAAAAAGCAAGCCACATACACAATACAAATCAAGCAGTGAATGGGATTCTTATTGTTGTCATACAATTAAAAATACTCAGAAACAAGTGCTGATAAAAGACTGCAGGAAGCCAACTATGCCAAACTATTCATACATACTATTTGAAAAGAAACTCACAGTTTGACATACTATTTGCAATAGGAAGGAATGGGAGAAAAAGGATGGAGAAAAAGGATGGAGAAAAAGGATGGAGAAAAGAAAAAGTCCTTTATAGGAAGGTCAAGTATTTTATTAAAAAGAGACACAACAATGATTAGTGAGAGATTTTAAAACTAGACTAGAAAAGACAGTAGAGAAATTTCATTACTAAAGACTGTTTGCTATGCTAGAAGAAAAAGCAAAACCACAAATCCAATGTCTAACTTATAAAATTGAACCTTGGCTCCATTTCAATCCATGACAAAATTTCTACTGAGAAGAAAATTTCTGTCGTTTTAAACATTCCAGAGGAACTTAATCAGACTTTTCTCTACCTCAGAGCATTTGCAATCTGTTTTTTACATATATACTAAAAATTCTCTTCTAAAATCTCACTTGAAAAATGCAATATAACTACAGAACATTAAAATTTTCAATGTTTCTACAAGTAGAAAGGAAGCCTGCTCAAGATCAAAATTTGCCAATCGTTCAAAAGTCTTATTTTGTGAGTAGAAACTTCAACTTCCAGATTAAATATTCTGCATTACATGAATATATGCTTTATCTCATTATATGCCTATGTTCATGAAAACATTAGAGTTGCTGGGGATGAATCACTTCAGCTGTGACGTCACTTAATTTAGGCTGTTTGGGGCAACAACTTCTTTGCTTGAGCTTAAAATAGTTTCAAAACATCCATTCTAAATAAAATTGTAACTTTAATACAACTAGAAACATGTACATGAAAGTAGTCCTTCTGTTTCAATATGTAAAACAAATAAATGGAAAAGAAGAAATTTAAGTACTTCAGACAGACATGGTATAACGATTCTTTGTGACAGAAGTGATGCTTAATTGTATTTGAGAATATGCCTTCCCCCTTTTATTCACTAATACCAGTGAATAAGCACACTCTTACAAGTAAAATAGTGTAATAATTAATCTAGATTGGAAAAATGCACTTCAGTCTGCAAATATCCACCTCAGGATCCAATCTTCACCGGGCAGTTTTCTAGATACCTAAACTTACAGATACAATTATCTAAACAGACTGCTGTACCTAAGTATGAACCTAGACTTTTGATTTCAAATCAAAAGAGTTTAAACTGTAGGTTTGGTCAAACAATTACAAAAAACCTCTATGGTACTTAGGGACGTGGTTTAGTGGGGAATAGGTGGTGGGGGGATGGTTGGACTAGATGATCCTTGAGGTCACTTCCAACCTTAATGATTCTATTCTATTCTATTCTATGGCTGTCTATGTTTCTATTTTCCACCCTAACAACCTCATAGATTTCTGCCTCACAACAGAAGTAATGTGTAGACATTATTCCTCATCTGTGTCAATGCAAACTAGACATAGTGCATGAGTGCACTGTAGTGTCCTTTACTGCAGAACCATACAGACTACATTAAATCACTTCTAAGATTAATTGAACAATCTGTCCCATGGTCCAAGAGATGAGAGGATAGAGAGCTGTCACAAGTGAAGCTTAAAGTAGGAACATCTTAAGCATCTCTGTCAGTTTCTGCAGCAGCTACTTAACCACCATCCACTTGTCCTTATATTCTAGTAATAATTTTGATTGCACATTATATATCATATGGTAACTAAATACAAAGTAAAACAGTAAGAAATTGTATTAGATTTTATGATCAACTGTATTATTTATTTATTCACTTTCATTAATATTTACATTATCTAAATAACAATATATAATAATAATTCTATATCATATAATAATTTTAATTTTGATAATTCAGTTAATATAAGACTTAATTAATTTTAATAGACATTATTTATAGAAATTATATTTCTATATTCATGCTCACTTATATCAGGAAAGTAAATTCTCTGAAACAGTACTAAAAGATCAAAATAAGACTCCTCACCTTTCTGAAAATGTCAAACAACTCTACAAAAAATGGGAGGGTTTTAGTAAAAAAAAAAAAAAAGGGGGGGGGGCTGTAAAGCATTTAGAGCAAATAAGAACAAAACAAAGTGATAAAATAATTTTGCTGATGCTGCTTATTGAAACTTAATGATTTACACCTGCCAGTGAGATCCATATTACCAGTCATTAAAGATGATCTATGACACATAAGGCAAGAACACCAATCAGTTGACACCACATCCCTTATTGTTAATACTACTTTACATAGCTTTTTCACTTCAAAACTCTTTTGGCTTTATGTAATATATTTGATTACTAGCTGAGGAATATAGCCATGAAAGCAAATGCTATGCAACAAATCCTGCTTGTATAATTTCTCTACCTCAGACACAATAATGGTAATTTATTAGACAATGTGAGCGAAAAATAAGTTTCATTCTTCAAGGTGAAGCATTGCGCTTCTCCTAATGTTTGGTATGCAATAATACAGTTACCAAAGCAGGTCCACATTATGATTTTCATACTGATATACTTCAACAAAGTTCAGTAATGTCACATGACACAACATTTCATTTGCACCCCACTTAAAACCCAAGAAGTTATTTATTAATTAATTACAATACTTTTTAGAGAAAAGTAAAAATATCACATTAGTCAAGAGTAAAATCACTACAATCAATGAACAAGAACTACTTCCAACAGCTTTAAAAAATATCTGTTCCCTCATTAATAGACAGTACACATAGATATAAAATTCAGCATGGTTATATACCAATGTGACATATAGCTTCAGTATATAGAGAAAATTATGCACAAGAGAGGTAACCAGGTGTGAGTTAGAGGTCTCCATATAAAAGAAGATTGATGTCACAGAGCTAAGCAACACGTATCATAATGATATAACAATAATAATAGTTCCTACAGCTATAGTGTCTTTTATCTGTGGAGCTCAGAGCACTTTACAAGCACTAACTGAAACTCACAACATCCCTGCAAGGTAAGTGAATTTTGTTATCTGGGTTCTACAAATTGGAAAATGAAGGCACAGATAATTAAAGCAGCTTGCCTCAGGTCACAGAACAAGCCACCAGTTAAACCAGTAATATAACTTTCAACTTTGTCTTTGAGTTCCCACTTTTAATTCTCCTTCTCTAATCCTATATGCATAACAGTAATATTAATTAAAAATCTTAAATCTTCTCTCATTGAAATCAATGTTAATACTGCTCATTTAATTGGTGAAAATTCAACTGTATTACAAAACTATGCTAACATTTAAACTTGTGAGATGGCCAGCACGTGCAAGTATGTATATCTGCATGGCCTCATGTGTGTAGGTCTGTCTCAAATTTGGATAAATTACTTTTCTGGGGTCTCTTCATAAGATGTTTGATGATCTCTGCATCAAGTGAACAATATAAAATTAGAGAATCACAAAATTGCAGAATGGCTGAGGTTGGAAGGGACCACTGGAGGTCATCTTGTTCAACGTCCCAGCTCAAGCAGGGTCACCTAGAGCCAGTTGCACAGGACAGAGTGTAAAAGACCACATTTAAGTTCTCTTGTGAGCTGCTCTTAAAAGCAGGGCTTCAAATGTTACCGCCACATATATTTTCCACCTACCTACTCTTCTAACAACTGTGATTTAGCTTCTCTGAAGACACAGAAACGTTCTTCTGAAAAACTGGTAGCAGGTTGGGTACCTTTACATTCTGTTTTTCAGCTAGTTTGTTAGCAATTCAGCTCATTCAGGCAATACTATCTAATGACAGCCCAGGATACCATTAGCCACTTTTGTGGTAAGGCCACATTGCTTGCTCATGTTCAACTACGTGTTCAATAGGACCTGCAGGTCTGTTTTTGCAAAGCTGTTTTCCATCTGGTTGGCCCCCAGTATATACTGATGCATTACATGCATCTCAGGTTTCTTCTGAGCATATCAAGACACTTGTTATGGATCATTCTAATCAATTTCTTCTGAAAAGCAAAATGGCTACATGAAGAATCTAAAAGTCAAAACTGCAGCTAAGAATTTTTCCATTAACTGCAAAGCCAGAAGATTAGATCCCAAATCCAAGGACGAAGGATTTAGGGATATAATACCTAACAATTTCAATGATAATTAAATGTCCAAATAATTCCAATGATCTGAATGTAAGCTATTTAGACAATATCAAGATGACTCCCGTTATTTCCACCATTCATTATATTATTACTTCTGCTGGTATTTTACATGATAACGAAACAGCTGTCTGCCACATATTAAACAGATTTATTCTGCCTGTAGTACTCAATGGGTTATTATTATTTTATAGTTACTTTGGAAAAATGCTCATACAAACACTTATTTCAAAAGCTTGTTACTATAATACAAACTTCCTTTTGTCTTTTCACAACCATTTTTTCTCTCCATGTTTTCACTCCAAAAAATGTTAGACATTCTTGTTAAAAACATAAATAAAGCAAGAATATTTTCAGTAATGTTAAAATTTATCAATTGTTTTCCAAGCTGTAAAATTTATCACTTTGTCAATAAAACTTCTAGTGCACAAACCAGTCAGGAGTAATACTTTCACAGTTACCATCTCATATCTGAAATGCTATAATGGGCAAGGTGATGGTTTTTGTTCTGTTTCAGCGCAAAGAAAAGCCTTAGTGTAAAGAACTACAAGGATTTTAGTCTATGGTAATGTAAACTAAGGTTAAGTCACCCAGATTTACAGTGTCCTCCCCTAGAATATTGAAGTACATTGGAGGGACAGTGATGGAACAGGTGAAATAAGTGAGGTCTTAAACTGCAACTAGCTAAGAGAAAACATATTCTTTTTCCTTCTAAATTCTTTCAGAGAAGAAAGCCTAAACCGCAGATATTAACAAATCTAAAAACCTTTGCCTCATTCTTCAGAGTGTGAAAGACCACATTTAAGTTCTCTTGTGAGCTGCTCTTAAAAGCAGGGCTTCAAATGTTACCGCCACATATATTTTCCACCTACCTACTCTTCTAACAACTGTGATTTAGCTTCTCTGAAGACACAGAAACGTTCTTCTGAAAAACTGGTAGCAGGTTGGATATCTTTACATTCTGTTTTTCAGCTAATTTGTTCACCAGGAAAAACCCAAACCCAAATTTTAGTGAAGTCACACTAACCTTCACTTAGTTTCATATTTGATTCAGTTCTTCAAATTGAATACTCTGAAACTACTTCTTCCTGAGCTAAAGCAAGCAAATGCCCAGTGCATACTCAGGAATGGTTTCTCTATACTCTTTTTTGATAGTTTTCTCTTTAACACACTCATTTGGAGCAGGAATTTAGGGTGAATGTTTAACATTCTCTCTGGTGAATGTTACAAAAACAATATAAAGAATAACTTTCTCTAAGACACTTTCAGAAAATGACTATAGTTCATATGAAGTCAAACATTAAAAGGGAAGTGACGTATATAAAGTACTTTAAAGCATAAAACTTAAGGAATCATTCTGAAAAGTGATACTGAAAAAACCAAAAAGGTAAGTTGAACCTAGATCTCAAAATATGAAGGAATGTCTCAGTCATTGCAAACACAAGTGAGGCCACTGTCTTTAATGTAAAAATAGATTGAGTTTATCTTTGTCTATTTTTACATTAAATAGCTGTCTTTGCCATATGATTTGATTCATAATTTTTTTTTTCCCATAAACAGGAACCTTTGTGTAATTTTTTGGTTGAGTCATCCTATATTTACCCTGAGAAATAAAACTAATTATTCATACAACTCAGCTGCTGTCTCAAAGCATATGCATGAATATACTGGTATACATAGGGCACTCCTGATTGTTTGCCTAAATAAGATGTTTTAAATGTAATTAAGAGCAAAAACTCTCAGAATTCTCTAACAGGAATTTATGGTGGAAGCATTTCAGGAAATTAGGGGAGGGTGGAGACTAAAGCACCTCTGTCTACAGGTTTTTCTGCTATCTTGCACTATTTTATCTTCAATATTCCAATCAGTTCTGGTTATTTCAACTCCTACATGTCAAGCATCAGTGGTCCAGAGTATTATGAGAATAGCATTGAGCTAAAAGCAAGAGGCAGGATTAAGAAAACCACCGAGCTGTTTCTTTGCTACAAGGAAAAGCATTTACTCTACCAGAAGACACAGAAGCACTTGTAAGCAGATATGCCCATTAAATTGGTTAGTCAGCAAGGTCCCGTTTGAAAAAGCAACATGGAAAACATCTTCTCAGGTTTTACTTAACTTCCTGTTCAAAGGGTGTATGCTGAGCCTCAGGGATCAGCTGGTGACATGAAAATCTATCTTCCAAATCACTCAGGTGTTTTCCAGTAATGAGTTCCCACTTCCCTACCCCTGAAAGGCATGGCAAATAGAGTCATAGATCAAAGCAGCACGTAGCCAAGTGACTACAGCTGTGGACTCTAAAATGGCAGGGCTGCTTCATGGTAATGAAAAGGGCCATCACTAAGGGTTTGCTCCGGAATTCAAAACTGTCAGTCACAATTTGAAACAAGGGATCCATTAGCTTAGTGCACTTTTTATTGTTATTGATTTGCAATCCTTTACTTTCTTTTAATTTCAAACTGTCATTGAATGCTTAACTGTTTTTTACTTCACAGAATAAGCCTTGACAATTTTGCTTCAACTAATTATTCTCAAACCACTTTTTCTTCCTGTATCAGCTTCTCAATGAGTTTCATTAATATAAGCTTCCATTTACCTTAATTATGTTCTTAGCAGATTTGCTTTTAGCCTTACCTTACCACATGAACTTTTTGTCACATCCCCTAGTTAAGTCAGCATGGCCCTGAATAGTAATTTTTTTTCCTGAAGTGTGTGGGGATGGGGGGGTGTGTGTGTGCAGGGGCGGGGGGTGGGGGTGTGTGTTCTATTAGGGGCTAAAGTGCATGGACACATTTATTCACACTTAATCATAAAAAACAAAACCCCAGACCCCAAAACAACCTGCCATTTGCTCATCCAACTTACCTAAGTTGCAAGGAAATCAGCTACTTTTCCTCTTGTCTGCTAATGGAGGAACTACCCAAAACAGTACAACTAAAAGTGGCAGAGGAGTTCCAGACCTGCAAGTCCCAAATATCAAAACTATGCCAATAATCTGAGCCAAATATCCTTAATTATATTTACACAGGACCCTACCATACAGCTGTAACACAAATATTTGCTTCACACCTTTCTTGCCTCACTGCACTCAGTTCAGTAAAGCAACGAGTATTTTTATCCCAGTCCAGGGAAGCACTTAAATATACATCTAAATTTTAATATAAAACTAATATAAGGATGTTATTCATATAAATTAAGTATAACCTTACACACTTCATCTTTACTTTAAAGTTTCATCTTTACTTCTGAATGGAAATTTTAGGTTTCCCAGATGCAAGCCCTGACCATGATACAAGCACGTTTATATACATTTGTGTATAAATTTGTATTTATGTGTATGTATATAGGCACATCAAAAAAAGACCTCACATTTTTCAACTACTAGTGCTTCTGCACCCTTTCACTCCTGTTCTCACATTCTTTCTTTGCCTTTTGCAGCTTCATTAACATTTAGTTACTTCTCTATTCCTTCATGGCATGGGGTAGAGAACTAGATGGTTACTTACTGACCAACAGACACCATTTTAAAATAAAAACTGCATCATTTTATGAGGCAGCATGTGTTGCTTTTCGTGGCTTGGTCAAATCAAGTTTAACTAACTACATTTTTTCTAACATTGCCTCATCTGTTGCAAACAGGTATTACTCCTTTTCAAAGTTCAATCTTACAAATACTTTGTATTCTACGTAAGAACTTTACTTGTAAATTAGTCTCGCTGGTATTAAACATGGTAGAAGTTTACACTGAAGTTTATCCACCTTCACTGAGCTATTATCCATCAATTTAAACAGATGCCATGATTCTGTCATAAGGTTCTTGCATTATTGCAATATGTGAAATTATTCCATTTTTTAAAGCACTAGCAGGAGACACTGCTGTCTTAGATGAAGAATGACCCTTCACTAGTGTCAATAATATTAGCATATTATTAATATAATATTATGTTAACTTGACTTTTAAATGTATTTTAAAATACAGTGGTATGTGCACCTATTTCATTTTAAACTAAACTAACAGACCAAAACCCTAAAGTATTTTGTAATATTGTAGCTCTTTCTGTGAAATATCATCAGAATATGCCTGTAGCATCAACTTTTAATTCATCATTGCCAAACATCCACAGTTAACCAGAACAGTCTGGTTTTGCTTCCTGAGTTCTCTTGTACTGGATTTCCATAGTTGTACTTGGCTGCAGAAATTCCTGTCATAAAACATGCAAAAGACTTTCTCTGCCTCTAATTCAGATGATCTGGAAATTCGTCTATGTACTTCCAACACACATCTCTACGCTGATAACGTACATGCAACCTGAGACCTACAAATGACCTCAAAGCTGGTGCTGGTCACAAAAGATCACTATTCATTTATACAGAATTTCTGGATTCCTGGCCCTGAACAATACCTCAGTAAACTTCCCCATCCCTGGAAGTGTCACAGAATCACAGAATCTTAGAGGTTGGAAGGGACCTTGAAAGATCATCTAGTCTCACGGTCAAGTTGGATGGGGCTTTGAGCAACCTGATCTAGTTGAAGATGTCTCTGCTAATTGCAGGGGGCTTTAAAGGTCCTTTGCAACCCAAACCATTCTATGATCCTATGAAACTCATTGCAATATCACCATCAAACTTTAAATACTTCATTATTGTCTTATCTTTTGCCTTAATTATTTATCTGTGAGACAGAAAGTTCAGGTTCACTTTATAATCAACAGAAGACACATACTCCACTGGAACATCTCAAAATGTGATTTTATAAAATTAATTCTCCCAAAGAAATATACAATTAAATTTTCCCCTTGAAAAAAATGTAATAGTTATTCTTCTAAAGACTACATGATTTTGAAATTTAAAAAAAAATAAATTTGAAAGTATAGAAGCACCTGTTTTTGTCAAACATTTCTCTGCTGTAATATAACTCATGATTCTACAGTATAGAATCATAGAATGGTTTGAGTTGGAAGGGACCTCAAAGATCATCTAGTTTTAACCCCCCTGCCATGGGCTGGGACACCCTACACTAGACCAGGTTGCCCAAAGTCCCCATCCAACCTGGCCGTGAACACTGCCAGGGATGGGGCATCCACAGCTTCTCTGGGCAACTTGTTCCAGTGCCTCACCACCCTCAGAGTCAAGAATTTCTTCCTAACCTCCAATCTAAATTCCCCCCTCTTTCAGTTTAAACCCATTACTCCTTGTCCTGTCACTGCACTCCCTAAGAAACAGCCCCTTGCCAGCTTTCCTGTAGGTCCCCTTTAGCTACTGGTAGGCTGCAATTAGGTCTCTCCAGAGCCTTCTCTTCTCCAGGCTGAACAAGCCCAACTTCCTCAGCCTATCCTCGTAGGAGAGGTGCTCCAGCCCTCTGATCAACTTTGTGGCCCTCCTCTGGACTTGCTCCAACAGCTCCACATCTTTCCTGTACTGAGGATTCCAGAGCTGGACACAGTACTCCAGGTGGGGTCTCACAAGAGCAGAATAAAAGGGGAGAATCACCTCCCTCGACCTGCTGGCCACACTATTTCTTATGCAGCCCAGGACACTGTTGGCTTTCTGGGCTGTCAGCACACACTGCCAGCTCATGTTGAGCTTTTCATCAATCATCACCCCCAAGTCCTCCTCCTCAGAGCTGCTCTCAATCCATTCTCCGCCCAGCCTGTAGTTGTGCTTGGGATTGCACCGACCCATGTGTAGGACCTTGCACTTGGCCTTGCTGAACTTCATACAGTTTGCATGGGCCCACCTTTCAAGCCTGTCAAGGTCCCTCTGGATGGCATCCCTTCTCTCCGGCATGTCAACCGCACCACACAGCTTGGTGTCATCAGCAAACTTCCTGAGGGTACACTCAATCCCACTGTCAATGTCACTGACAAAGATGTTAAACGGTGCTGGTCCCAGTACCGAACCTGAGGAACGCCACTCGTCACCGATGTCCACTTGGACATCGAGCTGTTGACCACAACTCTGAGTGCGGCCATCCAGCCAATTCCTTATCCAGCGAGTGGTCCATCTGTCAAATCCATGTCTCTCCAGTTTAGAGACAAGGATGTCAAGAGGGACAGTGTCAAGTGTATACTATTTATTTTCTAGTAGTAACCAACTTGCAATGATTTTAGGACTTGGGATCACTCATTAGTCCAATTTTTTAGCAGCTACGAAACATAACTTCATATAAATTCTAGCCAATTTTCGATCTTTAGACAATTCCAGACTACTCCCTCATTATGTTTTCTTTCTCCATGCTCTCTCTCCCTTCATTCTAATCTGTATTATTACATGAGAAATTACATTTGTGTATAGATATTTTAATGACAACAAATCAAACACAGTCAGCCACATAAGTTTTCTATTTATTTGTTCTATAGTAAATAAGAATAATTGAGGCAGACGATCTTTCAAGAAAATGTTCCAATTAGGCATTAAATGAGGACTATTGAATTTTTCCAGAGTTTTCTCATACGATTCATTTGCTGAATTATTTTTCCTGTCTTTCATTTTGAGTATTTGCTTTAAACCTATATAAACCCCAAACAAAAGGAATCCTAGATTAAAAATAATCACTACAAATACACATTTTATAAACAACTGAGACAACAAGGTGAAATGCATTGTACAAAGAACTATTCTACAAAAATATGCATATTACACTGATTCTCAAAAAATCATGTGAAGAATGAAATAAAAAAAAACCCTGCCGCAAAGCATTTCCTGGTTTTCTTCAAAGTTGGAAATTTAATTCACCGTCATAAGAAATTACAAGATAAAGGTACAATAAAGCAAGGAAGATGCTCAAATCCTTTTGAATTAACTTTTTTTCTCTCTCAAGTGTCAATTTAAAACCCCAGACAAAGGATCTCACTTTATCAGAAAACTGAAGATGTATCAAACGACAAAGCTGATAAAAATCTCAAGCCTTGATACTTTAGTTCTAATCCAAGATTGGTTTATTTTCCCTTTCGCATGCCATGAGCAATAGCATTTGTGCATCACTTGTATTATTGTTATTACTGTTATTACTATTATTATTATCCTCTTCCTTTGTTAACCTATTAAACTGTCATTTTCTCAACTCGTGAGGGTTTTTTTCCATTCTTCCCTCCATTCTGTTGGGAGTGGGGAGGGGTGAGCGAGCAGCTGCGTGGTGCTCTAGTTACCAGCTGACACCTTCAAATTTTGACAAATAAACGAATAGACTAACAAGTTAAATGTTTTTTTTGCACTTGCTGCCTTTTGAAAGTAATTCCATGAGAACAAGAACTGAAAAAAAATAAAAAGACTTTTTTTCATCGATTCTGGACTAGTTTATCAGTCTTTCAAGAATTGAATTTGTAACTTAGGCAAAGGAAGAAGTCAACAAACTATTGGTAGATCTCATGATTGTGAAAATAACCTTCTGTATGCAAACTTGGTATAAAGTAGTGCTGCAAACAGACAGCCTGAAAAAGACTGCAGCGATACCTCAGAGAAAACATGTTTTCTCTGCTCATCTCAATGGAACTGTTCACAGTAACAATCATCACTAGAACATAAGAGTCAGTTTTAATATGTTACTTGAGAAATATGATGTGAAAGTCACAAGTCTATCTTCACACTTCACTGATATTAAGAATAAGAACCTTGCAGAATTTCATGGAAGCTTGTTTGCACTTCAAGTATTGCATTATCTGCAACTTCAAATGGTGATGGTTGCAAAGGCAGCTTTACTTGGCTTGAATAAATTTTGTATAGGAAAGTACTGAGGGAACATAACCTAGTTCAGTTCTATTTCAGTAGCTGCCTCAGAGTACTTCTGAGAGCAATGTTGCTGAAGATTAAATATCTTAAGAGACTTGCCTTACCTGGCTTACAAAGAGACACTACATCCAAACAGAATCTGGCATACTGTCTAAACTCCTGTGTTTTTCTGATGTGATAAGGGTATTGTTTGGCATTGAAATGTCAGTCTTTCCAATGTGATTTTCTCTTAATTTTTTTTGCCCACTCAGAGGCCCTAAAACATTCAATCCAATGTCAGCAAATTAAATAAATAGATAAAATGCAGCAGCATTATACTTTATAAACTTGCTGTCAACTCAAGCCAATGCACATATTTTAATTCTCTTCATGAGAACATTTGATCATCAAATAAGAAATAAGATGAAATCCACATGAAACTTCAAAAGTATGTAGAAGTTTCTCAATTGGTTGAGTTTACCAAGGTTTGTGCGGTGTTTTTTTTGTGAACAGGACTGTGAAGAAGTATTTGAGGAAAATTCAGAATTGGTCCTCCACAGAACGCAGCAGAAGAAATAAGAAGTCGGCCAAACCAAACAGGAACTTCTGAAGGTAGTCTAAATGTAACACAAAGATAGACTTGTTTCTTTACAGTTATGTAAATCTATGTCTTTACCAAACTGTAGAAATTGTGCTCCCCATTTCATACTTGGTAAAAACAAAGCAAAACTCACCACATTTTGTTTGTTAGTTTTCACTTTAACTCAACTTGAATTTCTGTGGGTTAACTAACAGCTGATCAAGGAGATTTTAAGGAGTGATTTATTAGGACAATCAAGCAGGACCCCAGTTCCTACATACATTTTAAATTCCTGAGTGTTTAAAAGATAAAGTGGGTATTTTTTCACATAAGCTATTCAGGCTTGTCTGAACGAAGAAAAAGAAGAAACATCTTCTGAAGACACAGCTAAACAAGAAAAACTCTCTGACAGCATAATTGGGGAGCTATACTTGTAGGTTTCTAAAAGACCGTGTAACTATTCTTTTTGCAAGTTAAATACTTGATTACACACAGAAAATAAGGTCGGGGAAAAAACTCAAAGTATCATCTAGTCACAAAGTATGTTTATTCTTAAAACATTCCTGATTGGTAATTTTAATATTCACTCAATAATCACCAGAAAGTGAGGATCCTTAGTTCCACAACCTTTTCAGATCATCCTAGGGTTTAGACCTTTACTGCTTACTTTCTTTAAAATGTTTAAAATGTACCAGTGTGTTTGAGAGTCTGATGTTAGGAAGAGAACATGACAATTAAAATACTTCTCAAATAAAAACAGGCCTTCCTGTAGGAAAATTAATCTTTTTTCACATACATCCCCTCCCGCCCCCTATTTTCTTACTACTAGCACATAGGATGGACATGTATAGTTCTATCAAGAGACTAAAAGTTTGAGTATGCAAAAATTCAGTTGTTGAGAGAAGTGTCATGATCAAAAGAAAAGCCATCCAGGGGCAGGGGTTTCAAGGATCATCCTCTTGGGTTTAGGATTCTGAATTTACCTATGGGTATACTAGGGTCTTCTATAATTTTGATCCCCCCCCTACATCTCTGAGCAGGAGGCCTACTGAGACCTGCCAAACCAGGGAGACAGGCAGTTGCCCTGGCTGACACAATCAGAGAAGTGTGTGTAGATGGCATGGAGTATGCTGCACTGGACCATTAACTGTAGCTAACCTTTATGTCTAGGGGACACAGATAGTTTGCTGTTCCTAAGTCTCTTCTCTTACAATTGAGATTACAATCTTAAATTAGTATATTTACCAAGTAGTATAAAATAATCAAGCACTGAAATAAAACATAGAGGAAAAGGTTTGCAAAGATTACGGATGTTTACTTTCTTCCAGTAAACATATTGGTTTCCTGCCAAAGAATTAAATGTCAGCTTTTCAGGAGAGTAAAAGAAAAAAAAAAATCATCCTCTAGGCTTTTTGCCTGTCAGAGGAAAGCTTGGAAATATACAGCTTCATAGCTCACTGATGCTAACATTGAAGTTATCATCTCTGAACCACCATCAACAGAAAGAGTAAGCCATCACGGACTGAACAAATAAATCCAATAATATACCCTGAGTTTTTTTGATGGGTGTATATTTCTCTTAAGAACAGGGGTGGTTTATATCTCTGTGAACTTCTGTGTCGATAGCCAGGAGAAAAGTCAAGTCACTTTGATATATTGTTAAGTTGTAAAGTAAAACAGACAACAGTGTGGAAAGGAAACATTCAGCTGTCTTCAGGAGGTCTGCAGCCTTTGAGCCCTGCCACCTTAAGAAACTGATTCATGCCATTACTGATGTTCTGTCACTGTCTACAAGTTTTGTTAGAAAAGTGCTTTGAAACTGCTTTCTTAAAATTGACACTGGCATAGAAAGACTCACACATACTATCTGTCATTTGTCTTTTATTCAAATGACTATTAATTTCATATAATGACCAAATTTTCTAATAATTTTGTAGAAAGCAGATTGAAAAAAAAGAACTAGTCTTACATCATTAGTAATGCTGACAGCTCCTATTGTTTCAGCATATATTTTTTTATGCTGAGTTTATCTTTAAAGCACTACTCCACAAATGAATTTATTTTCCAAATTATTGATTTTCACACTTTTCTCAGTAACTAGATTCTAATGCTACGTTTATAGAAGAGGGGGAAAAAAACCAAAACAAACCCAAACCAAAAAATCCAAACCCAAAAATACTATCCAACTACTTAGAGATTCACAAACCAAAGGGAAGAGAAGTCTTTAGGATCTGATTCAGGATTTTAAATATCTGAAATGGTGGGAATGTTAAATTGTGTTAATCCAGTTGAGCACAGATCATCACCAGCTTATGTATCCTCAAATAGAATCTAAAAAAATAAAATGTTATTTTATGCCAGGAATGAGTTCTTCAATGAAAGTTTAATATGGCTTTTTCTGACATGTTTATTTACTGAAATATTTTGCCACTATATCCCTAGAATCAAAAGTAGATTTTGCATAAATTCTCCCAAAGTACATAGTTTATCATAGCTTAGTTTTTAGCAGTGACTTAATTCTTATTACTCTGAATAAGCTTCATTAAACTAATTGACTGGAACCTCTCACAGTAGCTAATGTTTGCAGCATTACAAGAATTAGCTGCACTAAAAGAGTTGAGAACACCACAACTATTTATCCCTATAATGAATAAACCTAGTGAACTTTTCATTTATGATCCATCAATCCAATAAATTAGCTGAAAAGATATAATTGGCATAGCTTTTATAATGACAGTCCATACACAAAGAGAATATCAAGATTTCTATTTTCTGAGCTTCAGTAAAAATATTCGTAAGTGTAGTGGTAACACTTCCATTTTCTTATCTAAAAACATATCAGCTAAACAGATACATTTCTACCCAAATCCACTGCTTACAAGCAGGAAGGATGGTCTTCTGCTTGTGATCCTGTCATGGAACCCCTTCACATCTGTACTGTATTTCAGACTACTCATGCAAAGTTAGGCAAATGGCTTCATTACATCAGGTCTCACTTTCCTGGAATCCTGCCCATGTAAAAATTATGATTGGCTTCTGAAGGAATTTTGCTGGGTTTGGATGGCTCAAACATAACACAGGAACAACAACATAACACAGGTGCTCAATGCACATACTCTAAACATACAGTTGGGTTTTTAAGAGGTCCAGGAAGCTGGTAGTTAAAACAGAATACATAATAAATAGTTATAAATAATATAATAAAAGGAATTTACAGACACTAAGCCTTGTCTACTCAAGTTTTGCCTCAGTTTTTTTTGTGAAAACAGACTTAACAATATTTTCTTAAATTATCTTTTCATTATGAGGATAAATTTCCTAACATTTGGGGCACACACTGTGCTCCAATATGAAGGAGGAAAGAAAACAACAGAAGTGTCAGCCCCTTCACAGATAAGAAACCAATTTCTCTAAATAGATTTGCTTTCAGGGATTAATTTTAGCTACCATAAATCCAAGCTTCAGATTTTCCATCAAAATTCACAACTTTGACATATCAGTTGAGCATGCGGATTTTAAACTCAATATGGACATCACTGCCATGGTGTGAGTCAAACCGTGACACAGTCCAAAGCAGTCTGTCTTCCATGAGGACAGTGAACCAAAATTCAGAAAATCCCACCTCTGATTCTTCATCAGAGAAATATCCTTGACAGTAATCAGTTTCTAAAGAATTGTCATCCCAGCTTGGTAATAATACTCCTGCCATCTGTTACTTTCATTTTGAAGGACCTGTCAGTGCCTTCAGTAGGAAATCACCTTTCTTTGTCTGCCAAAACTGTTTCATCTGCTCTGCATATCCCTTTATGTCTCCTTTTTCTTGTATGACTGATTTATGATCTATGTCCTTCTTGGGCAGCACCACCCTCATTAAAACTGACTCCTGTTGCCTTGACTGAGTGTGACTTCAATGGGAAAGCAACATCTAAGTGCACTGGTTGACTTGAAACTTACTCTTTAGCTCTAGACCAATCAACTGTCAGATTTCTATCAAAAGGAGTCACATTGTAAGAAGGGAAAGATCTATCTACACTACTTAATTAGGTATGTTTTAATAAAGACATGACCTTCCCACCTGCAAGCACTATAATTAAGGTTTCTCTAACAGAACAGTAAGCTATTTTTGTCCTTTCACCATTTTAAAAAATTGATTAAATTTCTGCAGGAACTTGAGAAGTAAAAAAATAAAATATGTGAACCTTAATACTTATTATAAAAATCTGTATTTTTCTTGTGAAGGCACAAGTTAAGCATTTAAAGCAGTAGACAAACAACCAAACGAAACAACTACTCTAGAAGTTCTGGGTGCCATCTTGGTCTTTTTACTCTAGTGAGTAAGAACATTAGTTGTGCAGAAGCACCAAAAATTAATACATGCTTTTGTTTATTCACCTACATGGTTTTAGAAATGAATTTGTGTATATTGATTTGTTTGATTTGATGTAGAACTGACAAAGCTAATAACATGGGAAAAAAACCTCTAAGTCTATATGAATTTCACTGAAATGGAAGAACCTCACATTTTTTCATTTTGGAGTGTTTCCATTTCTGAAAACAAATATCAATGAATAAAAATAAGGAAAACAATGAACTAAAATGTTGCAAAAAATCTAGATGTTGCAATTTTGAAAAATAGAAAAGAAATGTAACTTCTTAAAATTAATTTAGTTTACCAAATTCAACACAGGTTTGATAAATCACTAAAAAGCCATGTTAGGAGAATAATCTATTCATAAATACACACAAAGAAAACTGAACGAGCAACTTTATCCCAAAATTGAGAATCTGTGCTGTTATTTATTGTTGATATGCAGGGGACCTAAATTATGTGTATGAGAGTTTACAACCAGAAGAAAAGCAGTTCATTCCCCAAAGAACAGGAATATAAAGATAAAAAATATATTCACGGGCATAAGTTAGTGAAATCCAACTGTGTGTGTATATATAGTTATTATACTTTTTGTTTCTTTTTTCCACAGAATAGCTGACAGAGCTAAAACAAAAACTAATATTTCTAGTATAGATGGCAAATAACCTGAAGCTCTCATTCCAAACAAGCCTTAGTTTTATTCTTATGGTCGTGTTATTCAAGGAGACGAAAAGTCAGTGGGTTTCCGAAAAAAAGGGTTTGAACTACTTCATATCCATTTACTGATATACTGCATGAATGACAATGATGAGATGAAGCCAACCAAAAAAGACAAGACATGTTACAAAACCCCTACAGGCAGGTTAGTACACTACAAGATACTCTCAGCCCATTCCAGGAAGCACATACATAAGTCAGTGAGTGAAGTTATTTCAAATGAAGTGATGGAAGAGAGCGTGCCTTAGCAGACTGCCTCTAAAGGGCTCAGCACAAAACCAGCATTCATAGCAGCAGCTGATGTGCCACTTTAAGTAAAAGAGTTCCTTGTAACTGAAATACTTAATGGATAGTAAGCTTCAACTCTCACATGCAGAAGAATTGTTAAGTCTTTCATCACATTTCTGAGCATAAAACCTAATCTTATCAAGATGTACCAACAGATAACACAGAATATTCACTACAGTTAAATAATTCAGGCTGAACTGAAGTCTTCTCAGAAAGAGCTGACCCATAAAGATCAGCGAGAAAGGGACTATCGTGGATCAGAAGCTGAACCCAAGTGAAAATCATCAGCCTTAATTAAAAAAGGAATTATGAACCCTCAATGTATAGACTAGAAACTGACTGTGAGACTAAGGAAATTGTATTTTTACTCTACCCTGCCCTGATAAGGCTGCAGCTCAGAATTATCTCTGTAATGGGAAGCCACACTGCTAGAAATATATCGATCAGTTTGAAAGAGTCAAAAGAAGAACAGCGAACGTTGATCTAGAAGCTGTATTCTGTGACAGTAAATGAAAGGAATAGTCATTATTCAGTTTAGAGAAGACACAACTAAGGATATGTAATCGCCACAAAGATGATTCACTTTGGGAGAATTTCTGAAAGTAAACACTGGAACGCAGAGCCTAGTCTGCATTACCAATTTTCTAAAATCCAGTTAGATGATCATGTTTCAGGAATCATATAGTGAAGGTGTTCACTTCTAGAGAAGGAGAATAGAGAGGAGAATAGAGAGATGTCCAGAGATTTGCTGAAGGATCTTCTGATATCTTTTCATACCTTTCCATGAGTCAGCAATGTTATTTAAATAGTTTGTTGTTTTTTTTAATATATCTCATTTTCAGCAATCAGTCTCAGACAGAAAGCGCAATTTAGAAAGGGCGGCAAAGCAGATTTTCACCTCTCACTCTCTGTTCCTCTACTTTGTTAAACAAGGCTCCTCATTTTGACACAATCATACTATTAATTCTGAAATGTATACGTTTCTTTTAGCAACCTATTCCCTCCAAAAAATAGGGCCTTTAAGTAATGTCTTCACTTCTTCACTGTCTGAAAACTGTAAGAAACTCAGGGCTTCTTAATGCATTTCCCAGCTTTATTTCATCTTTGGATTTACTAAGTACGATGTAACAATACTCATTTATGACAAATGGACAGAAGCATTAAATGCAGCTCTTGCGTACAACATCCAGCGAGATATCTATGAGATGTGACTGCCTGTATCCTTCCCACTAATCTTACCATTCCCCATTTCTCAGGCAGATGCACTTGCATTATTACACTAGTGCTATTCATCTATATTCAGCAATATCCCTGCTAAGCATTACAACAAAAGGAGAGAAACATAGTTTCTTCTACAAGTCATGAATACTCTAATACTTGCAATAATAATGAAGAGCAGTAATACCACCTTTCAAAAGCAGTAAAGGTGAAACCCATTCCTATGCCTAAACTGTCCCTGAGACAGTTCAGGTCCCTTGTAACAGCTGGATGGTCACATGCTTCTATCTCAGAATAATGCTTTACTCAGGATAAAATGCAATATAGGGCACCATTCCAAAGAGGCTCCCACCCTGAGAGCAATATAACGCTGGCCTGTGTACAGCAAAACACACAATAGGAAAATCCACAGTCAGTCCCTCAAGGGAGAGCAGAATCTGCTACGTTAAACAAAGACAGCAGTTCAGACTATGAATGATTCAATCAGCTTTAGAACGGAGAGGGGAAGCATTATGTCAATTCTTGTTTGCACTTTGGGTTATTCTCGGAAAGTTCAACCTCCAGGAACATGCTGCATGGGTCCCCTATGGGGTCACAACTACTGCCAGCAATCCTACTCCAGTGTGGGTTCTTCACAGGGTCACAGCCTCCTTTGGGTGCATCCATCTGCTCTGACATGGGGTCCTCCACAGGATGCAGGTGGATATCTGCTCCACCATTCACTTCCATGGTCTGCAGGGGGACAGCCTGCCTTAGCATGTTTTTTTCCACGGGCTGCAGGGGAATCTCTGCTCTGATGCTTGGAACACCTCTTTCCCCTCCTTCTTCACTGGCCTTGGTGTCTGAAGAGTTGTTCCTCTCACATGTTCTGACTCCTCTCTCTGGCTGCTGTTTCACACCAGGATTTTCCCCCCCTTCTTAAATATGTTATCATGGAGGTGCTACCGGCATCACTGCTCGGCCTTGGTCAGCAGCTCTATCAAATGTAGGGGAAGCTTCCAGCAGCTTCTTACAGAAGTCACGACTGTAGCCTGCTCATGACCAAAAACTTGCCATGCAAACCCAATACAATGATGCTCGTGTTTAATCCCTATCAGATTAACCACTGAGACCATGGAGGATGTAGCATTTATTTTCCCTAGTGTACACCGTTGTTTAGCATGTAACAGTAGATAGTTTAACTACTAGTAGTAAGTAGTTTAACTTGTAAAACCTTGAGGCAAACCACAAGCATTCTGTCTACTATTATTAGCTCCACAAACAGGCCTTAGGTCTCATGCTGTATAATTACTAACATTGTCCAGTGTTGAGTAATCTTAAAACCTTCCTACAGAGCAAACAGTTCCAACCACAGGGCACAAAAGGTATGATTTCTTTATGGTTTGATTCCTTTATGACTATATTACTTTCATTTATGGCATACATTTGATTGGAAACAATTGACTTCTGTCACAGAATCCATGAAAATGTCTAGCCATAGAATATTTTCATTATACTTAGAAACCTCTCTTTCCTTAAGACTCACATTACCATGGAGTAGACCAAGAGTAACAAATGTAGCATGTCAGACCATGTTTTCCACTACCCACAACAACACATTCATAATTGAAAATCACGCATGGCAAAGACGACCTCTTTAGCTGCCGTGAAAAGCGCATGTGTCTGTGAGTAGAGAAATGTTCCTGTGGATGGACTGTTTCCCATTAAGGTATTCATAGGGGAGCAAATGTTGCTTTGCTTTCACTACAGTTAAACGAAGATTCAGTAAACACCTATTTTTAGCACACAACAAGGAGGTGTTGATGCTACATGTTATTATTACTCTTTTGTCTTCGAAATTAAATGCACTTGAATATAGACAGGTTGCATAAAACAAGTGTATTATACTACCTTTTCCATGTCTTTTTTTTTTTCCCATGACTTTTCCATGGCTCCGCATTTTTTATCCATGTATTTAACTTTTAACTTTTAATAGAATTATTTCCTTGGTTTTTGTGGATAACATATGTATATACACACATGTATGTATACATATTTCAAAACACCAGTTGCATAACGTCCTGCTGTCATGCTTCCAAGAAGGAAGAATTCCGATAGCAGCAAAACCTTGAACATTTCTTTTCCATCTCTGAGCTAGTCTTCACAGAGCACATAATTCCTCTAAAAGAGACAGTGAAAACTACTAGTATTTCTTAACAATTTTCACTTTTGATAAATACAAGAAAGATGAAATACTACATTGGACCCATGTGTTGAAATTCTACTGCTAAGGACGGCATGCACTCTGATGAAAGGGAGAAACTATTGCAAAGACACAAAAAGATGAGAGATATCTAAAAGGGTATTACCAGTAATGTTAGACAAGTTTATTAGATTAGAAATTATTATAGAGGAAAAAGAACTTTAATGTAATCAAAATCAGAATTCTAAGCATTTTACTATCACATTCCACACCATTTAAAAAAAATAAAAATATTAGCACTGAACATTTATTGAACATATGCATTTTTTTTTCCAAAGGAAAGTGAGAATTAGGAAGTATAGCAAGCTACTTTTTATTTCAAAATATGATTTAGTAAATATAAATTGGTTGAAGATAAAAGCTCATAACTAGAGGGTTCTCAATAGCTCAGCAAAAGATCCATGGCATCTGTGTTGTATAATTTATATGTCTCAGGCAGAAGGGACTTTTTATTGCAAATTAGCTTTTTCAAATGCTCATGGATATAAAAAATCAAAATCTTCTGATGACGTACTCATCAAGAGTGCTGTACTCTTGCTTGAAATTTATGGCTTAAAACCTGTTCTCTCTCTAAAATCTCCTCTTCCTCCAGGAAATGGAACCATATCAGTTTTTCCATAAACCTTTCCTGCATCTGAATTCTGAGGCCGGATATGATCTACCTGGGTTTTGCAACATGCTTTGCCAACTAAGAATATCAAGTTCAGGAAGGTATACTTTCATAAATATATTGCATCTGTGCTGATTAGTCAGCTTTTAATTTTCTGTTTAACTGTGTCAATAGACACAAACTGTAAATACATGATTTCTCACATGCTTGTGTAATAACAGGTAGCCTCAGAAGCTATCACTGTCAGTGATTGTTTGTGCTAATGTATGAAAATCAAGATCCTTAAGCAGTGAGATAAATGGAAAAATGAAAGAAGTAAAAGGCTAAGTGATTTGACCAAGGCCAATTATGACAAAGCAGTGACGTTAGTTTGATTTATAGTAGAGTTGAAAATTGAAGCTTTTACTTTTCAACCTCCATTTCTGCAACTTGCCAACTAGCCTTAAAGCTTTGGTGGAAGTTCAGTATTTTCATTTCTCTTTTTCCTAATTTTTAATTTGTTGAGTAAATTGCAGATAAGAAGATCCAGAAAAATGACTATACCATAGTATATTATATTATACAACTATAAATAATCTACAATGAAACAATTAGACCAAGTAAAGCCCTATCCTGAATTTTCACATGAACATCATTCTCTCACATCACAATCTTCTTCATATTATCTTTGTTTATGTTTGCTTCAAATGTAAACAAAGTCCTAAAGTCAAGATGTACTTGAGCTGCTGTCTCCACGTCCAGTTTTGCAGATTCAGTAAAGCTAAAGAGATTAGTATGCATTTTGTCCCTATAGGATTCATGCAACTAAAACCCAACACTTTGTAGATGTTTCAAGCACTAGCTGTTTCTGCTCTCTTCCAGAGCAGAATAATCCCAAATCATTTTTCTGGAGAGAGTGAGGAGAGGTAGATTATTGAAGTCACTTAAGGACATCATCAGCTTCTTCACAAACAGGGTAATTCAACAGAATGACAGGCATGTACTCCACTGCATCTCTAGTGTGTCCTTTGAGAAAGAAGCTGAGACTGCATTTTCTGTCAAAGATGTTTTATTGGAAGAGATTAGTGAGGGAGGTGTTAGGCCATTTGGAGGGTTCAGAAAGCAATATAGCACATTCAGTCAAAGCAGGAAAACTTGATCCTCCAATGACCCTAATGCTCACTCCAGTCGATGCAATAATGTTTGCCACAATTCACCTGCTAAACCATCAGGCAGAGCAACAAAAAGAACAGATTTTCTTAATGTCACTCAGGTGATTGGTCTATCTTGTAATTACTTTTGACACTAAAACCAACAGATTAAACAGTAGGAAATGACACAGCAGCCAAATTTCAAACACCTGCTACCCATTTCAGCTGAGTCGCTGAACCCCTTGAGAATCATACATCTGTAACATATGTAATGTTCAAAGAATCATTGTTGGAGTTTGTATTTTACCTGATATGCTACAATGTTGTGGGGAGGGGGGTGTTATAAAAAAAAAATCTTTAGCAAAATAAAGAATACCAGATGCACAGTCATGCAGGACTTTTAGAGTGAATGAGCAAATAAATCTTGGATCCTTCCTCTCTAAAAATTTATGTCCAAGGAAAATCCTCCCTAGTTACTAGCAGTACAAGGCTTACGTGACTCTAAACTGCCTGATTCTACATATATGCTCCCCTATACGTCCTTAAGAGATTATTTCCTTTCTTGATATGAATACAATGATGTTTGGATTCCATAACTCCATTCGTGGTGCATTTCTATGGAAAATGCTCACCTGGAGAAAGAAAATATCACCAGTTTTTATCATTCCTGGTGGCTCATCTCACAAATCTTAAATCTCATTGAAGGAAGAACGTGAATCTTATTTGCAGAATGGGGGGGGGACGGGGGACGGACTTCCCTTTGACATTAGGAGACATAGCAACATACTGTCTTCAAAACCCTACAGAAAATGGATTTACTTAAGTGATCTATGGCCACTCAACTCAACAAAGAAAAAACCCCTAGTGCCACAAGTCTCAAAATTCATATGCACATATGTATGTATTTGAATGGGACAATTAAAACCAGTGGTCTTACTTCTAAATATAAAAGTGAAGGATGAAGAGAGTTGTGCAGAGGGTGAGAACTCATAAAGGTGCTCCTATAGTTTCTCTACGTGGGTGTATATGAGGGAAAAGGGTTTTATTTAAATGCATGCTGACAATAAAAATGTAACAAAAACATTTCTATATGCTTTTGGAAGTTCTTTACATTATTTCTATTTTTTTTTTTTTTAAATGAAGAAAATGCTAAGGACGCAATTAAAGCAGAACAGAGTATCATAAACATTACCTCCTGGAGATCCTTCACAAGAAAAGCCTGTTCTGCGAGAGAATATTTATCCCTCTATGATCTAGGTAGTGGAAACATCTAATATTTTATTATAAATGTGGCTGTTTGCAAATATGTGCTTTCCCAGGCCAACAAGCTAAAATACAGATGCTCTAAGAAGAAAATTGGTGCCTAATATCAGACTTAGTTTTAGAAATTAAGCTGTACAAGCTTTCAGTTACTGTTGATTTTCTTTTAGCACTATGTATGCAGTCTACTCTTTCACCATTATGTGTATGTGTGACAAACAACAGCCTCATGTTAGGGAATTTTTACTTGATTTAATTTACTGCTAATTAACACCAAGTCAGGTATGGGGGGGAAAAAAACACAATCAATCAAGCACTTAAGTAAACACCCTTTCTCTCCCTTCCCCAGGTTCACCCTAACTCAAGCACATCTCCCCAGTTCCTAGTCAAAGCTTGCCTTCTTTTCACTGCAGGTTACTAAATCCAGCCTAATTCTACAGAGAGGTTATAGGCAGCATAGGATGGCAGGGTCACATGTACAACGGTTTCTCTCAAATGCTCTTTGTTTCTTCCTGGTTTCCTCTCCCACACTTTGTTTCTTTCCCCTTTTTTCAGATGCTCTTTGCTCCTTCAGGTTTTCCTGCAGCTCTGTTTCTTAGCATCCCTGCCACAGCATGGGTCACCCATGGTCTGCAGTCCTTCAAGCCTGTTCCTGCCCAGCATGGTGCCTCTTTCCAAGAGCATGTCTCCAGATGGGTAATTCCACTCGCTCAGCTGCCTGTTTCCTCCTTAATATGTTTTTGTAGTGGTGCCAGCACAACAGATAACGTTGTGGTTACTTCTGTACCACCAGTAAACTTGACCCAAAATGAATGAACTAAACTCATCTTTAAGAGAGTAGGGGAAAGGTTTTTCTCTACTTTATGGTTGCTAAGATTGCAACAGTAATTTGCATCTGTACTTCAGCAACATTATATATAGCAGCAGGCGACATCCTGCGTGCTGTTGTCTCTCTGATGCATTGCACCTGTTGCTACTACCAGGAACGATGAAAGACTGGTAGAATGACTGCATTTACGTTTCTTGTGATGCTTTGTGATGAAGAACCACAAAAAAGATCTCAACATATTGTTGTGGGATTTACTGAAATAAGTGCAAAACAAACTTCTACAAGCAAAACCACAAAAGTGACAGAAAGACACTTTTCAGAGCTATAGGGAACCCAAAGTCCATATGGCTTAGCAAGAAGATTGAGAGAATGGAATATGATCCCACACTAGTTTGCCAGTTTAGAACAGAATCTGAGTCCACATTTACACACACAAAAAAGATTTTTCAGACATTCAGAACTATTCATCTGTTGCAAAATCGTCACTTTGAAAAGACACTGTGTACCTAGACATTTCCAGGAGATTGGGGAGAAAAAAAATTCAATAAAAATGCATACTGAGCATTGATATATGCATTCTGTAATCAAAAATGCACATATGTAATCACAAATCAGCAAAGACACTTGTGGGCTTTATAGCTAGCAATGTCTTTGTTTTCTTGCATTTATCTCAGGGTTCTAGCTGAACTGTGACCCACACCCTAAGTGCTGCTATTCAAATCCATTCATAATCAGCATTTAAAAATGGAATTGGGGAAGAGGGGATCTGTTTGGAATTCACACACACATTTTCTTTTATGTTTGTCAAGAGATTTTAAAATGGTTTTGCTAACCAAAATAACAGCTAGACATGTACTTGACATTTTACTTATTTTTCAGTATTTGTAACCTTGGTGCAAATGTTTCATGTCTTAGATTATCTTGTATATTGGGATGCAGTTCAGGAAAAATTTATCTTCCATGTTGCATCCAATATTTGGAGATTATACCACCTGGAATCTATTCAAACACACCTGGTGCTGTCTCTCTTTTTAGGCTATAATACAAATTAGCCTTGCCACTACCATGAATCATAATTTCTGGGCTGTAGAGAAGCCTGTTTACTTTTATCCCAATATGTTACATACCAAATATTGCGGAAAATGACTGAAAATTCATGAATATCATGAACTACCGGTGCCATTCTACTGGAGTTTCACCACCAATTTCAACAGGACTTTTATTTTTGTGTTTTTAATGTTTGTTTCATAAATGCCAGCAATGGTGAAAAGGAATAGACACTTTAAGTATCAGAAGCCACACTTCTGTTACCACTGAGCATCTTTATTTTTTTGCATTTTGTTTAATTTTACTGTTCTACAAACACTTCCTTATCAGTGCACTTCTAGAAGAAACCACAGATTCTGGAGTAAGAGAGTGTTTTCCTACAATTACATGACAGAAGGTGCTTAAAACCCCGTGTACCTTAATGTAAGCCTTACTTTGGCAGCTCATGCAAATTCCTTCGGCTAGAACCTGAACATCAAAAGAAATATTTTAAATGGGCTCATAGTAGATTCTTCACATGAATGAAATAATTCTTTGAAAGCCAAATACCATAAAAATTGCAAGCCACTTAAAACTGAATATAATGTCCACCTTTAGAAGCAAAACTAATCCATTTATCTTCTGGTGATTCATCTTTGTCCTTCATTTCATTATAATGGAAAATAATCTGTGATCCTTTTCCAGTATTCTGGCATTGTAAAGTCCAATATTGTATCAGTCCACTTTTGCCTAGCCAATTGTTTTTCAGATCACTGAGTATAGAAGTAAGTTTTTTTCAAAATTGCCAAATGTTTAATATAAAGCAAGAGTCCAAGGGAAGAAAATACCCTCTCACTGCTACTGCCCAGAAATAAATCTTTTACATGCTATTTTTTTTAATAATTCTCTCTGTAATTTGTTTCTATTTGTTATGATGTCTCTCTGCTATTGGTTTATCTGGAAAAGAAATTTAAAATCCTGACAATTCTGTCTTCTATTTTTTCATGAAGAATTAACAAAAGGTAATAGGTGCATCTTGATCATTCATCTTACATCAAGTACAGGACCTTTTGGCCTGGAATATGCCTTTAATGGTTTGGGTGGGGGTAGGAGGTTGTGGGTTTTTTCTTCTCCTTTCTGAATACCTTAAGGGGGTTTCCAAAAGCAATCTGTGAGACCATTTCAAGGTTAGTTATTTGGGGCTAGCCTTCCTAAAATACCTCTGTTCTCATTTATCCTGTATTTTTATATCTTTTAATAAACAAAAGTCAGTGGTAATCAAGATTCTGGCCAAACACACGCTATCTATACAGATCTCCAACACTGACATACAATATCATCGAACTCCGAATGTAAAGTCTTAGTAGTAATCTACAACATTTTAACATCCATCTTCTCAGTTTAACATCACAATTCAAGCATGTTGAGAGTTATCATAAATTCACACCCACCATTCTATGGTTACTGCTCCCATCAGATTTCACAAGTCACTTCACTTCTTCCTTCAGCAATAGCAGGTCTTCCCTGGTCAGCTTCCTTACTGCCTGTATCAAGAGCTGTCCTCAAAGCTTACCAGAGACCTGGACTTTAATGGGGTCTTCCCAGCAAATGTTCAAGTCCACAATAAGGATCAGTACTTGTGATCATGATGCTTTCTCCAGTTCTCCAAAAAAAGATTTCACCTACTTTTTCATCTTGATCATCTTGGTAGAAGATGCTTACCAAAATGTCACACATGCTGATCTGGTCCTTGCTCTTAAGTTAACAAATGGCTTATCATCTATTCTGAAACACAGCTCCAGGCTTCTCACTGGACAAAGTATATTCCCTCTTCCTTACCTTACCTTCCTGATCCTTTCTAAAGAGTGTATATCCACCCAAAGCAGCACACTAATTATGCAATCTATCCTATCACCACTCTGTGATTCCAATGAGATCATACATAGCTCTGCAACTGCACATCAGCTTCTCATTTCCCCTGTGAGATTCCCAAGCTGCAGGCACTCATGCACAGCATAAATAAAGCTTATTAAAGGGAAATGCAAAGTCCTTGCATTTAGCATGAAATAACCCATACAGTAGGACAGGCTAGACACTATCTGGAGAGAAAGAAGGACAACAGTAGTATGTCCTCATGATAACGATAACCTAAAATATAGAGGGTATGTACAAAAATAGTGCTAGTGGTCAGCAAATTAACAGAAGTGATTATTCCAATCCATTCAGTATTTTTGGGATGACATCTTCAATATTGTGTTTTATTTTGACATTCTTAGTATAAGAAATGCACTGCCATACCAGAATGGGTCACCATTCCTGTAAATCCAGCAAAGGTTCACTAAGATGACTGGGGGACTGGAGTACCTGGTGTGCTAGAAGATACTGAGAGAACTGGATTTGTTTGATTTAAAAAAAAAAACCAACAACAACCAAAAAAAAAACAAAACCAAAAAACCCAAACACCACTAATTTTTTATCTTATTACCATCATCAACTACTTAGTGAGAGGGCAGAGAAGACAGATCCAGAATTATCTTGGAGGTACACGGTGCCAAGGTGAGAGGCAATAGAGACAAGCTTCTACAGGGGAAATTAAAATTAGATGTAAGGAGGAAATCATTTCACAGTGACAGCGATCAAACACTGGAACAAATGCCCAGAGAGGTTGAGGAATTTCCATCTTTCAGCATTTAATAAACAAGACTCAAGAGCAGCTTGATCTAACTAAGCTTGTCCTGTTTCAAAGTGGGCAGCCAGACAAGACGATGTCAAGAGGCCCCTTCCAACCTAGATTACTCTTGGATGCTATTGCATGATATCACTGCTGAGGTCACTAAAACATGTCAAATAGAAAGACTTTATTGTTTCTGGTTTGTAGTTTCATGAAAAATGCTGAATTTCCTTTCCACAAAACAGTGAGGAAGACCCTTGAAATTTCCTGAAATTCCTATGCAAAATCATTCAATGCTGCATTAATTCCTCATCTGCCTAAACTTTAAAAAAGAAACAAAATTAGAAGTCAAAATCAAAAAAAAATCCAAGTTGAATATATTTCCTTGCTATTCAAACACCTACTGTGTATTTCTAAAAAAAGCAGCAAGATTACTCTCAGAGTACCACTTCTTCCTCAGGATTTTTTTTTCCTGTAAAGAGCTAAAAAGAAGTAACAATGCTCATGAAAATGTCAACATATATTTTAAGGTTTTTTTCTCTCCCTCTCTCTTTTTTTTTTTTTCTTTTAGAGAATAAAATGTTTGAAATATTTACCTATCTGGCAAGCAGTCACAAAATATTTTACATCCTGACAGACTTCAAAGCACTTCACAACTCTATAATAATAGAATCATTCCATTTACTACTGAACTGCAGCCAACTCCGAGACAGAACACAGCAGTGGTTTAACAGCACAGATGAACACTGTCAGCCCTTTATAATAGTAGGTGGATGTAAATATCTTATCCATTTAAAAACCATAGGGTGCTTTGAGACAGGCAGGGTAGAATTAGCCAAACTTCTAAATAGCAAAGAAACCAGAAATAATAGTCCCATTCCTTGAGAGTTTGTTTGTTTGCTTGTTCGGTTTTTTTAATGTAGAATCACTAGAAAACATTACGAAGAATACATAAAAGCAGATGAATTTGTATTCCAAATGAATATTGGATTTGATCTGAATTTAGACAAAAATAACTCCATCTACTGAACCCATACTAGGTTCCCTATTGAAAGTCCGCAGTTAAATTCTGATCCATATTGGACAAACCAAATTAATTTCTTCTGATCCCAGCTCAGAAATATTTTACCTTTCCACAGAGCTTTCTAATGTCCCTCACCGAAGCTTAAGTGATGTACGTTCTTGGTATTTAAACACACAGGACTCAATCTGTTGCTTAAATATAAACGTCTATTACAATTTGGCATACTGCAGGATTATGTGAGACACTGTCAGGAGTCTGGCAGATACAACAGGATCTATGGGAGACTCATACCCGTCTGGAAAGGCAGCTGGAGGCTAGGTTTAGGAAACTAAATCAAGCTTCCACTGCAAACTCTTAAAAAGCAGCAAGCGGGTGCTTCAGACATCACTTCTTTCCTATAATTTCTGCCCATCTTAGTTAGTGATACAAAGAAATAGGAATTATTACAAACGTACCAACATAATTTTTGTTTGTTTTTAGAGACTGGAAGGACTTCCTGAAACTGTGTCTGTTAAAAGTTAAAGATTTCACTGGCAAAGTTCTGGTTAAAAAATGTGTCCGTGACAAATTAAGTTATCAGAATCTTAGTTTGCATTATAATTATCCAGACATAGTTTTATAACTAGTAGGAATAGATTAATACGGTACTGATATTTGTCATGTGACAGATGTTCCAAGCATTAGCTGATACACTAATCTGGTAAGTATCACTGTTCAAGTTGAGTGTAACCAGACCGAAGAGGTATTTAACTGTAGCCACAAGGACTAATATCTTGATTTAATCATTCTGCAAAGACAGTTGAAGATGAATTATAACTAATATAAGAAATACAATTACAATTCTCCTATCTTGGGACAGTTTAAGAGTTAAATGTTGCTAATCTGAAGACAATAAATGCTGCAGAAGTACTAGCAGTCCACTGTTCAGCCATGCAGCCTATGTCCTTAGGTTAAATGTGGTGCAAAGAATGAAAGAAAAGTATTTTAGGTTTAACTTAGTTTGCTACATAAGAATCTTTTTTTTTTTCTTGCAGATATATCATGAATCCTATCATATTGATAAGAAGGTCAAGGGATCTGCTACAAGCTTCTAGGTAAATATGTATAAGAAAATAGTGTCACAAAGACCAGATGACACAATAAGAAGTTGCTCCCAAAGACTCACTATACTGTGCATCATATGTACTCTACCTATAAAAACCTCTTTTTACATGTCGTACTTAAGATGCAACATCTTTTTAATAGCCAGAGTGGGTATGAGATACTTTCATATTTCTTTATTATGCTAGAATAATTCCTAAAATTTAAAATTAGAGAGATTTAAAAAAAAACAGATTTAGCAATAATATATTTTACCTTCTAAAAGGATACATGAACTGGATAAAAGATGATAAAGATGGAGGTATCTTCATTCGAAAAGTATGATAAAATATGGACCTAGCCATCAATCTTTAGGCAATCAAACTACTTTGCCTTAAAACTGCAGGGGTTTTCTTTCATTTATGGAAAAGACCTAAAACAACTGGTTTTCCTCTCATAGACTGTGTTAATTCGCTGTAGTTGTCAAAGAAACTTTTAAAAAGGCTATCTCTTTAAAATTCAAATGTGTATATAATAAAAATTTTGCTTGTTATTTTTTGCAGTAAGGGACAGAAATATCTTTGATGCAGTTCGATCTGAACAAGCTACCTAAGATTTGTGCTTGATTTTGAACTTACTTTTAGATGGACATACAAACAAAAAAAAGAAACAAAAATTATCTGTATTTTTTAAAGGACATGAATGAGTTCGGTCATTTTACACTAGGATATTAGCAGCCAAATGTGATAAGTGTAAACTCTTATCAGGCTCCTCAGCATCACAGCACCTCAAGTGCCCTATCTGAAAATGAAAAGAACAATGATGTTTAGTTACATTATTATCTTTAGATAATATTTTAAATGCAAAATTGATCACATGGGCAATGCAGTATGTACCCCTGTGTATGTACCTACTAACTTTGATAATTTATCCTGTCCTTGATTCTAGCAAAAACGTACAACCAAGTAATCTGAGTACTTGGACAGTTTTTTTGTAGAAGGCTGTCTTTGGGGAGCAGTCCACCACCGACTCAAAAGCTCAGAGCGGTGGGTGATTTTCCCCATGAAAATTATGTCCTTTAATACTTAACATAGAAACTCAAGCTAACTTTGATATGGTGCCGAGAACTCAAGCTAACTTTGATATGGTTTTGCTAAGCAAGCAAAGCAAAACAACAACCTACCATCAAAGGCAAGCTTTCTGGTTTGGGGAAACTTTTAATTAGGAGAGATCTCAGTGCTGAAGCAAGACACGAGCAGAGTGAACAACACAGACCACTGTAAAAAGTCCCCAATACCCTGAAAAGTGTTCCAGTAAAGACTGCTGCTGGAGAGCAGCAGGAAAGACGATTCACCCATCCTTTGGTATCCCTTGGTGCAGCGTGCCCTGTTCAGTTGTGGCCACAAAACCTCTGTCCCTCTAGGAACTACATCTTTCTTTGTGCTTTTATCTTCTGCACAAAGACGGAGGCACACAAAGTAACTGTTCCAATATTCTGACCCAATTCTATAAAGACTTTCCTTGCGGATTAAACAGTTTCTAATTAAAACTTCATGTTGCTTTTTTAATTGCTTATTGCAGTTTCTCTTCTGGTTAACATGAATTCCACTGAAAATATTTTTCCTTTAGAAACTTATTCTTTTTCCCTAGAAATACTGTATGGCCTATTAGATTATTTGCTCTATAGACTATTTACGCTGTACTGCTGTACTTTTTTATAAAGGAATTGAATGACATGGTTTTATTATTATTAATCCGCAAAGCAGATCCCTCTCTCTATACAGAATTAATGCAAGAAAGAAAGCACTACTCCATGTATAAACTGTTTTCAAGGTCTAAAAGTGCATTCCAGAATCAAACTTGATTTTTTCACATTTTTTTCAATTTGAACATCTTATAGCCACAGTGACTTAATAAATTATGCCAAAATCTATACAGAGAATTCAAGTCCAAACAACTCTTTTTGCAAAGGAAAAAAAAAAAAGTGCAAAAAAAAAAAGAACTGGCTGAAACATCTTCTAGCATAGTTGCATAGTTCATTCTACACTGGGCCATGACTGGCTTTGTAATCATTAATCTTGTTAACTTGGCGAGCAATCAAATTAACTAAAAAATTAATTAAAATGCAGCAGCAATCTACTATGAGTTACATTATAACAGCACTTTACCAGTGATCTTTTGGTATCTGCAAATAACTGGCAACACTTACTATGCCAGAAACTATGATTTTCCTGTTTGAACTCAGATAACATAAACTACAACTTCAAATACTAAATACAAACCAATACAACACATATATAAATATTGTATAAAAACAAGAGGTGTTTTCAGTTTGAATCAGTTTCAAAATTTTGAATGGCTATGGATAGCACAAATTTGCCAGGGGCAAGGACATGTGTGTGTTGTTTAAACCAATAAATAAAGTCCACAACAAAGTCAGATTCAGTGAAAGCCCAAAAGTGAAACTTGCTTCAAATTCAACTCTCAAAAGAACAGTGCAAATAGTCTAACACAGTACTGCAGTATTTGAAGAATATAATCAACGCACTGAATAGCTCTAGGCTATCAATCAACTGCTTACCTCTTGGTTTCTTCATTTATATGGAACAAGCTACTGTAACCATAAGGTGATTGCAGTGCTGCTTAAACAGGAAAAAAAACCAAACCAAACCAAATCAAAACAAAGGGTGAAGAATACTTCCTCTTAAGTGCCTAATAACTCTGCAGGAAATTGGTTATGGAGACGGAGCTCCTTCAGTTTCATAACCAAGGTTTCACCTCAGCACTTCAGGCGTGCTGACAGTTTCAAAAAACTTGTGTTGCATTTGTATACTATGAACCTGACCTGCAGATAGAGAAAGGATTATAGTCTTTAGGGTTGTTGACTGATAGCTTTCACCAGCACAAAAGACATCATAAAAGGACGATTACAGAACTACTGAACCTAATGAGAGAAAATTGTAAAGCATACACATCTGTGGCTGTGGCCGAATGAAGCATCACTCGTTCCTGCGGTGAGCACAAACATAGACCATATCGTTCTCTGCACCAAGCAGCCTGTTCTGCACACTCCAGTATTTAAAGAATCTAAACAGTGGATTTTCTTCTTTTTCAATTTCAGATAAACTACTGTGGAAAGACCTTTGTTTAATATACAACATCTAGTACATGTATCTTTGCTTCTGCCATCCTAAATTAGCTAAAACGAGTAAACATTTTAATTCTCGGGTACTTCTGAATTCAAGCAGCTTTTCAGCAGATTTCAGATGCTGAAGCATGCTAAACATGAGCAAGGTAAAAATTGAAATCTTGACCACATAGGGTCCTGCTCTCTCACAAAGCCTCCAATATTCCAAGGAAAATACTAAGGAAGATAGCTGCAATGTAGAGTTTTGGCACTTAAAAATGTCGTTTTCCTCTTTAAATGTTCCAATAATTCAAGAGAACTCAGGAGTTACCAATGAAGAACAAAATTAGCTTTAAAAGTTCACCCCATCCCAGGCCTTTTCAAGAGCATTCTGAAGTGAATTATTAACAGATGAAATCTGAATTTCAACATTTGTAAAATACTTCAGCCCTGTGTAACAACGGGTTCTCCGAGGATTTCTTCAGTTTTTCTTATTAACCTCTGCAAGTAGAAGTAAAAAAAAAATTTCTAGCACTGATCTGAAACAGTTTTTCCCTTTTATATACCTACTTCAGTGTTGACCATATGGTTACCATCCTGTCCTTTTAATCACTTTTTACTCTCCAGTGGCTGTATATGTTATTGAAAAGCTGCCACACACCACTCCAGCAGAATAGCTATGCTTCAGTTTTGGATAATGTACTTGCTGTAGCATCATAATTTTTTACAGTTATTTACCTTATCAGCAAAGCGTAAAGATAAATCTTTTCTGAAATACAAGACATTTACAATGGTATCAGTTTGTTACATACATTTTTACTATTAATCTCTTTAGTTTAATAATTTTATTTAATGTAAGCGACTTGGACATCAAGAATAAAAGAAAATTAATAAAATATGATGCTCCCAGTATGCTGCCTATATGGAGTAGAGATTCACTGCTCCATAGGCTTTACCACATTTTGTTTTCAAACCATGGCCTGTTGGCTGAACTCACAGAGGACTGTAAGACCAGTTACATTTGCCTACAGTCTGTCTACCAAGAACTTCTGAAATTTTAGAATCATCAACAGATAAATTTTTAGGTTGGTCCCAACTGTTCTGGTATTTTCAATGAGAACACTCAGCAGAACAGTTGTTTTCACTCATGTTTGTAACCTTCCTTTTGCAGTTATTCTACACAAGACCAGCTGACTGAAGGGAAAAATAAAAATAAAAAATTCTTTTTTTTTTTTAGAAAAGTAGACAGACAGCCAGAGACAGAGGACAAGATTTTGCATATCAAGATGCCAGGGGTTAGAGGAAGAGAGGCAAGTAGACAACAGGAATATACTGAGGAATGTAGAGGTCACTGAAACCAGCTTTTTGCTGCCAAGCAACCACAGTCATAATTATCAGAAGCTGTCAAGCGTTATGTTAAGAATTATTAGATTTCTCCCTTTTCCAGAAAGTTACCTTTTTGCTATCTAGAACATAAAACTCATTTTTAAAATGTTTTACCTAAATGTATTCATGCCTAATTTCTCCATTTACTTATCTGCCAGCACTATGCTGTAATGGTTTTTTTTTTCCTCTCTGGCACTTGTGGCTTCATGCATTTAGAGAAAATAAGCACATTCCCTTCCCACTTTTCATTTTACTATATTAAATATGTCATCCTCTTCTGGATCCCCCTCATAACGGAAGCCACTATTCTTCTGAGTATTGTAGATGCTATTGTTTACCCTAATTTGAAATCATCATATGAATACGGAAAAGATAAGAGAGACCTTAACGTATAAATATACTACTGAATTTGTATTTTTCCACCTCCACTGGAAATTCCTCCTTCACTGCCCAGAATATTTTAAGATTCAGTTTGCCTCTGGTGATTCTGTAATCACCTAAGTTCCACTAAATGAAGTGAGAATATTCAAAATTGCTGTCCTGTTGATACATGGTGATATAATCTATGAAAAAAGGAGTAACAAAGTAAAGCAAAAAAATATATTAAAAAAAATAAATGCATTGGCTCTCCACCAAATATCAACTAAACAAACTAGTCATTAAGAAAACTGCAGAATTTCTAAACATGTATACCCTCATGAACAATACATGGCCCCAAATAAGTATATAACGTTAATGCTGATTTCTTGACAAAGATGGCTAGACTTTGCTGTCTATCAAGCAGTGTATTCATACTTCAGATTGTAATGTTATCTTTGCCTACATCAATAATAAGTGAATAATGATGTCGTAAATGAAAAAGAAATATTGGATAACAATTACTTGGTATAGCTAATATTGAAAAGATGACTCTTTATAAGAACAGTAGGAAAGAATTCCTAAACCACAATTCTTTTAAATTGCCCTATAAAAATTGTACAGTACTATGAAGTAAAAGTTTTATTCAGTAAAGATATAAAAATTGGTCATCTACTGTAAACTGCAGCCAGTTTAGCTTGCAAGAGAAAAAGCACATGATTCAGGAATTAAGAAGAGTTCAGAGGAGGGCCACGAAAATGGTCAGGGGGCTGGAGTACTTCTCCTATGAAAACAGGCTGAGAGAGTTGGAGTTGATCAGCCTGAAGAAGAGAAGGTTTCCAGGAGACCGTATAGCAGCCTTCCAGTACCTAAAGGGGCCTACAGGAAAGCTGGAGAGGGGCTGTTTATTAGGGAGTGCAGTGATAGGACAAGGGTTAATGGGTTTAAACTAAAAGAGGGGGGATTTAGATTAGATGTTAGGAAGAAATTCTTTACTGTGAGGGTGGTGAGACACTGACACAGGTTGCCCAGAGAAGTTGTGGAGGCCCACTCCCTGGAAGTGTTCAAGGCCAGGCTGGACAAGGCTTTTGGTTAGGCACTGGAATGAGTTACCCAGGGAGGTGGTAGAGTCACCGTCCCTAGGGGTGTTTAAAGAAAGGTTGGATCTGATACTTAGGGACATGGTTTAGTGGGTAATAGGTGATAGGGAGATGGTTGGACTAGATGATCCTGAAGATCTCTTCCAACCTTAATGATTCTATGAAGCTAGTCTAGTGGAGGATGTCTCTACTCATGGCAGGGGAGTTGGAACGAGATCATCTTTACCATCCCTTCCAACCCAAACCATTCTATGATTCTGTGAAGAGCAACAGGAATCACTAGACTGCTGTTCTTGGGTCTGTTTTGGCTAAAGGAAAGTATTTTTAATGGTTTTTTAGCTGTTTCTGTGAAATGTATATTACAGTAGTAGCATTTTCCTAATGGACAGATATTTGAGTAAGACGATCACCAAAGCAGCATATCACAAATAGCAGAAAGTTCATTTTGTGGTGTGTGTAGATAAAAAAATCCAAAAACTGGAAATACATTTATATACAATTTCCTTTAATTACAAAACTTCAACCACAGTTAAGTCCCTCTGACACAAAGTGGCTGTGAAAGCATGAAGCTCTGTTATGCATATGTGCAGGGCTCCTAATACTACACCTTGGCGAGGGGGGGGAATATCTCCTTTAAAGGACAAAATCAGATCTATTCTCAGGCAAATAATACAATCATTATTAAAGTGAAGAATACTTATCCATTGTCACAGAAATTCCTTTATCAAATTTATTAATAATGTAGGTTTTTTTGATCCCGCTACTTCATAATTTCATTGTTTTGTTAACAACATTAAGTCAAGTTTCATAGAGAACCGTGTGAGTAGCATCAACGGATGAAAGAGAAAACAGATTTAAATTCAACCTGACAAGCATTTAGATAGAATCTAAATCTAATCATGTAGAAGCCTGCCAACATTCAAGTGCCTGATGTGTATCTGGTCTTTACACACCTCACACATATTGCCATGACAGAGCAGTCGCGCCCCTCTACTCTTTAGGGGAGGCTTCCTCCACGTTGTGTAGGAAGCCACTGGGAAGCTGCCAGATCTCTGCCATTGTATCGACAATTTTACCCTGAATCAACGTAAGTTTTTTAATATGTCCCAGTTTTGCTCAGAAAAGGGAATATGGCCTGAGTATTTCTCTGATCAGATCTTTCAAGTGAAAGACAAAATGGGGTGGTCAAAGAAGAGTGCTAGTTATCTGAAATTGAAAGTAAGAGGAATGCACTTCTTTAACCTATAAAACGACACAAAAATAACCACCTTTTAGTGTGCTCCCATTAAAACCAACAGAGCTGAACTGTCAGTGGCTCCATATTGCCAACTTATCCACCCACATGGTCTTCCAACTGTAGTATTTGTTTTCAGAGCCACAAAAAAATATGTGAAACAGAACGCTTCAGACATTACAAACCTTAAATTCTAAATGCAGCAACTGCTGCAAAAGATTTCTGGGAATTTAGTATAATGGTTTATTCCATGTAAGAAACATCGTGAATGATTAGATCAACTCTAAAAAGGGAAAAAGGAATTTGCTACATAAAACACTATCATTTAGCAAGTCCTGTATGTCCACAAGTGTTATTGTTTATTTATATTTTTACAAAATATAATTAAACAAATACATACTTCAAAAGAGATTAGAACTATTTTTTGGATGGTATTTTGTTAGGATTTCTCAGCTGATTAAATCATGTCTTCTTATCTTCTCCTTTGGTTTACCATAATTAAGGTGAGTTTTAATCTTCCTTGCAAATACCCCAAGTAAAAAAAATGGAGCATCTGGTGAAACTTTGTATTTGCATCTTCTACACAATAAATGCTAGATAAACGCTGGACGGGCAAGTAACCTATCTACTATTTTGAAAACCAACTTCAAGAATTAATTTCCTGAGAAACCAGATGATTCAAAGCAGGTAGCCCTCCATTATATAAAGCTGTCGACATGTAACTTTTTAGTATATTTTCTTATGAATGTTACAGCTTCTACAAAATATACTCCTTTCCCTATATCAGTTTGAAGATTATTATTTAAGTAATGGCAAACCAATGCCCTGTTTATAAAACAATTGCATTGGGTACCTTTAAGCCTCTTGATCTTGGTTGCATTGAAGATTTCTCTATTACTTTTAATAATTTAAACACAAGATCTCTTCTTTTTACAGATGTGGTTTTTTCCAACTGCTACACTGAGATAGTACTTCAAGAAAGAGACGCTTCTTCAGGCTACCTGGAGCTAACAGCTTGGCAAAAGGGGCATCATTTGCCAACAAATGTATTTTCTGTTCTCTTACACCAAGCTTTCACATTCTAGAAGTGTTAACTGTGCCTAGACATTAGATATTGGAAAATCACTAGTCCATTTTGAAAAGTCTGCACTGTAGTATGTTCTTTTTCCAGTTCCACTTTAAAAGAGCCAAGGATGGCAGTCCCATTGTATTTCATCTTTCCTGTGGATATTAGTTTGATGACATCAAAACAGTTTTCACCATAGGGATTTAAGTCTTATTTTCTTCATTCTTTACTCTTAAAATTACTGTAATTAATATGAATAGAAACTAAAAGAATCCTCTCCACCTAAATAATTACTACGTAGTTTTGCATTATCTGAATTTATTTAGTCTTCTGACATTGTTTTCCTCACTCTTTTTAGCACTTCTTTACAGTTTGGCACAACCAGGTGAGACAAATATTTTCTGACAGTTCCAAAAGCAGTTCATGTTAACCTACCTTCAGCTGCAAAAGAAGATGAATATAAATATAAGCCACGTGTTTTTTCAGTGAAAAACTGCAGAAAGCGTAGAATCACAGAATTGCCAAGGTTGGAAAGGATCTCCAAGATCATCAAGTCCAACAGTCAACCTAACACCACCATGCTTACTAGATCATGTCCTGGAGTGTCACATCTACACGTTTTTTTAATATCTCCAGGGATGGCATGTTCTGTTTTTGAAGATGTTTGTGGACCTAATCCTCCAATAACACAAATCGGTATCACTTTAACTATATTCAAGGATGATACAACTGAGTAACAGTAATTTAATCTAGAGTCATCATGGGATTTTCTTCCTTTAAAAATTCAGCACTACGTTTTGAACTTCTCTATTACTTTTCATTGGCAATACAGAAAACTATTTAATTTCTAACAGTTTTCTGAGACTAGTATTGGTCTTTCTATGCAGTTTTAATTGGTATTCTAGCTTTTGGACTCTACCCCTTTTTGTCTTCATTCTCTTTTGCGTCATACAGCAAAGTTTTACAGTGAAACAAACAAAATGCAACAGCTTTGAACAATACAGTTTACACAAATTGGAACTTCAAAGTTTTGCAAGACTAACTAAATGTCTAGAGCTGTACTGGACAGTATGTGAACTACCTGAACCAACTATAAATAGCAGCGAAAAGAAAAAAAAAAAAAAAGAAAAGAAGAAAGAAGAGAGAGAGACAAAAATCTGACAGCTTTATGAATTCTTATTCAAGACCTCTCTGACTCGCTGACAGTTTGTCTCCAGAATCAAGACTTCTATGTTAAGTAGAATTGCTTGTGTGTCACTTTGCAGCCTTATTTTTCAAATCTCTATATTTAAAAGATGGGAAAATATTTATTTTTCATATGTAGAGAAACTAAAATTACAGGAAAAAAAAAAGTAGTTCTTTACTAATATGAACTTACTTAGCAAAGAAGAAACAGGGTAGTTCAATAGAATATCTTGTAGGGTCAGGGTTAGGTTTAGGAAGGATCTCCTGCACCATCTATTCTTGCTCTATCCTACCACAGTAAACATGTTATGTAAATCCCTTACCAAAACTGCATGGCAAGAGGTAAAATATTTATGTGTCTTTCAGATTTGTATTTTGTCACATCAGTCTTTTTGAAAAGCTCTTCTCTTTGGTCTGACGATTAGAAACATTTCTTCGCTTTAACAGCTAAAACTTATTTAAAGCCAATATATACTCATTTGTAATGGTGCATTGTTATTTCTTAGCTCTCATCTAGTAATTTACCTCCCACTATGACTTAGACTCCCTTGGTCTTTGCTAGGGGGAAAAAAGAAAAAAAAATATTTTTTTAGTTCCATACCACAAATAAGATTTCCCTTCCACTATTTACTGTAGTCACTTAACTTCAGAAATTTTACAACTACAGTTAGTTTTTATTGCTTGTGCTAGGCACAACTGTACAATATTCTATATATGATCTCACCAATGTGCCATAAATGCTTCCTCATGTGAGATGATTCACACTGAGCCAGATCTTTCTCTGTCACAAATGAATAAAAGCTTAACAAAAAATATTATTTGCTAAGACACCAGTGTGGGACTTGCATTTTAAGCTAATGAATTCTATCCCATTTCTATCTCTCCAGTTTGTAAAATCACAGGATCATTTCTGTACATTAAATCAATCTTTTGCTGAATAGATGGACTTTTTTTTTTTAATTTTGTGTCATCATCACATCATTAGCACACAGACTAGCATTTTTAATGACAAAGCTATTACTATAGCTTTCCTCCAGATTTATGTGTCCATTTAACAAATTCCAGTCCTTGCCTTCCTTAAATTTGTCCTGGTCAATATAAGATGAAGCAAATAATTATATACTATGCCCGCCTCTTTTTCACTGGCCTCTATACATGAAGTCAAAATCTTCTGTAAGAACAAAATTCCCACTCATACTTAGCCTTCTAATAACTTTCAACATATGTACGGTAACCAACAATTAACTTTACTGACAATTGCTGTTTTGAGATTACCTTCTCTTCAGTGTTCATCCATCTACCCTGTAAGGTTCTATTCTATATGTTAAAACAAGCTATACAAACGTACAAATCTCTCTAAACTTCTTTCCTCTCTTTCCTTTTCATTTAAAAGCTCTTATAAAATGTGCAGATCTCAGCCCCAAAGGACTTGTACCTCAGTTATACACTATTAACCATATTACTAAATAACAAAGTCAACCATATCCTTAGTGGCATGAAAAGTAACACGACCAGCAGGTCAAGGGAGGTGATCTTCCCCTCTTACACCACTCTGGTGAGAGCCCCACGTGCAGTACTGCGTTCACCTCTGGGGCTGTTGGATTGAGTCCAGAGGAGGCCCACGAAAATGATCAGGGGGCTGGAGCAGCTCTGCTATGAAGACAGGCTGAAAGAGTTGGGGTTGTTCAGCTTGGAGAAGAGAAGGCTCCCATGAGACTTTATAGCAGCCTTCCAGTGTCTAATGGGGGCCTACAGGAAAGCTGCAGAATGACAGTTTACAAGGGCATGGAGTGATAGGACAAGCAGTAATGGCCTTAAACTCAAGGAGGGTAGATTTAGACTAGATAATAAGAAGAAACTTTTCTTGATGAGGGTGGTGAGGCACTGGCACAAGTTTCCCAGAGAAGCTGTGGCAGCTCCATTCCTGGCAGTGTTCAAGGCCAGGTTGGATGGGGCTTTGAGCAACCTGGACTAGTGGAAGGTGTCCCTGTCCATGGCAGGGGAGTTGGAACTGTAGGCTAAGTAAAAACGTAAGTTTGGGTTAATATTTAGGTTATAGTGATGCTGTTTAATTTAGCGTTAAATAGATTGTATTGGTCTTCTAAGAAGAACCATTGATCGTTAGCTCAATTATTTTGTGTAAACAATACATCCCTTGCTAATGACTATCCTTGAAGAGAAACTAAAAGCCTGATAAAAGGGGAACATCCTGCCCCAAAGGGCACAGAAAACTGGAGGATTATCAAGGGAAAAAGAGGTCAACAAAAATCTGCGGTAACTGGGGAGAAGGTAAAGGTGGCAGAGGGAGATTGTGACCACTGACTCAACTAAAGGACTATGCAAATTACCCCCCACACACCCTCCAGGAACAGGTGTACTAATTTAAATATGTTTAACCAATAGCAGATAATTTATTAACCAGTGAGCATAAGCTTAGGCGGGTTTTGTCTAATCGTGTAACAGAATAAATATGTTGTAGTTCCCTTGATGTAGCGTGCTAGTTTTGTGGCATTACCACCTGCACTCACCTTTGCACATGAAATAAAAAATAAAAAAAAATCTCAACTGTATGTGTAAGACTGCCTTACTGCACATCGGATATCGAACCCTGTTTGTAGAACAGCAGAACTAGATGATCTTTAGGGTCCCTTCCAAACCATTTTATGATTCTATGATTCTACTATATGATTCTATGATAATTCCTCATTTTTCCTTTACTTAGTTTCCTCCTCCAATAAAAACAAATATCAGAAAAAGACACAATTGTTAAAGTAATAAATCATCACCATATTATATATCATTGCTACGTTCGTTTCACCTGATATTTGATAAATGAAGAAGTGCTGACTCCAGAGAGAAGCCTAATCTGAGAAATAACGCTCAGGAGAATGATCTGGAACTACATTACCAGCTTTGACAGAGAGAAATATACTCCTGCTTGTCAAACGCAAACCTAGATCACATTTAAATCTTGAAAATTAAGTTTACTGCTTTTCCTTTGGCAGCTGATTTCCAGTTGTGTAATCAAGTACCTTCACAGGACTGAGTGGTCCCAGCTTGGTCCGGTGGGCACAGAGAAGGTTCATTCCCTTGGGGAGCAGCAAATCTACGTTAGAGAAGTATGCAGACACATTTCCTGGGTGCTTGCCACCCAAAGCCTGTTTTGGAGCTCTCAAGGGCTAACAGTATTTCCTCCCAGACCTGGAATCCACTCAGTCACTCCTGATTGAGAGGTGGTAATGGTACATTTTGGATGGCAGAGGAATGCCCTCACCAACAGTCATTGACCAGTGCCCTATATAATTTGGAGAGTGATGAGAGCTCTAGAGATACCTATACAGTTATAGTTTCATCTTTTTCCTGCTGCTGTTCTACAACTTCGCCTTTGCCAGTTACTAACAGGTAGTTCCTAAGCAAGATGTTTCTTCCAGCTATGCAAAGCTGTTTAATGAGTGATGAAAGCTGATAATAGAAGTAATTGTTATGTATACTGCTCCAAAACTGACAGAAGAAACACCTACGAGTATTATAATCCTATACTCTTTTCCAGAAACTAAAAAGATATATAAGAGATTACACGTTGTTCGACTGTGCACAACTATCATCTTCCTTTTAGCATAATAATGGTTGTGTATCCCTATAATTAAATATAATTATAGACCATAAAATTTGTACAGCGATTAACCAAAAACAAGATGATGCTCGGTGCTGCCAAGACAAAGACATCCATCACTGAAGTTTCTCCCTCTCCTATTTAGCATTTTCCTTCATTCTATTTCTGCTGCCTTTGGCATTACAGCATTTCTGTAACTCCAAAATTCTAAAAAATCCAAGATTTTGAAAGTGTTATGTTAAATCTGAGATGATCCATTATTTTATCCTTAATATTACAGTGAAATGAGAATATTTGAGAATTATACTCTAACGAAAGAAGCACGCTTATCCCTGATTCCTAGGATGTGTTTGATTTATGTCCTGAAATAATAAATGCTATAATTCTTACAGATTTGCTCTTAACTAATGCCATTGTACATACTCTCATTATTAGCTTCATATATCTAATCCCTTTCTGAATACCTCACTTCTGTAATTTCTATAATTATATAGAATATTCCGGTTAGCTATGCACAAAATATAATGGTATTTCCTTCTTAATGCTATTTTCTTAATTCAGTTTAACATCCATTACTAACACTGCACATTTACTTCTGATACATGAGCTTTTGGAGAGGGATATTTAGGATACCTCCTTTGAGGGGAAAACACAGACATCCTATCAAAGCTTTGCATACAATGACAAGAACACTTCCAAATAGGCTTCTCTTTAACAAGGAAGATCTCAGAACTCTAAATACCTGTGGAAAGGATTTAAATTAATTAAAATATAATTCAAGTCTGCAGAGAGGTAAAATATATAGCACAAGAGACCAAAAGAAATGCAAGGAAGAGATTTCAGAAAGAAACAAAATGTGCGAGCACACTTAAATTGCATTGCCATGCTAATTCCTATGTATGTTTGTTGCAGAAAGTGCCCTGAAAATTGTAATTCAGTTTTTCAAGATAACTCTAAAATATGGATTTCATGTGCTTTAAGTTGAAAAAAAAAAGGAGTATCATAAAGTGACGCTAGAAGATCAATAGCTGTCATATCTTGTGGTTGTATTGGAGGTTAAAAACCATGACGTACAATCAGTATTGATGTAAAATCAAACAATAAGCAATACTTCCACCATATAACATAACCAAAATATGCAAGTGTCCTCATGGGTTTTAATTTGGAAACATATTTTTTTGTTTTGGCAGGATGTATTAGGAATTTCTCATTTTCTCTAGAGCCGTTTGGCCTAAATTCAAAGGATTTTTTTGGATGCATTGCTTTCATGGAACAGCTTTATTTGTATTTTAACTTCCAGCTCCTCTACGGAGAATGCTGCTGGACATTTTACTTCATTCATTCTATTTTCACTAGGAAAATGCACACTGCCTATTTTTCTCTCTATGACTGGAAAAGAAAAAAGATACCATTTAGTGATTTATCTATTTTGTTTAACGTTTTGTTGAATAATTTTCAGTTAATGTGTCAGTAAGTATTTTCTGTTCCTGGTATTTGTGGGTTTCTACTCATGTACGTGTGACTGGATCCATAGGTCTCGTGGAATTGCACTCTCAATGAAATTGTAAGAACAGAATGAATTCTGGTTTCAAGTTCAGTAATTATTCACTAACATCCCATCATTACTTTGTTAAAATAGACTTGTTTCTCCTTTGTTTCTAATTTTCACAACAGTGCTTACTTGAAGGGGTCAGAAATACCAGTAAAACAAATCAGCAAGCTGCACTTGCAAGAATGAATACTTTCGGTGCCACTTTCGCCCATTCTGAGTACTGCAAATAATCAGTGGATCAAGTCACTTGAAACATTTTTAAGGAAATAACTCTTTCACTTTGTTCATCAGAAGAAAGGAAGAAAAAATACTAAATTCACCCTGAAATGAAGCAAGTTTGTAATTTTCATTCTTTTTTCAAGATGAAGGATGAAAAGGGTCACTCATTTTACATTGCCATCTCTTGAACTTCTCAAAAATAAAAACAAATGCGGCTGCAGTCCAAGAAGCATAAGCGGTCATCCAAGAAACTGACAGTCTCTTTTGGGAATGAAGAATGATTGTCAGCATGAGAGAGAGTGGGTGAAGAGATAAATCCCTTGCTGTTCTTAGTTTGCCTGTCGTTATTTACTTCTAAGGTCTGACTAGTTTGGGGAGATGTCAAGGGAGCAGCTTTCAGACTGAAAACAGGATTGGGACAAGAACCTAAATTCCTATTTGAATCATGACTGATCATAACTCATACCACGCAATCAGACAAGTATAACAAGGAGACAAAGCAAAAAAACAAACAAAAAAAAAAAGAAGTAGTTGTCATCTCAGTTAAAATATTAGCAATAGTATAAACTAATAGTCGCATTTATAGTTTGTCAGAAATGTTCTGCTAAAGTGAAGTTTCATTGGAAAATAATAATTTGGTGGATCTCAGGTCTCTTAAACTATATAAGAAATCATAAGAAAAACTTATTTGTATTACTAACAGATTTCTAGTGGTGCCAAAGAAGAGAGAAGTTGAAGAATTACTTGAAACATACATATGAAGTCTTTGTGCTTCCCTATAATTCTTAGTCTCAAAGTATGTAATAAATAAAGGATCAGTAATTATAACCTTAATTTTTAAAGCTCAAGAAAGTGAGGAACAATAAGGATAATAAATATCACAAAATCACTAATGAAATCAATCAGTGAGTCAAGAATGTACTACGCTTTTCTACTTCACAGTCTTAGAGTGGACCATGCCTTTCATTCAGAAATTGCTTGTGCCTGGGCCAATCAGTTAACAATGTACATCCTCCTCCGTTACAGTGAGGCTGAATTTAGTCTATCAACTTATTTGATTTCTGCCATCTAAAGCTGATCAAATGGTCTCGCATGTTTTATCTGGGACTTTAAACTCACGGTTAATTCAGATGATGCACATACCAAGAACTTTGTACTCCTGAGATAAATCTGGTATATCACAAATATGTTATTTGTATATACACAAAATATATGTAGGCTTTTTAAAACATAAAATCTTTGAAGCCATGATATAACTGCTGAGCATTGTCTTGGTTTTCAGCATAATAATCTTTATTATTATGGGTTTGTAGTTGACAACTTTTTGCACTATTGAAGAAATTTAAGTAAAGAAGAATTATTCATTTTCAAACACCACAATTTCTTTTTTCATTACATTAGCAAAACATGAGCATTTCAATGATGAAATTAAAAAGACTTCTGAAATTAACTGTCAATAGCTTATAGCTTTACATAGATAAATGTAGAAACAAAAAAAGAAATTATAAAAATTTATGGAATTATTTACTTATTCCTGTGTCTTACTACCTACCAATTCTAATCACTACTTTTTGCTGCATCTACCCCTTTCTCTCTAGAAAGGAGTATACATCCTTTTCTTATTTTCGTGGCTCAAAACATTTTACGCAGACTACATTACCAGAATGAGACCATTTTTCACCTTTATAAATACTTGATGTAAAGGTGGTGTCACTTTGTTGATAAGCTGCAAAGGTTACTGAGTACATGCAAAGATAATAGGCTGATTATTCACATAATTTGTTAACAAATTGCTGTCACCTATAGTAAGTATAGCTTGTTACTACCAGAACTATTCGGAACATTCCAGGTTTCATTGCAACAAGCCTGTAACCACCATTCTCTTTGGTTACTGCTGGAATTATTTTTGAAAGCACAAACATAAATGTTGCACTCGTGTCCTGAACATTCAACCACTATCCTTCAATTATCAACAATATGCAGCCTATGAGATACACTGAAGCAATTTTTTTCTGTTTAACGATGGAGGGGGAGGGCTGGGGGTAGTGGTACACATAAATACCGAACAATTTATCCTATTAGTAGAAAAGCAGTAGTGTTTTCTACTCACTTTCAATAGCAGTTTGTGGTGCAATTTCAAAGGTTCTCTTACAATTGACCTGCAACAGATTAACTCTTGCTTACACATACCAAACAAGAAAAAGAAATATTTAATGTTCAGGCAGTTTGTTAATGATACAACCAACAAACAGCAACTATCAATACTATTATAACCATTAAATACTTCTTGACCAGATTAGTGTTGGTAGCCTAATCAGCATTAACATAAGTAATGCATGAGGCAAATGCATCAGGATAAATCACCTGGACTGTATCAGAAAGCCTCAAAATGACAAATCATCTCAAAAAATCTAGCTGAATCTTTCCAGGGAGAACAATTTATTAGAAAATGTCCTGAATCTTAGGCTATTGTTGTTGATATTATACTTTCTCTGTGTTTCAGGGCTCCAGTTTAAAAAGTAATCATGCCTAGTACTGTAAGTTTTCAGGGAGACAACATAATAACAAGTGAGAAGTTATTTTAAAATATTACATGTATTTTCTTGGAAAAACCCGAGAGTGCAAAGCTTTGCACATACACAGTTTGCCATGAAGACTAGGAAAAATCTTTTCCCCCCAAATCCGGAAACCACTCAAAAAACAGACAATGCTAAAACTGTTCACCTTGGAAATTTATTTTTTTCTTTTTTCCTTATTTTAGTAATGAATCTACTCTCATTTGTTAAAAGTATCTATCTTTTATTTTTCTAGTGTTCAGATTATCTCTGTGATCTTTCAGTGAGACTTTACTGGTATTACCCCTTTTCATTTTATTCTCCTTAACATAAAAAGTAATATCAACAAAATTTGCTGGAATGTTTGTGTTCACTAAAAACAGTTGTTCTGATTTGCTCAGAAGCTACACACAAAGCAGCAGAGAAGAAAACTCCTCAGGAGGGACAAATTGAGTTTTACAGCTTTTTCCCTACAGTAGCAGGCAAGACTTGCCTCTGTCCTGTGAAAATCAGGCTCCCATCCGATAGCCTCTGTCTGAAAAACAGAAGTTCTCCTAAGGGGACGATTCTGGAGCCCAGTAAGCCTTACCAGGAAAGGAACACCGCTGGCAGCTCTTCTTTCATCTTTCATTTAAAAAATAACGTTAACCCTCTTGGTAAAAATAAAACAGAAGAAAAAACTGTAAAGCATACAGTCATACACTATTTCTTCCGAACCAGATACTATGTCCCACAAAAGTTCTTTGGTACTATTTCTTTTGTTGCTGTATTCTTCAAGCTTTCATTTGGAGTTTCACTTCCCCTAAGATTTATTTCTCTAAGCTTATGTTTTGGAGAAGGTCCTCTACACCTATCCAGATCCAAAAATTAAAGAGATGGGACAATCTAATCAATTAGTACGTACAATGATCCTATTATTCCTGTAGTGTTTTATGGATGAATTAGTGTGCTAGTTTGTCGATAGATTGACAAATACCAATTCTTTCCCTTAAATACATTAAGCTGTTTCTACCATACTGTTTACTGGGCTTTTTTGAACCCTTCTGTACCTACGACAGTTAAAGTTGTCCTCAATTCTTAGCCTTTTACAGTTTCAAACTACAATTTTAGATACTGATTCATTAACTTTTACTTTCTGCATATACTGATGGGTTTTGTTGGGGTTTTTTGGTTTTGTTTTTTTGTTGTTTGGGGGGGGGGGTTTTGTGGTTTTTTTTGTGTTTTTGTTTTTGGTTTTTTTGTGGGTTTGTGGTTGTTTTTTTGTTTTGTTTTAATCTAGGAAAGAACCTCCATGTCTCACAGTCCATAAAGTTACCTTGATGCATTTTGCTGTCTGTTCACATTAAGAAATTTACACATATGACTGATGATGCATTTCTCTCCCTATGTGGTATAAAAGCGAATGCTTGGGGCAGTTAATACAGCTACTCTTGGCAGAAGTCAAGACATTGGTGGAATGGTATCCTCAACGTAAGGTCAGGGGTTCCCCTCTGCAGTCCTTCCTGGCCTTAGACCACCAGCTGACTGTAATAGAATTGCCCATGGTAAGCTGAACAAGCCACATTTCACCTCAACACATATTGTTGGATATTATGGGGAAACACACACATAGTATATCATATGTTCAAAAGGAACACATGAATATTTTTAAAGGTGTTTTGGGGTTTTCATTCTACATGAAGAAATCACCTTCTGTGCTCCAGCAGTGATCATAGGCATGTGAAAGCATGCACAGAATCAAACATAGCGAAAGACAAATCCTATAATGCTATTGTGGCAAGAAGCATAAAGTCATCTTTGGATAATATCAAGCAAACTACTAGTGTTTGATAAACAATTATCATCCGGGAAGTGTTATACAAACCAGGAATATAGACAAAATATCGGTAAAGATAAGGAGTAAGACTCCGTAAGCATGTCTTATTTGTTCTGTAAATCTTAAATATTTTTCAGGAGTGTGTTTTTTCTAGAGAGAATGAAAATACCACAGGTCTAAACATCAATTACTCTGTTCAAACAGAGCAAAGGATTACAAGGTCTTTCCAGTAGTGAAATAACAACATATACGATGAATGAGAAGTAAAGGAGGTGAAGATAAACGAATTTCATTCTGGCTATGTTGTGTAATACGTTTCCATCATCACTGTATCAACCAGAATTTTATTTTTCTGAGTGGTAGACTGCCACTTAATGTTGCTGGATAAACTCTTTCAGTCCATTTTATACATTTATATGCCTTCTGGCTATATGTATTAGGGAGACTTTTGTGTTTGTTGGCCATTCAGAGATTTGTTTACGAAAATGAAATAGAATTGAGAGAGTCATGTTCAGAATACCATGAGAGAATTTCTATGAGATGGAGGAGGAGTTAATGACATAGAAATTAAGTCAGTATGGTACCAAAGCTATTTTGTATTGCTTCTCAAAGTGCTTTAGGACTTACAAGGACAATAAAATCAGGAAAACAGAAGGCATAACACAAGGATTAAAAAGAAATCACTCTGGCTCACCCAGAATGACATCTCTCTATATCTGTTCTCCTTTTTGCTGCTGATTCATAACATGCATTGAGGGGTAGCAAATAAACTTTTACTCTGGCTTGGCAGAAAGGGCACAGAGAGTGCAGGAAGTCAAGGCTTGCTGCTCATATTTCTTATCCCTTTTCAACTTCTACAGCTGAATGCTTCTATGGAAGTTTGAAAAGTGGCTCCAAATGCTACTAATACAGTGGCTGGGAAACAAAATGCTTTTCTTTTACATTTTCCGGTTTTGGCCTAGGGAATATAAATTAAGTAACATTCACTATTTTTACACCAATGTTTTTACTAATTGTTTTACTAGGATATTAGCATTAAAAGATATTTTTGATAATTGGATCATGAAATATGGGCATTTACCCAAGTTAACATTTAGTGTTTGAAATAGAAAAAAAAACCCGAACCAAACCATCTAAGTACTTTCTATTGGAGATGTGGAGACTATAAAGCTTGTGTAAAATTCAGTCTTTTGGTAAGTGATATTTTCTGTCTTCTAGGACTCTGAAACAGGAGTGTCCCCTTAGCAGGAATCACAGGATCCTCAAAAAGATTTCTTCAACGCCTATTTTTCTGAGGTTGAATTTTTTTACCTTTTTTTTTTTCCAAATCAAATGGTCCAAACGTCACAGAAACAGTCATTTCTATGAGATTTTGTTTAAGATCTAAAATGAAACTGAAGGTGAAAAAAAACATAATATGGGTCCAAGAATATCTAATACCTATTGGCTAGGATTACACCTGCATTTAGATGTCCAGCTCCCACAGTTCAGATCAGGGCAGTGGAAGAGACTGTTCTGTATCTCTAGCAGTGTTATAATTCTGGTTTTGCTCAGGTCTTGTATTACTGCTTTGACTTGATTCAGACCTATATACAGAAAAGGGTGCCCCTACTGACTGCCTTCTATGTTGTACAAATGCCTTCTGCCTCTGCATTAGTATTTGCTCACTCAAAGCTTGCAGACTTATTGAAACGGGCTGCTGCAGATGCACACAAAAAGTGCTACTGAGGTTTTCTACTCCCAGCTCAGCCAAGGAGGCTTCCAAGGATTACACCTTCAGTGCCTTGAGACAGCTTGTGGCAGCGCTCTGATTCTCTTGTCAAGACCATTTTGGCTGTTTTGCAGAGAACCGAAGTGATCCGTTGTCAGGTTCATGGTGTGCAACAGCAGGGATATCTAAAGCTGCACTACTGCTCTGATTCATCTTAAATGTCTTTAGGGTAACAAAAGCCTTATTCTCCACATTGCATGATAGCATTCACAACCTACTCTAGTCACTGGTCCCACCATGACTTCAGAGTCATAGCACATGAAGCAGATGCAAATGAGGAGTTTTATGTGGTCTAAGCATATGTAGGACTAGCAACAGAATTGGGGTGACTGTTTAATAAAATGCCTGTTTATTAAAACAATGCATAGCGCTTTATTATTTTGAGTTGCACTGAACAACTCATGAAATTTCAGGTATTTCCTTTTTTAATGCACATTTTCCTTTCTCTGTATAGTTACACTGCATATTTATGGAGATAAATAGAAGAATATAAGCTAGAGAAATGTATGTTTTATTTATTGCTTTATTCATTAACCAACTGTTTGTGATTTACCATGTATCTTTAACTGCATCTCCTAGTAATGAACCTTCTTCACCAGAATTTATTTTAATATTCAAAACAAAGTTTTAAGCAGCTGCTATTTCTCATAATATGCATTTTTACTAGCTCTTATTTTGCTCTCATACTATCCTCATTACAGTGAGAGTCATTGTAAGGAAATCATATGGCTTCGTCGTGCCCATAACATGATTAAAAGTATCATTTTCAGAAGATACGAGACATGTTGCCTTTAAAAAATACAATCAAATATATACATATATCTGGACACAGACCACCACTCCTATAAATAAATGCAAAGAGACAGGTAGATACTTTTGGTTGCAGACAGTATCTATCCAGAGGGATACAAAAGCACAAAACAGAACTGAATGGAGAACAGGAGTGAGTGAGTATGTGTGCGATGGTGAGGATATTGGTAAATCAATATTTCAGAACTCTGAATAGATTTGAAATTCAGTGTAGTGAAGAAAGAAATAAGCTTAGTTTTATTTTAGCAAAACAGTATTATCCATGCTTAATTACTCTTTCTTTACATTTTAAGTATTTCCATTTACAGAACTGAGAATTATTTAACAAAACTGGCAACGAGTACAAGAACTGAAGCGATACATCTCCTCTATGACATTGATATTTAGAATATGTAGATAGACATAGAGACAAATCACAGCCCAACATCTTATTTTTGAGGTAAGCAGATTTGCTAGAAAAATAATTGTGCACAGCAAATGTCAAACTACACTATCATATGAAGCTCATGTATTTACCATAATGTTTACGAGAAAAACATTAAGGATAGTTACTATGGTCACAACATAAATGCAGAAATTAGGTTGGAAGTTATTCTCAGGCATTATGTAATTTCCTAGAAAAGAAAACCATGGCTGAAAATCTTGGTATTCGTTCCTCACACCATCAATACAACTTTACCATATCAATTCTGTCCCTTTGCTCGACTAACCACAAATGCAAGATATACCTTATAAAAACCACAAGAATATCTGGCTTCTCTTCTAATAAAGCAGTTTGGAACATTTACCAAGCAAAAGAATTGGAACAGGTTGTATCTTCAACACACACAATGACTGTCAGGATGCCAGTAATGCAGCACCAACAACAAAGCACCCAGATGCCAGCTGTTTTAATACCAATATCTCAAAACTGGGAAATTTTAACCACCACCTTTTTGCTAGTGGTGAAAAGTGCAACTCTGTTATGCCTCTTTGTTGCACAACATTCAAAGTATTGTAATACTTCCTATCAAAACAAGATCATTTCATCACCTATATGGTCTTAGCATACACCTCACCCCCAAAACAAGCTGCAACCTTTTAGGGTAGCACACCGTGCCCAGGTGGACAGCCGCCACTGTGCCGAGGGCCACGCTGCCAGCTGTGCGACAGCAGCCCTGCACATCTGCCTCAGCAACTGAAAACGAGAGAACTGCGGCACAGCAGTCTGAGCCTGCAACCAAGCAAACCTCCCTGTTTAATACAAAAAGAGCCCGTAACAAGTATAACAAAACCACAGGATTTTCTTAGTTTTCAGTCACCCATAGAGCTTTTAATTCTTTGGTCCAAGAGATCACAGGACCGTATGACAAAAAGAGTCCGCTGCTAAATATTTCTTCAAGCTTCTCTGCAAAGCCAGGGGCGCAGTTGGGGAAAATTCAAACCTAGAATTATTGTTCTGGTATTTTAAAGAGCAGTCATGGAGAGTAAAAATGAATCATATATTTTGTTTTTCATCTTCATAAGGTCGCTATAAGATCTATGTAAATATATTAAAGCTTTAAGGATATTGTGAAAAAAAGCATGGCATTTGCCAACATTTAGGGCGTAAGTTAAGAAGCTTCAACTAACTGCTCAGTATCGATCATGCCATATCTACCAGAAAAAACATTTTAAATTTACAGCTGGTGATGCACAGGATACATTCTTATTTCTGCTCCAGAGAGACCTTCAAATTGGTGACAAAACAACTTTTGTAGTAACTTCACTGTCAGACAGATCTGCAGTCCGATAACGGAAAGCATACAAATGAGCCAATAGACTACTTTCAGCTTTGTGAATAGGGCTGTATTTAACATACGATACATGGTATACATAGTACAGTGTACAAGGCTGCTGAGGATGACAGCACCTAAGAAATGTAAATATTTTTAATAGTATTAAAATTAATGTAATTTAAGCATGTAGATAAATATTGCTGCGTCTTCAACTTTGTTCAATATACATGTATGTTTATGATAACCAGACTGAACTGAATGTGCTCTTGCTATAATTTAATCAAAGACTTCTTTTTATTCTTTCACTTCCTGCCCTGGATGTGTGGAAGGGGCTCAGATATCTAATAATATTAGCTATATTTTTGGGGGAACAATATTAGTGCTTGAAACATTCCAAATAACTTTTTATAAGCCCAGTACATCAACAGACACATCCAAGTCCTCTTGTAATCTAGCAAGCATGGGTTAGGCTTTTTTTTGGTCAGGAAGCTACAAAAGTATCCCTGATTAATTTAACAGAATCATACAGAGAACATGCTTAAAATACCATTTTGCACTTCCTGAATGCTTTTCCTATACATATACACATAACTAGATTAGATCATGGTAAGGGAACAAGAGAAACAAAGTCTTTTGGCCATTAGTTTTGCTGTATTAAGTTTAAAAAGATCCACTTTAAATGGCAGATGAAGAAAAACGAACAAAAAATTTTGCAAAATCCCTCAACAGGCTTCTGAAAAGTATATATTTTAAGTGACCTACATAAAAGCCTGAGAAAATGGAGTATATTTTCTTCCTAAAACAGCAATGCCAGTAGAATACCTCCAAAAGCTTTAAATTCTGCCACTGATAATTCTGTGCTCCCAGACCAGAATTTGCTTGCAAACACAGAGCATGAAAATTAGTGGACAAAGAGGTAAAATATCAGGAAGATCTTTCATGTCACTCTGCAACAAAGTGAAAGATTTGGGGAGGAGGCACAACCAAAACCAGAAAAAAACCCCACCAAACAGAGAAAAACTCCTTGATTGAATCAACACAGAGATAATGCCACACAGCATTACAGGTGCTTAAATGACAGCACACATTTGAAGAGACAAGACTGGTTTAATTTTAAACTAGTTCTGCATAACTAGCAGTACCACTCTCTGGGAATAATTATCGTGCCATAATAAAATGTGATGATTTTTTTCACAGTTTATACCTTGAAGCACAAAATAAATAACATCTTTTAACATCCATTCACATACTGCACACAAGATGCCACAATAAATTACAACATGGGAAAAACTTGGAAAACTAAGTGTTCTGGTAGATCACAAGGTAGAAGGTGTTTCTTACACTGACTTGAGCATTATCAATCTGTCAAGCAAGATTTGCTTTCTGCAAAAGATGGGATTTCCTGTTTAAATTTAAATATCTAAAGTATGTTGCTTAAGTCTGAAATAGTGACTGTAGGCTCTCCTTAAAATTAATGGGAAAAAAAATTACCTGCTTCTATGGGACAATCCTTCATACCTGTCTTAAAAACTCATGTAGGAAACACCTTCTAGAGAAGTAAGCTTCTGTCGTCTCAACAGGGTACTACATAGTTAAATATTAGGCAGTTTCAGATACCTAAATTAACTAGGCTGAATCTAACCCTGAATGCCTTGGAAACCATTAGTCCTCTTGATTCTTTCACATCATAATAATTAACCTACAATGGATGTCTCAAGGGTCTAACTGGTTAACTCGCATGCAATGCATCAAGGAAGAGATGAGGGTTTCTCCAGTGGGACATTAGTAGCTGACTACATAAATCTCATGTTCTATTCAGTGAGGCTTGACCAAGCTCAGAAGCAAACTCCTGCAATGACTGCAAAAGAAAGTGAAGCTGTTTGTTTGGCATCCTCCTTGGTAATGCATGATAATAAGCCAATTGGAGAAAAACATTAGTAGTTTGGGGGAAGGACAAAGAAATTAAAAGTGTTTTATGTAATACACTACGTGAAGAAGCCAGGCTATCATTGCATGAAATATAATGTATAAATATAAATCATAAGATACATGAATAAACTTTTATCAGAAAAGACTATAAGGTCAGCTGACAACAAAGACCTTGCAGCTCCTGCTGTGGTCTCCTCTGCTGAGAAGCCCAAGGTGAGCATTTACAGTAGTGAGAAAAAATCAAGCTATTAATAATGATGACCAGGTAGAAAAGCTCCCCTTCTTCAGGCAGCTTCCTTTGGGAAAGTCCTTGAAAAAGAAATTGGAGCTCTTCATGAAAAATGAATGTTTTCTCTCTCAATACTCTACAGAGATCATCACTACATAAATGATTGCATAAATATATGATATACATAAACCTGTATAATTTCTTTTGTGATGAAAAACAAGAACATCACCCTGGTTATTTTGGATGATAAAAAATAAAATAAAACAACAACTAAAAAAAAAACCACCCACACACACAAAAAAATCAAATCGGAGACCCCTTTTCAATCTCAAAATATGATACTGTACTTTTTGACTTTTTTATGAACTTCCTAGAATCCACTGACAGCAATAGATTTGGCCACTATTCTATGAACATTTTTTTTTCATTCTTGAGTGACATTTCAGTGGTTGTAGGTTTTGTTGGGGAATTTATTAGAATTTAGTATCATATATATACAGTTGATAAAGCATTAATCAAAACAGGCCTCACAGAAGCTGTGAACAACAGATGAAGTGAGTACACAAAAATATGATGAAAGATAAACAATATCAAAATAACAAAAAAAAATCTCCAAAATAAGAGAAAAGGACATAAAGCAGATATTTATTGAACGTAAGATGACTTAATGGTTTGTGATAGGGATGGAACATACATGTCCCAGAGGATAACGTTAACCTAACATATTAATAATCAGCCATTCTAATTTAAAATCTTTATTAGGTCTTCAAATTCAGTGTTCTTTCTGTACCTCCCACAGTTCCCTCACAAATTTCCTTAAATAGGAAGAACAATTTCATTCTTAATAATAAACTTGGACCAAAAATAAAAGTACAACGCTGTGCACACTTACAAGTATGCATCGATATATTAGCAAGGGAACTTATTATTATCATTATTACTACAAAATCCATGCCTGAAATTCAAAAGCATTTTTATTTCAAATCAGTTTTTAAAGAGTATGATTTGTCCAACATGTTATTAGGCCCTCTTCAGATGAAAGGAGAAAAATGGATTAATAACAAAGAGCATACTGTTTGAAATCTAATTTCTATTATCACAGCTAAATGATATTTTTACATGCAAGCTGAAGCTGTGTATTTTGTGATACGCAGTCCCCTAAGATACTGTCACTCATTTCTCTGCTCTTAGAGGCATTTTCTGCTGAATTGGAAATAACAGTGCCTCAAGTAACTATGCAGTATAAAATGCTTCCAGTTAACCGCCAATTTTCTAACAAGAGAAAGAAATAATCATTCCTGAACAGCGTTTTCAGCTGCAGAATACTATCCACATAAAAATCCTTTAAAAATAATATATACCTGGATTATTATCAGCACTACTCAAATGATTAAATTTTTTTCCCCAAATTACAAAGCAATAAAACTCCTAACAGAATTTTTTTTCCATAAAATAATGACATTTTGTAAAAACACTCAATTCTCTGAATTGGGAGGAACTCTAGCAACTGAAAGACATTAAAGACAGTAAGGAAACAAAAGAAAACTATGACCCTCAATGTAGTGTCAGTACTCAAAAATCCCATATGCTGATTCACCCCCAAAAGCGAAGCTGACTGCATGGGACCAGCCTTCTCAAAGCACTGAGGGCTCCCAGGCCTTCGGGGTCCCTGTCACAATGCTATGCCAGGGCCCACCGGTCTCCCTTAGACCTGGGTTTCCAAGGCTGCCAAACACTCACATCAGACTGCAGGGAATTGGTAAAAAGGAACCATCAGTTTGAACAGGGACCACTGGGGCTTGGTATCTCTTCAGACCAGAAGAGCCTATCGTCAAAAAAGCATGGCTAAGAGCACAGGTCAATTTCTGCTTTTGTGGCAGACAACTTTTAATAATTCATTTTAATAGTTTTAATAATTCATCTTCACAATGCAGTGACAAAAAAAAAATCTGTTTTCTTTCCCTAACTTGAAAAATTTTATCTTAAATCATGTGATCATGACACTAAAAGTATTTATGAACAACAACAACAAAAAAAATAGACATTGCTAAGGGACGCCTGGTGATTTTATCCCCCCCCATCTAACCCCACATGAAGCTACAAACACCTGTGTCAACTTCCTAGCTAAAACAAGAATTTTGACACTACATCTCCAATGTTTTGCCCACTTTTGCATCTTCTCATTGTCAGTCTTTCAACAGAGAATGCAGACACGCTGCGGTTCCCATTGCATAGCTTTTAGATCCCAGTTTGGGAACCCCTGCCATACTCTACAGGTGAACTGATTCAAACCACTCTTGCCTTCAACCAATAAGTTATTTGCAAAAAGACTTTCATCATCTTTCACTACATAATTATTATTTAGAGTTGTTAGGAATGTGCACATGAGCAAAGACAAGCTGACTGGCTGTGTGGCAAACCTCACCTTAGCTTCTCACTAGTCCTTTTTCATGACACATCACCTCAGTCAGCTGATATAATTTCTACTCTTCGACTGGAGCTTTCTAAAAACAGTGACAGCAATCGTGCTGAAGAATAGGATGCTCAAAATCCTCCTTCTTTGTGAATGCATGACTATTTGAATGACAGATATTCAATCCTCAAATAATGGAACCAATAAAACCATCCCCATAAAAGTTTGTGCGCAGGAAAGCCTGAAAAAACGTCATGAACGAAGTTGAATCAATTAGCCTTTCAAAAGTTTCTTTCAGAGATCCAACATCAGACTCAAGAACTGTGCTTTTATCAGGCAAGAAATGCTTATGGAAATGACATTAAGCATAAACAGAAGAAAATTTAAGATTTTTGTCCCACTAGCAATACAGAAACAATACTGTTACTGAACAGCAGCAACACTCAGTACAGACTGGTGTGGGAAAGAATGAATGGCCTTTTCGCCTTTCCTTGTGTACTACTGCATTAAGTCTGAGAAGGTCATTAATATTACTTAGTGTCTCCTCAACACTGAAGATTTTAATCAGAGTTTACATTTCTGTCAGCCACTGTGTAGTCTTGTTTTTGCAGTTACTACTATAAAAGGTCACAATATTGCTATTTTGGGGGAGGCTAACAAATAAAGAAGTTTATCTAGTGTCAGATCATTTTGCTGACCAGGTAGGTCCTGTATAAATTTTTTTTAGAGCTTTGTTTATCAAGTACTATTAATCTAGACTTCTGTTCCTATGGACTTTCCCAAATAAAGGTTATGAACACGTAGCAGAGTCTGATGGAGATTAATGTGCAGAGTAAAAAAAAGGAGACAAAAATACCCTCAGAAAGGTATCACCTCAGACACAATCTATCATAGTACCTTATCTGCTGCTGCGATAAAAATAAAGACACAACTCTAACCAATGGTTTCTTTGTGAAAATCAAATCATAATCACTAGCTAAACTGAACATGTAATCAGTGCTACAGTAAATATATTACATTTTTATGTTGTTCAGAACACCCACTACAACACCAGCCCATTTGCTTTCTGCATCAATAAATAATCATGTTTTCTCACATTAAAGATATTCATTTATGGAAACATACACAAAAAAAACCCAGAAACAAAACAAAACATGAGGTTAAATTATTGGCAGTTTATTCAGTAGTCATGCTGTGGTAATATAGTAAAATGTAAAATCTCATCTGGGAATTTTACAGGAACATGCTATAATTTCACTTAAAAACCTGCATAATTAAATCTTTATTTATGATTGTGAACATCCTATTAACATTTTATGAGAGTCAAGAATATGTTTCATATATAGGTAAATAGTTTCTTGAGCTGCAGGGAATTTCTTTATTATTTCTGATTTATTTTGTTCTGCCAAGAAAAAAAGTTTTTCTATTCAGAAAGCATGCATTCCCAGTTTCAACCAAAAAGACCTTTCACAAATACTCTAAAAGAAAATGGAATCTCAGAGGGAATGGGAGACCCACAATTTCTTCTTATGAAAAAAAAATCCCACCTTTTCCTTGAACGTTAATGGTAGAAGTATTTGAAGGAAATCTTGTAGACTATATCCCAGAGTACCTCCCTTTATCCCTTTTCAATATTTATGAATGAGAATATGTGAAGAAAAAAACCAGCTTGGCTGAATTCACTTTTACCGTGAAATCAATTTAACAGCAGAGCAGACTCCCAAGAACACGAAAAACCTCTATAGGTAGATATGGTAGAATCTATTGAGATTCAATTCATTCCTACTGCTCTGACAGAATCTTGAGAGAGCTCAACATTTCCTCTAGTAGGAAATCAGGAAATCAGACTGATTTTAAAAATGTCTGCCTCTTGCACCTGTAAACAAATATCTTCTAGTTAGTGTGGTTAGTAAGTTTTAGTTCTTGCTTATTCTGAACTATCAAAGCATGGTAAGATTTCCAGTCATTGTTATGGAAAGTTCCTTGCTGTCAACAGGAAATTTCAAACATTTTTGATAAGTGACCATATTCCTGCAGATTCCTGAATTATAAATGTAAAACTGGTATTAATAGGTTTGGGGTTTTTACTTAGTTTTTGGGACCCTCTGTGAACCAGTCTTCAGCCATTCTACAGATGAGGATGTTAAATACTGAGGAGAAAATACTTAGAAGATTTTCATAATTTTAAACCTTTCAAGACTGAGAGAAACTACTACTGAGGGTGAGCTGAAGTGAAAGAATCTGTTAGGCTGTCTAAGAAGTCTGCTTGATGTCTAAAGCCTCATCAAATACTTAGAAAGAAACAAGTGATAGCACACATGTGCTCATGGAATGAGTGCAGGTAGCATGATACAGCTCTCTGGTTTTGTCAGTCCTTCATGGAACAGTGATTATGACATACTGCATTTATCTCGCCATAAAGAAATGCAGACTGGCTGTTAAGCACACATGGCCAAGTTTAGTTTGGCTTACAACACTAGAAATACAGATATAGAAATGCAACAGTACAACTTACACAATTAGAAACAGCTCAAAATAATCACCTTGTTCTGGCAATTTTCAGGCACACATCAGTAATACAGACTTTTAACTATTCTCAACTTTCAAGAATTTTGGAGTTAACCAAATGAGAACGAATGTTAGAAGCTTAAAAAGGCACAAAATACAGAGTTACATCTACAGGCTGATAGAAGGCTATCCAAATTATTTGTCATTAGTGGTTCAGTCCTGGCCAGCTACCTGGAGAACTGCTTGCTCCTCCCAGGAGTTGCTTACTTAGCCAATTAAAAGGGGTTAAATTGTGATCACTTCCTTGACAACTGAGGACTAGAAATCAGTGAGATAACAAAGCACAAATTTGGAAGCAAAGGCATATGCTTGAGAAGCAATAACACTTTATCTGGTTTGATGACTTCCAGTTGTTCAAAAGTCATATATGGGTTCATAGGAAGCAGAGAAAAGCATCATATGAAACACAGTAAAATAATATTTAAGTGTCTAAACTAGATATTTGTAGCCTTTCCCTCGCCAAACTATGTCTTATGTAAAAAAAATTCCAAAGATTCTTTCATATGCAGCTCACTTCCCCTGACTCTCATAGACATGTCTCCACAGGACCAGGTGAAAGATAACTTATTCCTGTCTAAAAATGCAGATGTTTGATGCAGTCTTTCAGCCTTGGATGATATAGTTAAGCTTTGTTTCACAGATGTGTATGCGACCACATGGACTGCCACCTAGGAGTACAGGCATGCTTAGTGCCTGCAGATGACTACACAGAAATATCTAGCTGCTAGTAATATCTACGCATTGTGAATATGCAATATATGGAAGCATATACAGGATATGGAAGCAAAGATCAGTAGAACAAAAATATTACAAATTTCAGAGAGAAAAAATGAAATTACCTCAGAGAAATGCAAAATTTTGGAAAAAAATAATAATTTACTGACATTTAAGAAGTTATCAGGATGGAGCATCATAGAGTACAGCTCTGTGAATAGGAAGAATCTAATGGGTTTAGGAAACAAATCTGCAGTAGAAAGATGAAGTCCTTCAAAATACTTTGAGATAATTCTCAAATAGTGACCAAAACCATCACTACTAAACATAAAGAGCAGGAAATGATGGTGGTCTTATGTAATAATATTTTAAACTTTAATGAACATTATTGCAAGTTTGGTACTATGAGTTAAAGGTTTAACAGTGGCATTCATAATAGTAGAAAAAGTAGAAGAGTGTCAATGAAGGTGAGATAATCTAAAGATTAAAACACATTTAATCAGCATGACACATTATTGCTGTTATTGTACAAATAAATTTTAAACAAACATTGCTCAAGACTGTTATAATTAGTAATGTCTACACCATGGAGGTTCTTCCACTTGAAAACTGTATCTAAGAGAATGTTAATAATTATACATGACAAGTTTAGAGACTTCGCAAAATACGGAAGCTTTATCCAACATCCATACCACCAGCATAATGGCACTTACTTCATTAATATCCTAGAAATATAGGATTTCAGGGGAATTTAACTAATCATCTAGCACACACACCAATTTTCTGAAATAGGATCAATGATCTTCAGACAGCCTTCTGTCCATTTGCCCTCTAGTTACTTCTAGAAACTATTAGCAAAAGGCATCCATGACATTATTTTTCCACAGTCCTGTTATTCTTAATATAATTTTCCCCAAATCTTTAAGCATCAAATAAAAACAACAGCTTCTTGTCTTACCTACAGTGAGCATGAAAACTACTGATCACAGCCTTCAATGTAACAACCAACACTACAATTCTTCAGGGATTTCACCTTCATTTTTTTCCTACTATCAGAACTTTCATATTTGTCAAAATTCCTTCAGTACCCAGATGTAAACAAAATGCCCCATCCACTGTTAAGTGGAGTGGAAACGTTACTATGTTGTACATACATTTCTGTTATATTTGTTCTTTTTTATTATTTTTACTTGCCTCTTCAGCAGCAGTACAATGTATCAAATGCATTTACTTTACAGTCCACTACAAGCATTCCTAGGTGCAGTGCTGATCCTTTTTGAGCTTTCTCCCCTGCAAGATCTCTAACATTAACAATTCCTGATTACTTAACTAATTTTCAGGATATCAGGATACAACAAATATAAAACTTACATACATCTGCATGAACTCATTTTCCATTATTCTTGCCTGAATAAGGGAATGAATAAGATCACTGAATACTTCATCTTCTGTTCAGACTTTGTTATGTGTTCTCTTATCCAAATAGTACCATACAGTATGTTGCGTGTTTTCTTATGAGTAATACTTTTTTAGAAAAGCCTTGCCTTACAAAGTCTTATAACTGTTTTGGAAGTAATACTTCACATTTTGCCCCAGCCTTTCCAATTTTATCCTTACACAGACATTGCTTCCATCCATAGCTACAACTTCTTTATGCACTACCATGCAAAGTAAATTAAGTTTTCTAGATGACAGAAAGAGCAACTGAGTTGATGCAAGGCCAACCAATTAGCCCACAACAAAACTTGAAATGTCGTCTGGATTTACAGTGTTCAGTGCTAGTCAGTTTCTTTACATTAACTTAGAGACGCATAAAGTAATAGTATGGAGGGGACTAAATCAATGTTTATAAGATGCAACAATAGAGCACTCTCTCCTGAAAAACACACCCCACTGAATTGTGCTTAATTTCAGTAGTCCAGGGGAAACAGAAGGGCCAATTAAGGACTCGGTTCAATTTTCATCTTGAAAGTGGAGTGGATTAGTGCACCTGGATCTTATATACTATTTCTTTTACATTTCAAGTTACCTTAAAAATATTAGAATGCCAATACAGCAGAATGGCATGGACAAGGACTTATTCAAAATCCCTCTGGGAATTCAGAACACAGCAACTAAAAGCCAGCACAACAGCAGTACAAAACAATTCAAGTTAGCATTGACTTTATTCAAAGAGAAATTTCAGAAGTTATACAGCTACGCAGAATTAACTGTAAGAGCTCAGGTTTTTGTCAATATTTCTACTGCTAAAAAGCCAGACAACAGGTAATGTAATTACTATAGGAAAGGTCAGTTTTAGTTTTATGTTTCATTCAGAAGAATTCATTCAGCTTCAAACTCTTTTTCTAAGATACTGGTTCAATACAGAGTCATCAGGGTTGAGTAGTGCCTATAACTCACAAGCTTATCAACTTACAGGGTTTTTTTGTTTGTTTATTTTACAATTGCAGCACAAGGAACAGTTAGTGAAGGCTGCCCATACAAAGTGAATTTAACGGCACTTTAAGCTTCCAGGTGTGTTACAGAGCTTGTGAGAAATGACTCAAATTATTGCAAAAAGTGCTGCGGCTGCAGGGACAGTCACAATGTTAGGTGGTGTTGCTTTGGGGTTTAACAGTTGCACTATGTCTTACAACTAAATTACAAAGCCTTGGGAATTTTTTTCTTACACCACCACTGGATAGACTTACTCCCTAGTACAACCTCCCACTCTTTTTCCTTCCTAAAATAAATGCAGTGAATGATGCCAAGTACTGCCCAGGCAAGACATTATTTTTAGGTCAATCAACCTATTTTCAGAATTTATCAACATCATGAAAGACTGCAGAATGTTTTCAGAGCCCAGAACAGTGCTGCTTGCCTCCCAGTAAGAGCTATTTCAAGGTGGCACGCTGGTTGTTGAAAGAATACTGCAAATAATGTAGGCATTAGTTAATGTTTTCCCCATTTTAACCAAATGCTTTACAATTCTTTTTTGAATATGATTCCTGTCTTTCCCATATTTCAAAAGTGCAGGATTAAATTCTGTAGAGAAAAAGAAGGCAAAAAAGAAAATTCTGCTTCATTTCTGGCAGTCTGTGTGTGTTACCAGGGAGAAGAAATCCCAGAAAAACAGGCCAGGTATTCATGAATCCTGGTCACTCACAGAACTGGAGCTATTTTAGATCAATGGACTTCAAGGTACCCTGACAAGAAACACTCAAAATTTACAGGTTAATACATGCAAGATTCACTTCATTTGCCATATCTCCCGCATGAACTTTGCCATGTTACTTAATCTTCCAATTTAGTTAGGGGGAAATAACAGTTTCTGGAGATTACTAATGGCAGATACATACACAGCTCAGAAAGAATAAAGTCAGAGCATAGTTTAAACAGGCTTTACATGCTTTGAGGCCTGAACTTGCAGCTCTGTGTGTAAAGAAACTAAAACCAGTTTGTTTGTAACATTTCTACATTCTCAAAAGCAAGTAGAAAGGAGAGCCGCACTGTATCAGTTAGAACTGAAAAAACAATATACAAATGTTACTTTTCAATTCTGAGACTGTCTCATAATTAAAATGCAAGATGCTACTTTATTTCTCTTTGTTGTGTTCATAAACATGTAATCCAATCATTGGCGATTTCTCAGAATTTTATGAATGCTGCAAAGTGCTTCTTTTCCAGCAGGTCCTCAAACATCATTATTGAAATATTTCATTAAGTTATCATCAGCATTAAAACAGCAGAAAACTTAAAAACAGTCCAAGCAATGCCATGGGAACTCAATATCATTCATGTAAATTTGATAGATGGAGTATTTAAAAAATAAGAAACATGACTGTGGGAACTGTCAGTTATAATAAAATCAGGAGACAAATCTGACGCAGCAAGACATACATTGATTTGTTCTTCAGATCTCTTAATGTGATGGTTATTATGTGACTTTTGTTAAATCCAAAGATAAAAAATACAGATTACTTTCAAAACTTCCTGTCAGTTGCTGAGACAGATCCTTTTCATAATAGTATCTAAAAGGCTATAAAATTAATGAAATTTATTATCAAATAGTAATTATAGTTCTATTACACAATGCTTGCAACTATTTGGCTTAATTATACTCATATCTCTGCATTTATGTACCTCCACATACAATGATTATATTCAGAACAGAACTTACACATTTAAATTAAAATTTATCCTTAAGTATAATTGAAATTTTGCACTTAAACTGAATTAAAATCTTAATGTTCTGTTCGGAATAGAAATGATCTTATGAGTAGGCATAAGAGCTCCTATACCAGTTATGGAAAAAAAGAACCAGAAGAAAGGTGCAGTGTTGTACTGAAATATGAATTCTAGGTGGCTTCATAGCAACTAAAGCAGAAAGGGATTACGTTTGTGAATAAATGCTTTCTGCAAATTGTATTTATGTTTATGTTTAGATGTTGAATAATACTAATAATAATAATAATAGTAGTAGTAGTAGTAGTACTTCACAGGTATTGGCCAAATTCTACCACCTTTTTGGGGGTGTTTTATATCAGTATTATCAGGAAAGAAACTAGTCATCAGGATTAATGGCAGCCATCAGATGATCGGAGTGCTGGAGTCATCAGACGGTCAGAAGGTTGGAGTCATCAGACAATCAGATGGCTGGAGCAGCTCTCGTGTGAAGACAGGCTGAAAGAGTTGGGGTTGATCAGCCTAGAGAAGAGAAGGCTCTGGGAAGACCTTATTGTGGCCTTCCAGTACCCTAAAGGGGCCTACAGGAAAGATGGAGAGGGACTTTTATAGGACATGTAGTGATAGGACAAGGAGTAACGGTCTCAAGCTGATGGAGGGTAGATTTAGATTAGATACTAGGAAGAAATTCTTTACTGTGAGGGTGGTGAGGCACTGGAACAGGTTGCCCAGAGAGGTAGTGGAGGTCCCATCCCTGGAAGTGTTCAAGGTCAGGTTGGGCAACCTGGTCTGGTGGAGGTTGCTTTGGGCAACCTGGTCTGGTGAAGGGTGTCCCCGCCTGTGGCAGAAGGACTGGAGATAGAGGATCTTTGAGGTCCCTTCCAACCCAAACCATTCTATGATTGTATGATTCTATGAATAAATTCAAAAGCAAATATTAGAATATATACTGAAGTAAATTGAAAATCACATGGAAAATGTCAAGAATTTAAATGAGACCTACTACCTCCTCCCATACAAAGTTCAAAATTTTCAATTGCATTGATTAGTTATATAACCTTTCTATACAGAAATAAAACTGTGGAGATAATTGAAACTAATCTAAATTTAACAAGTGTTACTATGAGCTTGAAAGTATTAGTGAATTATCTACAGATGAACTGCTATGAACATGAAATAAACAAAGTCATTAGAATACTATTATTAAGAAATTATCAAGTTGTTAATCAAAAATTATTTCACATTTGTTGACCTACATATTTTAAAAGAGCTAATTATTCATCTGTACTTTCACAAAACCACACTGTATTATCAGTACATTCATTACAAAGCACTGCATGAAAACTTGTAGCAGCATGTAAGCAGAATCTTGATTAATCCAGACCAACAGTCAAACAAATAAAACAACTCAACAAAATGGAATAGTATTTATCACTATATTTTTGTGTCATCTTCTTTTAATTCTGAGTTTAAACAGGAATCATTTTATTGCTAACTGATTTTAAGTCAAAACAGCTGGAGAGCAACCCATACTGGAAGCCTCTGCAAAAGATTATGTAAGGAAAGTTTGAAAGATGATCAGAAGAAAAGAAACTTAATGCAAGCAAGAGGTCATCCCAAGTACTGAAAGAAGCAAGAGAGAAGGCATAGAGCTGAGAGTAAAAGAAATGAAGGAAATTATTTGTAGAATTGAGTGGCTGTTATGGTTTAACACCAGTAGGTGGCTAAGCACACACAGCTGCTCACTTATTTCTCCTTCTGCAGTGGGATGTAGGAGAAAATCGCAAAGGTAAAACTGTGAAAACTCAGTGCTTGACATAAAAATAGTTTAATAAGAAAAAAAAGGGGGGGACCCCAAAAACCCATGGAAAAACTCAATTGCTTAACCTCAGCCAGATCCCGAGCAACAGCAGTCCCTGCAAACTTCCTCCTCCTCCCAGTTTTTACTACTGAGCACGACATCATATGTTAGGGAACACCCCTTTGGTGAGCTGGGGTCAGCTGTCCCGGCTGTGCTCCCTCCCAACACCCTGTGCACCCCCAGCCTACTGACTGGTGGGGTGGGGTGAGAGGCAGAAAAGGCCTTGGCTCTGTGTGGGCACTGCTCAGCAACAACTGTGTTATCTACATAGTTTTCAGCACAAATCCATACAAGCTACTATGAAGAAAATAAACTCTATCCCATCCAAAACCAGTACAATGATAAGAACTAAGAGACCTCAGCACTTCAACAAAAAAGAAGTTAAGAATTACAAAGACCTCTGAAGGTGAGCTGAAGGTGAACTTCAGGTTATATAAGGCTAGAGATCAGATGGGATTTGAGACAGACAATGTGATGTGAGTCTAGTCAAACAATAAAGGAAGTGATTTCAGTATATAATCTCTGACTGACCTATTGGTCATACAGGGAATTAGCTTGCCTTATACTAGGAGAATATAAATTGAGATTATTACTCTTACAGGATGCCGCTAATCCGTGGAGAAGAGAATTTGCTGTTTGTTCTGAATTTCTGTCCATTCTCCTTGCACATCAAATAGTCTTTTTTTTTTTCTTCTTTTTTTTTTTTAAATTCAGATTCATTTAGAAGTCTTTTCACACTTCTCTCCTGCCCCCGTACTATGGCATAATGGTCATTCTGGGTTTAGATTATTTTATCTGATCATGATCTTATCCTGAATAAACATAGTCCACTCCCCCATCCTCATTGCAAGCTGTTAAAATGGCTTTAGGAATATATATATATATATATATAAAAATATACAGATTTTAATATAAAACTGCTTTTTCTCAGGTGCTCTAGTACAAGGGAAATAACTTCTGTAGGTGCAGAGAAGGTATTTCACACAACTGTTTTGGTTGGAAAAGAGCATTAAGATGAGTCCAACCTTAAGAGAATAAGAACGCATTAAGAGCAATTAGAACACGACAGCATGAGAATACATTAACAGCAATTACAGATGTGTAAGTCCACTCTCTATTCCTAGAAAAATAATTGAGAAAACAATAAGAGTGAAGAAGAAAGTCCCACAACTTCAGTGAATACAAAAGCCACAAACAATGTGTATACTTGTTATAGGACAGGTTCTAAAAGATTATCCTAACCGGTTTTAAGTTCATTTTAAAAACAGTGGATGTTGAGAAAACAAGTTTCTAATATAGCTGAATTTTAGAATATCNTTTTCTGTTTTTTCTGAATTTCTGTCCATTCTCCTTGCACATCAAATAGTCTTTTTTTTTTTCTTCTTTTTTTTTTTTAAATTCAGATTCATTTAGAAGTCTTTTCACACTTCTCTCCTGCCCCCGTACTATGGCATAATGGTCATTCTGGGTTTAGATTATTTTATCTGATCATGATCTTATCCTGAATAAACATAGTCCACTCCCCCATCCTCATTGCAAGCTGTTAAAATGGCTTTAGGAATATATATATATATATATATAAAAATATACAGATTTTGATATAAAACTGCTTTTTCTCAGGTGCTCTAGTACAAGGGAAATAACTTCTGTAGGTGCAGAGAAGGTATTTCACACAACTGTTTTGGTTGGAAAAGAGCATTAAGATGAGTCCAACCTTAAGAGAATAAGAACGCATTAAGAGCAATTAGAACACGACAGCATGAGAATACATTAACAGCAATTACAGATGTGTAAGTCCACTCTCTATTCCTAGAAAAATAATTGAGAAAACAATAAGAGTGAAGAAGAAAGTCCCACAACTTCAGTGAATACAAAAGCCACAAACAATGTGTATACTTGTTATAGGACAGGTTCTAAAAGATTATCCTAACCGGTTTTAAGTTCATTTTAAAAACAGTGGATGTTGAGAAAACAAGTTTCTAATATAGCTGAATTTTAGAATATCATTATCCAATAAAATCTTAATCTTAAATGAACCAAAATTAGTTTGGATAGCATTAAAGAATAATAATGAAAGCATCGTTGACAGTAAGGATTTGCTGTAGATTAGTGCAATAGAAACTAGAAATAACCTCTTCCATACAGATTTTACTGTTAGAGTAATTAACTCTCTCTCAGCTGAAACCAGGACATTCTCCACCCCTGGTCCCTTCGAGTCAGATCATCAAGTTTACCATTGCAATGAACACCTCCCCTTGCCCCTGCTCCAGCTTGGACTTGTCCAATGTCACCAACAAATAGGGACAAAGAACTTGCTTTTTCCACCTAATTTTCATTTACAGGATGATATAGCACAGCCTTCTTTCCCAGTTTCTCTCCTAACAAGAGAAAGAATAAAATGGTCACAGATAAAGACTTAATATTATCAATTCAAAGACATTTCACTGAAGAATCTAGGCTAAAAATTATAATTATCATTATTTGTCTGTCCCATTCCTTTGATTTTTGAGAAGAAAAAAAAAATTTCAATGAAAAATTTTATTATGAAAAATTGCTCATGTTAATGCGACATTTTCTGGTCCAAACCAGACAGATAAATATTCAAGATCCCAATTAATTTAAATATTTTAACTTGACATCTGGGAAAAAGTGAAGCAGGGCCTTGAACTTGAAACTCTCACATTAGAAATCAGTATTCTGCTAATGAAGTATTGACTTTTCTGCATTTTTCCTTAGCTTCCTTTGATTAAGAATGGGGAAAAAATATAAAATCTTAAAAAAAAAAAATAATGAAAGAATCCACAATAGCAAAAAGCATAATTAGGTAACTGGGGCTGACATCAGATCCAAACTAAATGCAACACTATTAACATACTTTCATCAATCCATATACAGTCTCTCAATATCTGAGAAGAAAATCATGTGAAGAACTTGTAATATCTGTCTTTTTTTACTGTCAGAGTTAATTTCTGCATTTACAGACAAATTCTCTGAGGACAGAAGAGAGGACAAAAACTTCTGTAGTTTTCAAATCTGTTGATGTTCAGTTTCGGTGTCATATTTTGACAAGTTTACTACAGTATCTATGAATAGTAAAATCAAAAGACCCTGGCATCCAAACAAACAGAAAAACATGAATTTTCAAGAGTGTAAAAATATTTGAAAATGCTTGGGAATGGAAATTTCCTGTAGTTAAGTTACTATAAAAATGCAATATCTGATAATGTTTGAAATCTCAAACTGGTTTCAGTTAACTTTCAAGGAGAAAGAGAAATGTAGAACTTTATTGTAAGATCTAGTTACAGCTACACTAATTTTTTTCTGCATTTGTACTTTCTAAAAAATTAATAATCATATCAGAAAAATTTAATTACCATCACTGTATCTATTTGTTCTCCATGACTAATATGAACAAATCCTGGCCAGCTTTATCTTTTCTGTTTAAACATGTTTATGAAAATATTTATTAACTCTGGTCTCACAACCAGGATTATGAATTGTCAGACCAGCTTCTTCAGACACAGAAAACACCTGAAGTTTTATGAACAACATATGCAACTGAGCAAGGTAAGGGTGGGAGACAGAACATTTAGGTTATTTGTAAGGGAGAATCTATCTCCTGGTTCCCACTTCCAAGGCAACATCCATCTCAAGTTGAAACCTTGAAGTGATAGAAGTGATACAGACTATTTCACATCAATCTCTAGGACTTCAATGTTTACTTATATTAAATTTTCCTCTGTCCTTTAGGGAGCTGAGAAAAACTTTCAGACAAAGAAGATACTTTTAAAATACATATAGTGGGCAAATTGAAAAAGGGGAAAATGAGATACAGATTCCAGGATTATGATAATGCTTAAAAGGAAGAACTCAAATGAAAGATTCAAATAAAGCTGCTAGATTAAAGCAGGAAAACAGAAATGAACAGGAATTATTTGGTAATTATTTTAAAATTAAAGAAACACAGAAATCAGAACTGTTTATAATGATTAATGTTGATTAATTTCTTATGGTAGGTGAAGAGGGGAACCCTGAAAATTAGATCAGTTTGACATACTGACAGTTAAAGGAAAAAAATAAATGATTGAAACAGCTTTGGTCTCCTCATGCCTCCTGCATTCAATCCAGAATATCTGAAAGATGAGAAAGGCCTTAAGAATACTTTTACAAATTAATTGTATCTCCACAACAGATACCAGTTACCCTACCATGTTTCTTTCCCTTCTAACTGCCTCAAGAGGACACACTGGAGAAATACTAGCAAAAAGAAAGGGAATTGGTCTCTTCCAACCTTAATAATGATTCTATGATTCTATATTTTAAGACTGTAGAATTAGGGGCAGTTGTGTTTTCTCAGAGGTCAGACATTGAACCAGTGCAGTTTTGAACATTGTTTTCTTACACCAATGGTTGTTATGATGAAAGCAGCAAATGTCAGGCCATGAATCCACTTACAATGCAGTAACTGCAGCACAAATAGTCAAACAGACAAATGTTCTAAATCCTGTACAGTTTTAAGGTTACAGTATGCCGGTAATTCTCAGTGTCAGCACTGCAAAGGTATGAATTATCTGTTCTTAGGAACATTTCTACAGTGCCTAACCTGTATTTCTGGCAGTAGCAACCCACAAGAAAAAAAATATTATTTCCTAAGACATGTTCAGTAAAACTCCTTGCGTAGAAGGAATCACTGACAAGATCTGATTGAAAGCTCAGGTGCCACACACAAAGGCTTTAAACACATATGTGACTAACTTCCCATGCACACCAGAGCACCAGATGTGCAGCCACCAGTTGGTAAATACAACACATTGAATCCCAACACTTTTATTTCCTACCTCATCCTTCGAGCTATCCTTTTAAAAGTTCACCCAGAAGACCAATGCTTCAGTCTTGTCTATCCTAGTCATTACAAAAGTACTATCTCCTCCTATATGAAAACAGAAAGATACTGATTTAGATACCGAGAAGAAAAGAGAAATACGTGCATGGGTGACTTAGTTGCTGTTTCATCCCAAGGAGGATGGCTGTGCTCTTGCACCATCAGGATGTTGCTGAGAGCCTTGCCTGAAATGCTTTTACATCCTTCACTTGGGCATAGCTGCAAACCCAACCAAAACCAAACCATCAGCTCCTGAATTTCTAGTTTGGGAAGGCTGGTCTTTTGCTACTTTCTCTCCGTTTATGTCTGACTCCAACCCATCTCATACTGTTTGTCTCCTGTATCCACCTTTCTGTTTGCTGATTATAGACAGAATATACAACTCACACAAAGCAAACACATTATATAACAACTACTTCAAGTTTCCAGCATTTTTCAATTTCTAATTTCTCATATTAGTCTAAATTTTGAGCCAGAAGACAGTACTGTAATAATCTGATCTGACTTCTGCAAATATTTTGTAACAGAACATATTTCTTTCAAAGGAAAAATCAAAAGTTCAGGATCTCATTTATTACTGCAAAGACACAAATGCTAATTTTTATACCTATGTGCTCAGACCTGAAAACAGTGAAGTCTGAAAAAAGTTCTTTCCTAAAGACATGTAGTTTGAAATTTCAGACAAGCACACAGAAAACTGATGAATGCTTACTCAGACTAGTAAAGACTCTATGTTGAGCAGGCGTTTAAACACAACAGTGATCAGGAGAGCAGAACACCCTTTCCTCCTCCTGCCAGACACATTACTTATTTCAGGAACAGAGAGCATAAAACATTCAGAAGGAAGCACTCTCCACAACAACCCATGGAACATGGCCACTAGATGCTTTGGAAGGAGATAAGAACCAAAGAATATGCTCACAGTTTCATTAGAAATGTGTTTATCTTCAGATAATAATTGGAATATAAAGAGAAACTAGACATCTATAGAATAACTCTTTACAAAGTTATACTAAAGGCTTGTGGTAAGTATGAGAGAGTTTAGCAATAGACCTAAAACCTCATGTTTCAAGACTGGATGTAATATTTAAGAGCAAGAGAGACAGCCAAGATCTTTATGAGAGTGCATATCACTAACAGCATTTCTTGCATGTTATTTTCAAGAACTTTTACCTGGCTACTTTCGAAACCCTGATGGATGCTCTACTGAATAAATGACCAGGAAGCATTCTGAAGAATAATTTTTGTGCATCATAAATACGCATTAGTCAATATAAAACACTTCTGTGAATTTCTAGATAAATCTTAAAAATAACTGCATCTTCATATCAGAATACTTTATTTAACAAGATTTCAAATTTATTCATAATAATAAACTCTTTCAGCAGAAGGAAAACAAAACCACCAAGGAGCACAAACATTCCATTTTCTTTAGCCAACATAACTGGCTGTAGAAGCAGCAAATGGAGGTGTTTCATTTTGGGATGGATTATTTATTAAGAAATCAAAGCAGTACAGCATATGACAAAACGAATGGGCTACATGGCACAGTGTGGATGCTGTTACTCCTGCAAATTGACCAAACTTTTCCAGTATTCAGAGACCCCACACATCAGATGACCACACACTGATGGCCTCTGCAATGCAGCAACAAACAATTCATTGCAGAAGATTAGAACACATATACACAAGGTCAACAGACTAATTCAGCTGCTGTACTACTATTTTTCTGGTCAACCCTGTCTCTAAGGGTATATTTTCTTGTCTGTTGACCAGTGCAGTGATAGGATAAATATGAAAGATAGGAGAAATTTCAGTGTCCCGACCTAATAACTCTCACTATTTCTAAGATTTTTCTTGAGCCTGTCTAAATTTGTCATTTTTTAATTTATTTTTATAAAAATACATTAACTGTGGTTCTACTAGAAGCAAGTAACACTAACCTGTTTGAAGGTCAGGAAAAAGATTCTTTCGGTTTAATTTAGTATGCCCTAGTAACAATTTCTTAGCCAGCTACAGTGCTGATGGTAATTGACAAATCCCAGAGATGAATTTTCGCTTCTGTAGCTCTCTGTGAAACACCTTCTAATGTAAAGATTAATTGGAGCAGAAATAGCTCTGACTATAGCATTTTAGTTCCCATCAAAACTATTTTGTCAAAGATTTTGAAAGAATCCCCCAAAAATGCATATGATTTAGAATGAACATAGTATTATGGGAACAGTATATATTATTAAGAAACTTTCAGTACATGCTATATATTTAAGGGAATCCATAAAAAGGATTTCAAGCAGAAAAAATACAAGGACTTCTCTGAAAGTGTAAAGGGGGAAAAAAAACACAGTATGAGAAGTGGGAGAGGAAGTTTTTCCAGGATGCTGGTAAATTTTGATGCTTTGAAGATGTCTTGAATAACAAAGACAAAATAGTCCTGACATACAGAGGGCCAAAGAGGGGTTTATCTGGTTGAGGGCCAGAGTTTGATGTTGGGTCAGCAAAGAAGAGCAGACAATCACTCTGGACAAGAAAAACTTAAAAGAAACAAAAAAAAAAGGAAAAAGCTCTAAGTAATCTAGAACCTGGAGTTTGTCAAAGACAATGCAAAAGCAGGTCAATCAAACAAAGAGTGCAGTAACTGCTGAAAGTAGCTCTGCTTGTTATATACCGAAGAATTATTATGTCACCTCCAGGATGAACATTAAACACTTAATCTGTACTGTCTGAACCTATATTTTTCATTCCACAGCACAGGTTCAAACTATACAAATCAAGGCAACAAACATGTATAGAAAAAGTTTCTACTTATTTTTCGTATAATTAACATAGACAAATAATATTTTTTCTAAAACACTAAAGGTTGGTAAGAATTGCTCATAAAATTGCAGAGCAGAAGCAAGAGATTTTTTTCATAATCAAAATGCATAGAATCATAGTATCACAGAATCCCTAAGGTTGGAAAAGACCTCTGAGATCATCAAGTCCAACCATCAACCTAACACCACCATGCCTACTAACACATGTCCTGGAGTGCCACGTCTACATGTTTTTTGAATGTCTCCAGGGGCGGTGATTCAACCATCTCTCTGGCATGACGGTTTCTGAATAGAGGAGAAAGAGTAGTTCAAGAAAGAAGTAGGAGAAGCACTCTGTACGTCCTGTGTCTGTGGACCTCAGTAACATGCTCACTTTTCAGCAAGCGCGTAAATTTATTTAAAAAATTACAGTAGCGACATCGAACTGCATTCTTGATCACCTGATAGAAGCTGCTCAGCAGCTCCACTCTGCATCCTACCTGTCTTCTAGATAATTACATCAGTGCAACTATGGGAATAAAAAAAATTACATATTTCTATTTCTTGTATCAGCCATTTTTCTGTGCAGCTTTGAGACAGGCTGCGTTGTTTCAATAACAAACATGAACATACTGTATAACTCCAAGTCAGTTCCCTCCTTATAGGGGAGGGAAGTAAACTCTAGCAGAGGGTGTCACTCAAGCACAGGAGTGTCAGGCAATTTCCTTAAATGAGTGCAGACAACTATATTAAAAAGAAGAATGATCTCACTAAAACATTTCAATTCGAGGTTGACCTCACAATGTCAGCCTACTGAAAATGGAACCCAAACAGTATCCAAAAATACAGCATTAGCAATTAAATACAAGTACCAGGAAATTATGAGTGACTTCTGTTTAAAGACTGGGTTTTTAACTACAGACACTGTTTAAAGGTGAAATATCTGTGCCATGTCACAGTGCACAACGGTAAAAATGCAAGTCTGGAATTTCAGAAATATTCTCGACTCAACTATGTATTCATTGTGAACAGTAATTTTTTGTCCTCTAAAGTTAAAGAGAACACAAGAAAGATTGATTTTTTTTAAGTATCCAAGTGAATTAGAAACTTCAACGGTTTCTTAATACAAAAGATTCTGAAGTCATAATAAGCACACTATGCAATTTAGAAGTGGAAAAAAGAAAAATAAATAGAAAATGTTAACAATTCTCAGAAAGTTCATTTTTACATTTACAAAACACTTTTCTAGCAAAATTTAACAAAATTGATTCAATTTTATTTGAATATCACTTAGTATTCTAGTAGGAAATTGCTCTATCAAGGGTATCTGTGAATAAAGACAAAGGTTTTATCTAGAGAAGAAAAAAAAAAACAACAAAAAAAACCAAAACCCCAAAAACCAACAGAAAAAAAATTTTCTTTACAAGTTGCTCTATTCATATTAACTCAGTTTGACTGACTACAAAGCTCCTTGCAATACACAAATTACATATGAGACAGGAATGAAATTAAATGCTTCTACTGAAGACTGTATGAAATGATGCAGCAGCCTGCTGAACTCAAAATACGTTTTGCTAAGATTATCATCAGATACGCTGGAAGTATTGAAGCAGGTGGCTGGAAGTCATCATCTGTAAGGATTTCCGTCCCTGAGATCACAGCAGCTAAAAGTGTTTAATGTAAAAGGATGCACCACTTTATTGTTAACAAAATCACAGCATATTCCACCTTTACACTGCAAGATTCACAAATGCTAAGACAATTCTGAGAAAGAAATTAAAGCAAATTTATTATTCATTAAGGATTATTTAGAAAAACCTAGAGCGAAAGAGAGGAAGGAAGGGGGTAGACAAGAAAGTGGTCTCCACTGCACCACTGCAACAAGAATCCAGATCTACTGAGTGATTTTCTGACCCTCCTCTTCCTAAACTAAAAATGTCATGTCAAAAGGGAGAGGGGAGTTTGTGCAGTTAGCGTGTGCTTTCTCTGCCATCGGCAGAGTCTGGTCATGCTCCCACAAGGCTGTTTGTTAGCTCATGCTGCCACTGCAGGCTGAGTCCCGCTGAGCGCCACATTCACTCACTGTCTCAGTAGAACACCCAGTCCCTTCGTAAGGGTGTGTGGTGGCAGCATCCTACAAAATCCTGCCGAAGCACATAATACACAGTACTACATGTATGACAGTTATTGTGCTGAGGTGCTTGTATAGAGTGAGTAAAGAAAATATAAGCTGGAGACATCTGTCCAAGATAGTAATGAATGAAAAAATGAATGCCATTAATTCTAACAACCAATCCAAAATCCTAACTAAAAGATTGATCCTTTTTTCTGAATGAACCAGGTGTGCAAACACCTGGTTCTGTTTGCAAGATGTATCATATAACTCTTCAGAATTTGCCTCCATGAAATAGAATTTATCACACTTTAAGCCAATGCATACAGCAGGAGATTTTCTGGTGGGCCTAAGCAGCAGTTTTCTACATAGCTGACAGGCGTGATGCTATACTAAGCAGAAGCAAACAATGTAGTTTCTGGTGAGAAACAAGTCTAAACAGCTATTACGCTCAAGTAACATTAGTTCTGAGACTCTCTTATTTATATATATTTTTTTAACTACTTGTTGCCATAAAGTAATTTTTCCCTTTTTATCTCTAGCTGTATTTTTAATGCTGAATGTCTGGAGTTATTGCTGACGTACAGCCTTCATGAAAGCATGCCAAGCCCCCATCATCTGCTCAGAGAATCTTGTATGGGCAGTAAGCTCACAGTTTTTCCAGATTTATGTGTGAGTATAGTAGAAGTGAACACTCAGTCACTATTTATCTTCAAATACCTTAAGTGTCCATCCATGGAGATAAGAGTTCAAAAGATGGAATTTTCAGATTCGGTTTTATACCTAAAAAAGCAAAAAGAGAAAATCTCTCGGATGCCAGAGTAGTCACAGTGCTTATAAGAAACCTCAGCAAGCAAATGTGAGAATCTGAGTTCCTTGTAAGGTATATAAAGCAGATATGGGAGATTTATAAACCGTTTTATGAAGATCTAGCTTTCACAGGAATACAGTACAGGGAAATGTTTCTGATTGAAGACTGGCAACCCCAATTATTGCGGACAGATATATGGCCCAGAGTGGAATTAAAGGACTCTATTCTTAAGTATTGATAGAAGATTCACTGAAATTTAACATTCAAGTAGTTGAAATTTTAAAATTGCTAGAGCCTTTTACACACGAGCACAGGACATATCCAGCTCAAATGTGCATTAATCTAATTAGAAAAAAACCAACATCTCTTTTGACCTGTTGAGTCAGAGATGATTAATGACAAAACCTTTTGTCATTATAAGACATTTATAATACACTTAGATTTGTGTACAGGTTATGTTAATCACTAAGCAGAATACATGTGTTCTATGATATCAACAACAATTTGCTGTTGGTTGTATTGTAGAAGGCCTTTGATGACTTAGGCACAGGAATCTTCATATATGTATGTCTAGGAATTAATTTCACTGGTTGTGCATTTACAAAGATCAGAGTTCCCCCTTTTTCTTTTTTGAACTACAGTTTTCTTAAATTGCTACTGAAAAGAAACGTAATCAGTGACCACTGACAGCTCTAAACACTCACATGAAGTTGTAACAGTATGAAAGTCAATGGTGAGTGGGAGGGGTAGTCTTCTGATCAAGTTACATTTCCAAAATGGTCAATACTTGAAATGTGCTTCCCATCAGAAGAAAATTAAAAATTTCAAAATATTAAAAACAAAAGTGTGGATTATTGAAAAGCAATGACTGTAGTAATAATAATGAAAACAACAACAAAGTATTAGTCACTTTGATAATTGACATTCTTCAGTAAGAAACTAATGTAGTCCATTTTCTAGTTCTCACACTGTAACAGTGTTGACTATTGTTTGGTTTTGCAAAAACTTCCCCTCCCCCTGCTATGCTTTCTGGAACAGAATGAGGACAAAAAGATACAGTGGAATACAATTCACAGTAAAGATTTTCATGGTCGTTTTCTGTATAAACCATTGCTAATTAAATTCAATTTAGAGAAATTTCCATGAACGTGAAGATTTCCTGTGGTTGGAGGTCCCACTTTCATAAGCAAATGTGCTTTTCCGTTCGATGTAGAATATCCCACAGCTAATGCTTCAGATCTAATTTCTTAATGGTATAGAAGGAAAGGACAGAGAGTTAGTGTTTTTCAGTGAGGCTGGAGGAAGAGTTTTATTGTTGCTATGGTAACAAAGTTTTTTTAATTATTATTTCTTTTGTCATACCCTACAGTTGACAGGCTTTAAGCTTTTATACTGCACAATCAAGCTTCCTCTCCTACATGTCAACAACTTACCATAAAGAGGAAAAAAAGGGCTGCAATCCTTTATATATAAAAATAAATTTGCTTGAAACTAAGGAGATTTTAAGCTTTTACAGGTCAAATTATAGTAGCTGATTGGATCACAGTAGGATGTGTTTCTACAGTCCTGAGTAAATAAAAATTGTGATCTAAATAACCTCTAAGGAAAAAAATTCTTTACCCTAAGGAAAAAAATTGTACCATATGGTAGGATTTCCAGTAGAGAGGTGGGTGAGGTCTTTTCTGTGTTGTGTTGTTCCTTTTTGTATTCCATTCTGAGATCTCCCATGGAATCTGAAGAGAAGAGACAAACTGCTGAGTCTGTTCTTTCCTCCAGGAAGTTTTATGACTTTAATGCAAAACACTGTGTCCCCTAAGAACGGGGGTCTGAGTCAAAATATCTCCAAATATAGCTAAAAGAGGCCTTTTACACAAAAGCAAGATTTGTTAGGTTTTAGTTACTGAAAACAACTCATCATTTTCTTTCCCAACACAAAAAAGACAGGAATAAACTGGAGCAACCACTGATATGGTCAGGGTTGGGGTGGCTTGCCCTGTGAGGAGAAACTGAGGGAGCTGGGAGAATAAATTACTTGGGGGGTTGGGGGTGGCAGGTGTAGTTCCTAAAGAAGGGTATCTTCATAGTGGTACAAGGAAGGAAGTCAAGAAGCAACAGACATAAGTTGAAACAAGAAAGGTTTGGACTTCACCACCATAAGAACAATCAAGCATCAGATCAGGTTGCCCACAGAAACTACAACCTTGGTATCCTTGGAGGTTTTCAAGATCAGGCTGAGTAAAGTCGTGAGCAACCTAGTCCAGCCCCAAAGATGTCTTAGCTTTGAGCAGAAGGCTTGACATCCAAAGGTCCTTTCCAACCTCAGGTACACTATAAAGCTTTATATATCTGGAATTATTTTTGTTTTACATACATTTTATTAATATGTGTGTATATGTATATGTCATACAAGATCCATCACTCTAATAGTTTATATGAAACAGTCTGAGAACTTTCATTGTCCCTTTCTATGATCAGGAGTAGGCAGATCTTAAGCTGGGATGAAGGATTCTTTTTGGAGAAAGATTCTTTACTTTTTGAGAGACATTCATTACCTATAGGTTATTTTTCTTATCTCCTTAAAGAGTGAGTTCTGCCCTAAAACTTTATTCTGTAAAAATGGCATTACACCTGCTTAATGTACGTGCAATCACATTCTGTTTCAGAACTGTTTGTTTTCACTAAATGCAAGGACCACACCCTCATCTTAAAGCTACAAGTCAACATGATTGCTTTTCTTAAAAAAGATATTTTGTTTTCTTAATAACATAATATACAAGATGCTTTTTAGTAGACTCTACCAATTCTTTCAAGCCTACCTTATTTCTGAGAAGTTGGAATTTTTATATTAGTCCTACTTCAGTTGATTTAAGACATTTTGAAAAAAAATCTTTTCTGTACTTAACGTTTTTCTGTAGTTAGTGGTAATAATTAGAATACCCTGTATATTACACATCAGTCTTCTCCTAATAAGTTCTGCTATATTATTTTCTGAATAGTTCTTAAATGTTGTTTTAAATGAAAATTTAAGTTGTTGGCAGAAGACGGAAATCTTGCTGCTGAAGCACTCTTTCATCTGCATTGCAAATTAGCAGCTAAGAACACACATCTACTTGGAAATAATGCAACACAGGTACAGAAATCTCACAAGTTTCAGGATGAGGTTATTCTTCCATAAAATCCATAAATCTGAGCCCTAAGCACAGATTTGTTCCATATTAATATTCTCATTACTTTCACAGAGTTACTTATTATATGACGTTAAAGGAACATATTTCTATATCCAAGTCTCTTTTCATGTTTGAAACTGTGCTCATTGCACTTCACAACTGCAAACTCTTAGTGATAGTTAAGTAAGATTTCAGTCATAATATGGGCCTACGTATGAAGAAGCTGTTAGAATTCACATGCAGAAACATGGGACCAAGTGTCATAATAACCCAGAAACCAAACTGCTTACTCCAATTGTTTCTCTGTCAAGACAAAAAACCTGTGTATTCTGGTTTTGGCTGGTATAGAATTACTTTTCTTCACGGTAGCTAGTATGGGGCTGCGTTTTGGATTTGTGTTGAAAACAGTGTGAATAACACAGGGATGTTTTCATTACTGCTGAGCAGTGCTTACACAGAGCCAAGGCCTCTTCTGCCTCTCATGCCACCCCACCAGTGAGTAGGCTGGGGGAGTACAAGAAGCTAAAAAGGGGACACAGCTGGGACAGCTGCCCCAACTGACCAAAGGGGTATTCCACACCATATGGATTCGTACTCAGCATATGAAGCTGAGGGAAAGAAGAAGGAAGAGGGGGACATTTGGAGCAATGGTCTTTGTCTTTCCAAGTAACCTTTACAAGTGACAGATCACTACTTTCCTAGGAATGGCTGAACACCTGCCTGCCCACAGGAAGCGGTGAAGGAATTCCTTGTTTTGCTTTGCTTGTGCATGTGGCTGTTGTTTTACTTATTAAACTGTCTCTATCTCAAGCCATGAGTTTTCTCACTTTCACTCTTCTGATTCTCTCCCCCATCCTGCCAGGGGTGAGTGAGCAGGTGTCTGTGTAGTGCTTAGTAGCTGGCTGGGGTTATACTACAACACTGTGACATCTAGTTTGAATCAGACACTGTGCAAAAAAAAAAAAAAAATTTCTTATTTTTGAATTAAAAATATTTTTTAGAAAATGTGCTTAAAATTGATTATGATAACTGCTTTTGTTAAATACCATTCTGAAAAAAATCGAGAATATATTTAGATAAAAAAATTGCATCAACCCATATTATTATTATAAAGCAAACAACTTCAAAAAATAAACAAAAAAAAATCCTAGAAGGAAAATCTTTATTGCCCTAAACTTAATGCAAGCTTGTCTAAATCAGTCATTAAACAGCATAAACAAAGTTTCTCTCCCATTCTAGCTTCTGAAATTGCTTTGGCCATTCTGTTGTAGTTTCCGCTGCACTGGAGTCATCACTCTGGATGACAGCTCTACCATTGGTAGGGTGGACATGTAATGATGACAAACAACTATTTTTTTCCACTACCATGTGGGATTCACAAAGTACAACATAATTATATCTTGTATTGGCTGTATGTGCCATGCTTCTAAGTGCAATCAAGGCAAACCAGCCACCTACCTGGATACTGTGTTTTTTCACCTCCTCACAGCAGCAATGTTTGAACAGAGCAGTAAGATACTGCCAGCACCTCCCCATCTTATTTTATGAGTTGTTTTTTTTGTTAAAGGAGACTGGAATTTCAAAATTTGACAAAACAAATCAGTTTGGTGGCTGCAGTTCAGACCTCTTTCAGGTAGCAACTGTGTCAATAAAACCACCCAAATTCAGAAAGGTGGAATTTTCCTCAGGAGACTGCATTACAGTAAACAGAAGAGGCAGATCCCTGCTCTCCTGTTGAGGTTTCTTCACTTCATATCATTATAACATATCAATAAAATCTGAGCACCTGCCTGTTGTTATGGGCTGTAAATCCTACAGTACTACCAACCACTCCAACTTCATTTTTGCAAACGTCTGCTACCTATTAAATGCTCTGTGTTTCAGAGAGTTGCATCTTCAGTTGAAGATATATGGGAACAGTAAAGCTAACAAATCAGGCACTGAAAAGGACTAGAGGCAGTTCTCTGCGTTCTTGAGAGTATTACTTTACACCCAGTTAGGTTACCGATATCCTCAAAATATATTAATTACCATAACTGGGAAACTGGAATCAGTGGGTCTTACTTTCTCCCATGCAAACTCTTGAGAAATTTGAGTGTACACCACTAGTAAGGAAAGAAGAAACTCTACTGCCATGGTATATTGCGTATGTCTTATTTCTAGTCTCAATTAATTTCATTTTTGAACTGTGAACATTTTTAACTTTTTGATAATGAAAATCTATGTGCAATCTCTTCCTTATGAAGATACTTGAAAATTATTATGAGACTACCTCTTAATCATCGACAAATTCAGCAGACTGACTTTCTGAAGTCTTTCACTGGTAGTGGTTGCCAGATTACAGGCCATTCTTAAAACTCTTCTCTGAATTCATCTCAAAGTTTTACATTCCCATAAAAGCACGTTTGCCTTCTAACCCAACAATATTTTTGGGATACAGGCCATTCTCAAAGCAATAAAAAACACATGAGAAACCAGCACAAGATCACATGAGATAAAACATGAAGCAAAATACCTTTAACTATTTAAGTATTTATGTTTTATATTTCCTGCTTCATCTAATGTTGAAATGTATAAAACTCATGTAACCATTCATTCCTTCAACAATTTGTGATTCACTCTAACAAGGATCATCTGATTCTACTTACACTGTCAATTAACAGAAGTACATGATGTACATGACTTTCTTCTCTATTAAGTTATCTTTATTTAAATTTGGCAGACCTGAAAATGTCATGTCAGATGTTTGCTATTAAAATAAAATTGTGAACAAGTGCAATGCTGTTGCCTGCCTATTTTCATACATTAAAAATGAAGAGTGGAATGAATATAGAGACAGTCTCTCAAATACTGTTGTGGCCTGCATTAAATTCTAGTATTTCCTCAGTAATTACTGCATGTAATCATACACAGAGTTTTATCTTGACCCTATCTCATTGAAGGTATGAATGTTTCTTTTCCGCAATTACATTTGCTATTTGGGTTTTATATCCATCAATGAAGTTCCACGTGAATACCGTTCACCAGAGTGCTCCTCCACCTCTCTCTGCTTAAATCTTTTAATTTCACATGGAATATCAGACACAGGTACTGTTAATTACCTCTATATTCACATAATGTGCGTTGATGGCTTGATTACAGTTGTACACTTTTGTTTCCCCTTTAAAGCTTTTCTCTAATGGGCTCTCTTATGTAAAAGTGTATGTAATTAACAAATCTCTCTGCAATAAAAATATCTACTGACTTTCAATTCTGACCTAATTTGACTTGCCACATTAATTGAATTAAAGTGGTTTCCTGGAAGGACATTGCTTATTGATGAGATGACCTAAACAAACGTTAGCTTGGCAGGTATCCATAGTCAATATAGAACCATATAGAAATCTGGGGAGGAAAAACAATCGGATTGAAATTTGCTTTCCAGATCCTTTTGAAATTTAGTTACTTCAGCTGTTAAAACTCCATTTTGAAACATTCATAATACAACCCACACAGTTGAATTATGGGAGATATTCTGTCATTTAGGAGCCTGTATCTGAAAATTTCCTCTAAAACTACTGAATTCATCTGGTAAACATAAAAAAATCGTGCAGATACTGATAAAGTCAGGGACTTCTCTAAGAAGATAAAATGTGTCAAAGCAAACAGTAATGATGTAAGGGGTGACGCAATCAACTTTTGGCTTTTCAGTCCTTTCAGGAAAAGGTGAAAGGACATGTATGCTTGTGCAGATAGTACAGGAAGAGTATGGCTTCTGACCACAGAATGATGTTTCATGAAAACATAATACAGACCAGACAGATTTAAAAATATTTTTCTTACAAAATTACCTCATGACTCAGGTGAGACAGTAACAGAAGCTCATAGAGAATCAGAGAAAATAGGACTAACCCTAAAAATTTAGGAAGAAGAGGAATATTCACCACAAGGAACAAAGGAAGGACAATGAGTCTGCATGCCAAGCACCTAAGCTCATCACATACTAATCCAAGTATTATAAAGGTGTTCAGTCCTCTAGTAGGACCTAGTCACCTAGTATAGATTTCAAAACTAAGAAGAGAAGTTGAAGAGAAAGAATTGGGCCCTGTGATAATTAAGAAATTTAATTAAATAGCTGGCTGTTGGGAAAGGAATAGTGTGTAAAACAGACTGCTCAGCAACATATACAGTGCCCTGCAACCATTTTCTGATGCTTGACATCTTATTTTATGACAGAATTTCTACTTAGCACAGGTGTGGAACCAGAGGATGGCAAACACGATTTCTACACTTGGGAACAAAAGAAAGTTGAGGAGTTTTGGATTTCGAACTAAATTTCAGTTCTCAGAAAAATTCTGGGGGAAAATAAAAGAATTAAATGAGTAACAGCTAGTGATTTCTTTCTATGACAAGATAAAAGATTCTATGGAGGTTTTATATAAGATTATTTGAGTTCATTATTTGACACTGCCTCATCTGATATGCTCATAAACAGGGGAGAAAGCACGGTCTAGAGGAAAATAGATTAGCACAGAGGCAAAGCTGCTTAGAGAACAATTCTTGAAAAGTTATTACCAATGCCATTTCATCAAAATGAAACAATACATCTATTAAAGTTCCCTATTGATTCAGACCTACTCAGTGTTTTCATTAATGACAAGGATGCTGAAAGATAAAAGGTGACAGCCAATTGGAAAGACAAGTCTAGAACTGAAAGTTATCTTGACAATGTGGAACTATGCTTTGAAAAACCAAGCTGAACTAAACCAAATTACCCTTAAACACGGACAATTTTCTGATTCTAGGGTCAGTAACCTGCTACACAAATACAGCGTGAAAAAATGTTTTCACAGAAAAAGATTTGGAAGTTTTTATGGTTCAGGAGCTAAATATATTTTAATGCTATTGTAAAAGCAGTGAATTGTATTTGGGATGTATCTGCTAATACATAGTCCATGAAAGGTAGGAAATTATGCTCTACTGTACTTTTCAAAGATAAATACACACATTAAATATTGCATCAAATTTCAGACATTTCAATAAAGATGAGGGTCAGGTACAGATAGTCCAGAGGAAACAAGAAAAAGTACAAAGAGAGTATAACTTGTGAAAAAAGGAGGAGAAGACAAAACCAGAAAAGAGTAAGAGAAGATTATTATGTTTCCAAATACCTAAAGAGCTGCTGCAAAGAGGATAGCAGGAATTGATTTTCCATGCCTAGGGATTACATGACCAAAAGTAACAGATTTAAACTGCATCAAAAGGATGAACCAAGTTAGTCCTAAAGAAAAAAACATCTAACCATATGGAAAATAATACTTTAAAATATAACATGGAAATGGTGATGCCTCTGTTCCTGGATTTAGTCCCTTCAGAGGAACTATGGCATGCCACAGACATGGGCTGACAGAGACTTAGTGAAGTTTGACAAGGGCAAATGCAACGACCTACCGTTGGGACAGAGTAACCCAATGCCAGCTGCACACAGGGCTGCATTAGCAAAGTGACAGTCAGCAGATTGAGAGAAGTGATTATTTCCCTCTACAGCAGTTGTGAAACTCAACTGTTGTCCATGTGTACTTCTCGTATAAGACACATAGTACAAGACAGATGTTGATGTACTGAAGTGAGTCCGATATGATTTAGAGCCTGGAGCATGCAATATAAAAGGAGAGGCTGAAAACTGGTTGTTCATTTTTCAGAAGAGAGAGCTCATGAGCCACCTTATCTGAATTACCTGTAGGGAAGCTGTCAAGAACAGAGAGCGTGCCAGACCCTCCTCAATACTACCACATGAAAGGAGATTAACACATACTGCGGCAACGGTAATCTTCCTACATGCAAGGGAGAAAAAATCCACCATGAGGGTTGTCAAATATTGCAGTTGTGCTATCTCCATCTTTGGAGATATTAAAAACTTGGGCGAACAAAGTTCTCAACAACCTGATCTAGGCTGGCCATATAGTGAGTAGCAGCTGCACTAAATGACCTCCACAGGTTTCTGCCAGGTTATTCCATGGATTCAAGTCCTCCTGAAAAAGCATTTATCAGGAATGACGTAAGCATATTTGATAGTATCTTACGTCACAAGGATGACTATGTTACCTTGAGCAATTCTGTCAGCTCTATAATTCCAGAATTTTCCACCTTGCAGGGTTCTTTTGGGGATATATCAGTTGATAACAGAGGATGTATCAGCAGACAATTTCACAGAATGACAGAATAGTTGGAGTTGGAAGAAATCTCTGAAGATCATCCAATCCCTGTCTCAAAACACAGTCAACTGGAGCAGTTTACTCAGGATCATGTGTAGCTGGAATATCTCCAAGAATTGAGATAATGTCAAGAATAGAATACTGTTCATAACCAATTTAGCTTCCTGTTTTGCAAGTTCAGGCCTCACATGGTAAGTCAAGTCTGCATGGCACATATTCCTACCAGACCCACAGACATTTTAAGATGTTATATAAAAGTGTCACTGGAACAACGAACCTACCCATAAACCAGGAAAATGCTTACAACTGCCTTGACTCATTTTTATTTTCTTATTTTTACCATCGTCATCATCACTTACAATAATAATGCAGGGAATTTGCTATCTCTCCTCAGCACAGCTGGAAAATTTATCTCAATTTGTGCCTTACACCACCCCTTTCCCGTGTACTCTGCATGCAGCTATTTGTCATAAACAAATAAATTAGCCTTAACTGTTTTGAGCACACAGACTGCTTTCAATTAGAGGTGGCACCTTCAGACGCTGTTCACTCAGCAGCAGGAGGACAGGAAAATATTTCTGTTATTGAACTCCTTGGCACTGTCTTGCTTGAGGATATTTATTTTAATAAACACAAGGTCGTTATGCTGGCATGAGGACACCACAGGTTCTCCCTAAATGTTATGCTCTGATTATATGTTATCCATCTTGCTATTGTATCTCTAGCTGATTTTGTCAGCCTCAACTGAGAAGCTCCTGTTAAAATTAGAAAAAACCTCAAGGGAGGCCAGTCTCATAAACACAGGACTGTAATTCTGGACAGTTAGCAGACAGCTCCATATGCAGTAACAGCTCCAGCTACCCTTGTGCTGCTTGCACTATCAAGCACCTGTCACCTCACAGTAAGCTGCAAGAATTGCATCTACGTCTGCATACTAAGGACAAGGTTCCTGATGTCTTATTCACCTTCTTAATTTTGTATGCAGAATAGAAGGTAGCAATGAAGGTATTAGTCATTAAGGAGCTTTTTTAAAAGCTGGAAATGTTAGAATATTATTCTGACTGAATCTAAGTGAACAATTACATACGCTGTTAAACACTTCTCTTTTAGTAGACTAATGATACTGTCAGACCAGTCAATGCCACTCAGCTTTATAGATGTCTTGGTCCACTGCTGCTGCCACAAAGCACCAATTTGCCACAATGTAGAAGAACGAAAGTAATATGATGAAAACTCATGCACAGTCCTAAAAAAATCTTGTAAAAAAGATAAGGGTACCTCTAGTGAGAACAGTCTCATCATTACTTCTTTTCTATGCCAATGAATGGAGAACTAAACATTTTTAAAAATATCTGAGAGAGATGACAACATCCTGTCACTTGCGAAACAACAACATAGTCTTATTCAACATTCAGAATAAAAAAGGAAGAAAATAAAAAGGTAATTGAGTGGGGAGGGGAAAAAATTTAAACTCTCAAGCCTTTAATTCCACTAACACAGCACTTATTAGAAATCGAGCTTTTTCTGGATCTAAATATAAAGACCATACGCTATCATTCTGTATATTGGAAAATGTAAAGGAAACCTTGTTGGAATTCTGTTAACGTAGCAGAGACAGAGCGTGACTGCCTTCATCTGTGTACTGTATGCCACAAAGCACAATATTGCTGTTTGGTAAACAGTAATGTGCAGGGAGAATTCGGGGAGGGAGGGGGGAAGGGGAGGGGTCAGCAGTGGGGGTCAGAGGAGGAAGGGGCTCTTTTCTGGTACCCAAGGAAAGTTTGGAGAAGAAATTGTTTTAAGCTGAAAAAAATTAGGTACCATTGCATTTGGGAAACCATTTATACACCATGTGTCTGTTTTCTTAGGCTCAAAGAATGATAAAAACCTTCCAAATAGTCATGGTAATGTATAAGCATGGAATTACATTTGTACTTCCTTCAAAAATTGACAACAATTTGGCTGCTGCCAAGAGTGATTAATCTTCCTGCTAACTCTGTCATTTATAACTAAACCTGTAATTCAAGAAACATTTTTAATTATCATTCACTTTGAGACTGTCAACTACTATGGTAATACATTATATTTTCTTTGTTAGTAATGAAATCCACAATATCTGGTTTCTTAAACATTTTCTAGCTATTTATTTTCCTCAAGATAAATACCTTGCTCTGTACTTTCGGTGAAGACAGGCAACCAAGCCCTCATTTTCAAATACCATCATATTTCCTATACACACACTATCCAAAAACTGAGGGCTTCTATACATGGAAGACTTAATGAAAGAAAGAATTTCTAGTTCAGTGCTGAACAGATGCTTACACGAACAGGTTTCTTCCAATGCTGAGCACAACCATTTAACTATGCTTGCCAGAATACCTCGCAGTGCCCAGAGCATCACCCAGAGCAAATGCAATCCTATGTCTTGTTTGCCATCAACTATTACTTCCACCTGGTATGTCTGGTACACTGATTTAGGTCCCTTTTTAAACTTAAAGCACCCTAGGTAAAAAATGTCCTCTCAGTAACCCCAACCACACAAATTAGTTCACAGTTTGCCTTTTAAAAATCTTCCTTATCTGTACTGTGAGTTTTCCACTTTCTCTTTCTGATAATATTAATTATTAAACATCTCTTCTGATGCACTGTTATACCACATGTAAAGTACAATTTTCTTAGTTTTATGTGCCTTTTTGTGCCAATTTTGCATGCAGTCCATCTCCTCTGCACGTTATTATGCACATCCAGATACATTCAATCTATTATTTTCCTTGCAGTTCCCATAGGTGATTCAACTGTTTTGTAAAACAGATGCTAAAAGACATAATAATAATAAACAATAATAATAATAGTAGTAATAATAATAATAATACCACCACAAAGAAGAATAAAGAGGAGGAAGTGTTGATGTTATGTAAACATATCTCTTCCTTGGTTTGCTATAGGCTTTACTACAAATCATCGCTGTGCACATGTTGAACCTGTCTGGGAACAGATATCCTTGCAGATATGTTACTTGGCATCTGAAATTTCCACAGATGTTTTTGTCCTTCAGCAAGGAAGTGTCCTACTTTGAATTCTGATTACTCTTTGCAGAGAGGAGAGTAGAGGAGAGGAGGAGGGAAGGAGTGCATTGTTAACTCCTCATGAACTGCTGTACTACAAAGAGACAAATCAGAAACTTAAAATAATGAGATTATAAATTAGAACAAATGTTAAACTGTTCCATGTCTGTTCTTATAAACTGTCCAGGGAAACATTATAGAGTACAGGGTTTTTTTCAATGCATTAATAACCTATAAAAGTACTTAATATTTGCAAAATAGAGGGAAAAAAAGCTTACTTAATGTTTAGATCACAAGTTTCAACTGTGAGATTCAAATCTGACAATGCCACTGTTGAAGTGCATCTCTCTCTGCATTGAAAATATCTGTCTCAAATTGGAGTGTAATACCTTCTTTATCCCATCCTCCTCCTATTGTACAGTATCACTTAGTCTTAACTAGTGCCCATGCTTAGCCACTGATATCATGCCTTTGCTTTGAGCAGATTTGCCCCAGGGATTAATTTAACCAAATTTGGTGAAGACTTTAATATCATCAAGCATGAAGTGTTGCATAAAGGGAGGGAGGGGGGCACCTATTGTTTAATACAAGTTAGAGATTTAATAAAGAAATCCTCTGAGTAATCAGATATTCCTGAATACTGCTGTGCATTTTCATTTAATAGCTGCAAAGTAATTATTATGTAACTACCTCAGTGTATTGGAAAACATAAGATGCAGGGGTTTTGTGATTGCACGTTATTCTTTCATATCAACCTTGTCACTTCAAGAGGCTCTAAAATATAAGGAAAAGATCAGAGATCCTGTGATTAAGCTGAAGAGAGGCTTGTGCTTTCAAAATTCAGCATTCAGCTACATCATTTAATAGCTCTTCAGAAAATGTTAGCTTAAAAGATATTTAATAAAAAGTATGTAATCAATCAGCAAAATGAACTGCTCCCATTTCTTTTATAAGGTATGTTATTATTTCAGGCATCAAGAACCACATCTTATTGGCTGCTGTATAAGCACACTGTAAATGGCAATGTAATAAACAAAAAATTCAACCTGGAGGTATTCCGCCAGAGGGGTATCTGAAGTACCAAACCATTCATAACAACAAGAAATCAAAGCTCGAGCAAACTGTCGATTCTCTACACCATTCATAGCTCTTCCACAGAAAGGATGAGTAGAGAATTACTTGCAGACACAATGCACAGTATCTTGGAGACAATGCAAGAGGTAGCTCAAAATTAGGACTTCACCGAAAAATCTAATTGATAAGTACATGCTCTCATAAACATAGAAGAGATTTATCTTGTGATTCTAATCCAGCTTGGAGCAGGGTGGCTGGAAAACTCTCTGGAGGAAAAGAACCTGGGGATGTTGGTTGATGCTCACCTGGACATGAGCCAGAAGTGTGCCCAGGTGGCCAAGAAGGCCAACGGCATCCTGGCCTGTATCAGGAACAGTGTAGCCAGCAGGAACAGGGAGGTGATTGTCCCCCTGTACTCAGCCCTGGTGAGGCCGCACCTCGAGTACTGTGTCCAGTTTTGGGCCCCTCACCACAAGCAAGATATCGAAGCCCTGGAGCGTGTCCAGAGAAGGGCAACGAAACTGGTGAAGGGTCTGGAGCACAGGTCTTATGAGGAGCGGCTGAAGGAACTGGGCTTGTTTAGTCTGGAGAAGAGGAGGCTCAGGGCAGACCTTATTACCCTCTACAACTACCTGAAAGGAAGTTGTGGCGAGCTGGGGGTCGGCCTCTTCTCGCAGATAACTAGTGACAGGACAAGAGGGAATGGCTGCAAGTTGTGCCAGGGGAGGTTCAGGTTGGAGATCAGGAGAAATTTCTTCTCGGAAAGGGTGGTCGAGCATTGGAACGGGTTGCCCAGGGAGGTGGTGGAGTGGCCGTCCCTAGGGGTGGATATTGGGGTCTTTCAATTTCTCTGGAATTAACAGACTTGTCTCAAACTATAAATTGAATGTCACCTCCTTGTTCTGGGTAGAATAATTACATTTTTTTTACACAGGTAGAAATAAGCTAAGACACTATCATATTAAAAGTTATTCACTCTACATGTGGTATGTGACAGCTTCCTAATAGTATAGTTGTTTATGAGATAAAGGAACTACTTTGTTTTCCTTTGTTTTATGTCTTCTCATAGAATTACTGAAATTAGTTGAAGTAAATATTCTTGGGCAGGTCTAAAAACACGATTGACATACAGAAATTCTGTAATGGCACTAAGTAAATCTGAACATAAATTCTTTACCTCTTTTGTCCTCGATACAGTTATTTTCCCAGTGAAAATAGCCAGTACTGAAATTACCCTCTTAAACCTCAGAATTATACTAAGCGTACAGTATCGGTTACAGAAATATATGGAATGGAATAAAAATATACTAATCGAATGTTAAAATTTAATAATGTATGCCATGATTGCTTATTGTGAAAATAAATAAGCCATTGAACACATTGAGTGGCAATAAAAAATGTCTGTCAGTACTACATTCTTAAGATTGGATCAATAAAGAAAAATTATGTATTTTTACCTACATACCAGTTCCACACACTGAGAATCTAAATCTTCATACCTACCACATAATTCCTTTTATTAACCTCTAACAGTCTAATCTAAAGCACTGGAAATCAGTACAAATCTCCTAGCAAAGAAAAGATAACCTTGTATTTTGGCACACACTATTCATGAGTATTCATGCAACACTAGATCTTAGACACATTAAACAAGTTGAAAAAACTAAACTTCCTTGAAACCACTGTGAATTTCCCTTTTGTATATGTTCAATTATTATTATTAGATCTAATTACGTTACTGTCTTAAAACACTCTTTGGGGAGACATTTTTTTGTTATCAGAAGTTCCAAAGGTAACTGAAAACACCGTGTGATTGTTTACATGTAACGCATTTGATGCAGTTTTTCTGTTGCTACAGGCAACAGGGCCTGTCTCTTTGATGGAGCACGCTTTTAAACTGTTGCTAAATTTCATTTTTGCTTGCACTTCACACTAAGCTGCATTCTACTTTTTAAAAGCGTCTAGTTGATGTGCTTTCTACAACAATCAGCTATTTAAAAAAAAAAAAAATTTATACTACACCTCTAAAGAAAGGTAGCAAAAAATACTTTTTTGCATTTCCAGGTTTTGACCTGTAGAAGTCCAAGGCAGAACTGAAATAGCTTCTTGTGATGGAGTATGAGCTACTCTTCTTGAGATGCTTTTCTTCATTTCAGCACTTCTCCATCAATATGTGGATGCCTACTATTCAAGCTAAAATGTTTACACTGAAGCATCTGTACAAGCTATTAAATTTTTATAACCTTAAAATTCACTTGACAGGACAAGGAGTTCTTTAAGACTCAGGTCAATAAAGACATCACTATCATCTAATAAAAAGCCAGAATTCTGTGTAAATGGTATTGGAAAATCCCACAGCAAACAGTGAACATGTTGAGATTTTTAATATTTAGATATTTCAGATGCCAACTTTTGTGTTGAATTGTAATATTCTCAGCAAGAAAAAAGGGCAATGATCTGCTTTAAAGGTCAGAGAAGAGTGAGGGAAAATACACATTTAACGACCTGAGCTTTTACATTTATAACTCATTAAGTCTGGTTTAAGCCTATTAATAAGCACCATCTTCAATTTAAAACAGGTCTTTTTTTCAAACGTGTTTCCCCTCCTAGAACTATATTATGGACATTCTCACATTTGATTTTAAATGTTTGAAGTTCTCAAGGTGATAAGACCATTCCTAAGCAGTTAGTATCTCACAGCTGAATTGACAAGATACTGCTAGCTAGTGCAGAAAGAAAGGATAATCTTGGCGCTCAAGATTCAAGCTGCTTGTAGGTTTAAAAAATAATAAATTCTGTAGCAAAAACAATGGACTATACAGCTTTAGATTTACTATGTTCTTTCCACAGCTGTTGTATGAAAACGCTGTAAAGGATAGAAATAAGAAACTGAGAATTTACTGGGTACCAGGTAGCCTACATTTACACACCTATTCAATTTCCACTATACGCCTTCTGAAGGCTAATTTTCTAGCTATCATTTTTAAATAACTATCTGTAATAGAAAGTAAAACCACAAAGCAATTAGATGTTTTAAAAGATCTCAAATTCCTGTAGCTACTGCAGAAGGAGTAGAGGAATGTAAGAAAAGACTATAAATCAAAAGTCCTCATTGCTCCTACTGGGAACTGTAGGTTGTTTATTTCTTTTTAAAATCCAGTACCTATATAAAATAATTAGCACCTAGCATTCTTAGTTTGAAGATTGACCACAACTGGAGGCATGGAGACCTTCTGGCGATCTTGCTCAAGCTGTTTTTTTCAGATGTAATGACTGCTAAAATGAACATTAATGCATGAACCAAGGTTCAAGGAGCAACATCTCCAGGTGGCCTGAACAATAATTCAGTCAGTTTTGAACTCCTAAGGATACTAGCATGTTGTCTCCCAAAATAACAGTGTATAATAAGTCTTTTTTACTTCTTTTTTAATTTTTTTTTTTTTTTTAAGATTTCTACTGAATGCATAGAAACGTGACTGGGAATTTCCACTTGCATGCCAGAGAATCCATGGATCTCATAAGTTGGTTAGTGATTTCCCAACGTCCCATTTGATGCCCCAGCACATGTGTCAGCTTCCTACACCGATAGCAAGGGGAAAATAAGCCTATATCCAGAAAAATACTAGGTTAGAATTTAGACCCACTAACCCCACCCATGGGAATATTCTACTTCCTTGACATGACTGAGATTTACTTGTCCTGACTGATTTCACAGATGCATAATTTATCTCAAATAGAGGGAAAAAAATATTACATATTTGTCTAATTCAGGCATTTAGAAGGTCAGTCAGACCTTAAAATGCCTTGATATTAATTAACGGAAGCAAACTGAAAGGTAAGGTGCAGTAACTCTTCTTCCCCTTCATTTCATGAAATAACAGTCCGACACTGCTGGGTTTGCCTAGGATAGAGTTAATTATCTTCACAGTAGCTGGTATGGGGCTGTGTCTTGTATTTGTGTTGAAAACAGCGTTGAGTATAGAGATATTTGCATTACTGCTGAGCAGTGCTTACACAGAGCCAAGGCCTCTTCTGCCTCTCATGCCACCCCACCAGTGAGTAGGCTGGGGGTTCACGAGAAGTTGGGAGGGGACACAGCTGGCCCCAACTGACCAAAGGAGTATTCCACACCATATGGATTCATGCTCAGCATATAGAGCTGGGGGAAAGAAGAAGGAAGAGGGGGACATTTGAAGCGATGGTCTTTGTCTTTCCAAGTAACCTTTACAAGTGACAGATCACTACTTTCCTAGGAATGGCTGAACACCTGCCTGCCCACAGGAAGCGGTGAAGGAATTCCTTGTTTTGCTTTGCTTGTGCATGCGGCTGTTGTTTTACTTACTAAACTGCTTTATCTCAACCCACGAGTTTTCTCACTTTCACTTTTCCAATTCTCTCCCCCATCCTGCCAGGGGTGAGTGAGCAAGCGGCTGCATGGTGCTTAGCTGCCAGGTAGGGAAAACCACCACACACCCATCTGAAAGTTGAGTCAGAGATACTACTGGTAGGAAATGACAAATCTACCACGCAAACAGAACTGCCATTAGTTAGGGGTGGGATGACAGTGATCATAGCCTTTAGCAGCCTCCTATTACCAGGAGCCAGATAACTCAAAGTTAAAATGCCATATAACAGTGGACACTTAACTAAATACGAAATCCAATGAATCAGTGAGGACATGTTGAATACATAAGATAAAATCATAAAGATATTCTCCATGGAGAAGCAGACAAACTTCAACTTCAAATAATGCTGTCTGTAACTGACCTTCACTATGTGACATGTGACTGATATTTATTAGCAAGGCCACAAAACAATCTTTATGATGTAAGGAAATACTATTCTTCCTTTACACTTGGAAAACTGAAGTACAACACGTTAAATCTAGTTATAGTAATATCAATATGTATGTACTACAGAAATCAAATTAAAACCATTAATATGTGCTCTTAAAGTTAATAAAGCTACAGAGGAGAGTTCTAGCTGTCTATGGAAGAGGAAAGAACATACATTTAAAAGATGCCATGTAAAGAAGTGACCTATTTTATTTTACTTATTTGCAAGGAGTAAGGTAAAAGGAAAATGGAAATCTTCTGTAGCAAAAAGTATGAATCACTGCAAGCACAAGAGGACACCCATGGTGCTACAGACAACTTGAATGAAGGGAGGCCAGATGGCTTTGAAGTAAATACAAGTTCATTTCTGGCTACCTAAGCTTACTTATCAATAGTAAGGCATTCAAGAGTGAGCAAGCCTACTTCACATCCATCATTCACATTTCTCCATTTCATTATAGACAGAAAATGCACTTACAATATGTCAAGCTGAAATAGCTCTTGGCATGAGTCAGAGAGGAAAAAGCCATAAAAGATCAGCCAGGAGGAAACACAAAATCATGTAAAACTGGTGAAGTTTTTGTTTTTCCCAGTCTCTGGAAAAAGAAAATGTCTCATTCTGCAGAAACAAAGCAAGTCAACAAAAAAGAACTATAAAATTTCTTATTTCCTTATTGTTGAAAAGTAAAATAATTTTTCTAACTCTTCTATCCCTCCCTACTAGCTACAAAAGAGGATAGACATACAGACAAAACGGCTTCGTTGCAGAATATATCTCTTCTTATCTTCCTTGCCTTTCATTTTCTAGAATATTATAGTTGACTTACACTGAAGAAATCAAGGATGAAACCAAGAGGAAGCTGTTCCCATTTAACAAATCCAGTCTTAATACTAGTTAATATATTTACTGGGTTTAGTGCAGGTCATCCTTTATTCTGTCTTAGAGGATGAGGCAAATAAAGGCTGTATCTGCACTGCCTGCTAAGCATGCTCAAATATCCTGAAATTCGGCTCCCCTTGCTGTTAAGGTTGGAATGCCATTGAAGTATCCTGCTACTCTTTTCCTGCCCACACGCTACTACCTCCCTTCTGATGGAAAATCAACAGCACACTAGTCTCCTTTTGCAATCCATATGTGGCCAGGATGGAGACACATTCAGTCATGTCTTCATTGCTGAAAACATGTTCTGCCGTCATCAGTTGATAATAAGAACGAGAGGAAATCTTGATGTATTTATTTTATCTTTATCACTTCATCTTCTGCTTCAATAAAAAGACTGTCAAGCAAAGATTTTATAAGGAAAAAAACAAAGCATCAGGTATTTAATAGCTATAAAGCATTTAATAAATAGCATAAATCAAAAAAATTGAAAAATACATAGAATTAGGAAATTAACTGTTTTGAGGGTGATGCAGGAATGCAAGAAAGTTGAAGGGTAAAACTTTCTATGCAATACAACTGCATCACGGACAGCAGCAGCTCATTCTTCCTCTAACATTGCAGCTCCCAGTGACCCTGCCTCAGAGACACCAACTCTAATTACTCATATAACATCACCAGGAATACCCCTACTGTTATGTGTATCAACAGGGCAGGTAAACAATCACAGAACTGATTCACTAATAAAGAGAAAATAAACAAATTTAATTTTAAAAAAACATTCCCAACTCAACAGTTTCGTTATCTATTTAATTCTATTGCCATACTTTACACATACAAGGTATCACATTCCACATACTTTCTTAGGGAAGTCATCCTGCGTTTTAAGGCACATAAAATAATTAGAATCTCCCCAAAAATACAAATGTTTTTGTTTCAATTCAAAAAACAACCGTAACAGTCAAACGCTAATTTCTACTAGCAGTCAGGAAGGTGTCTGCACCCAGCCCTTACCTATCTCTCCCGTACTTAAATGGAATATATATGAAAACAAAGCATGTGTACTTGGTTTAAAATACAGTCAGGTTGACTTAGCAACTGAACTAATCCTTTTAATAGCTGAATACTGGAGCACTTGATATCCGGGTAAGCATATCTACCTGTTGTCCCATCCTAAAAAATAAAAGATTTTTTAAAAATTAAAAAAAAATATACCATCTGCTGAAACAATGCCATATTTTGGCAGACTTCGAGGGGAAAAAAAAGAAATATTTACTCTAGAACAGGAAATAGTCCAGTCATTAAAGTACTTATTAAAGTATGAGGACCACAACACTGGTATCCTTTTCTTAAATTTTCCTCTCTACGTATTACTCATTATTTAAAAAAAAAAAACAAAACACCACACAAAATAAACCATAAGTCTCTATCATGATATATATCAAAAAATTACTCAAAGTTCACATGCTATGAAACATCCCAATTTATAGCTGTGTCCTGCCTTCTGCTTATAAGCAAAACCAGAGAAGACAGCCAGGAAACACCTATCAAAAAAAAAAAAAAAAAGATTTTTCATACTTTTCTGCCCGAGGACATGTGTGACAGGCATGTGACAGATGTTAGCCACTACTGCTTAAGGCACACGGGTATTGCAGTGACTTACATAGTGTAAGACTATGCAGATTAGGAGAGAATTTTCTATCAGAGGAATAAGGTCAAGTTTCTGTATTCGTCATCAAAACACCAAACTCTCAAATTAAATTCAGAAACAGTAAAAACACAATTAAACACAAAGATATCTTAGGAAACAAAAGAACTGTTTCTGCATGCTTTGGAATTTTACATTAAGATCTTTTTAAACAGCTAGATCCTAGTGAGCATACTCTTTTTCACAAGCTTCTGTACCCATGGTGAACCAAGACATAATAATTTTATAAGTCATAACAGAGAACTATCATCCTCCTTCATCCTGTGCTTAAAGAAAAAAATAGAATTTTAGTATTTTTATCTTAACATTAATATTTTCCTTTCTTAGATATGTTTGTTATTTCTAAGCTCTTACAAGATTTTTTCCTTCCTACTCCAGATGAGTGGATCAGAGTAAGACAATAACAATACCACTAGAAAGAAAACAGATCACTGTATTTTTATTTTTTTACACATGCAGCATCAATCTAGTGAGAAAATGACATCTCTGAAGAAAAGAAACCAAAGGAAGAAGAAACAGCATGATTTGCATACAGAAAGATGGTTCCACAAAAATATTATTCTTCCACAAGGACTGGATCCCATGCTCAGTAAACTGAAAACGCAGAGCACACAGCCATACTGGAAGGATTAAGAATCCTAACTGATACTTGTAGTTACACAGAGAAGACCTAGAATAGGAAGAGCAGATTAGGAAGATCAAGTACTAGAGACCTATAAGCTAGTACTGACCATCTGGGACACAAGGACTCGGCCATCTGTTGGGTTTTTTTGTAGGGATGCTGAAAAGACTGGGACGAGCACATCAGTGAACCTGTGGCACACATGCCTACACACGAGCTAGGTTAAGACACAAGCCATAGATTTTAAAAGTTGTTGCAGTTCAATAAATGGCCTGCTTGCAATCAACCTTATCACTATGAAAAATAAGTTTACTTAATGCTTGGAGCAATATTTTAATATTCCAGATTAATCTGAGGAAATAAGAGGAAGTCAACCAATTTTCCCTACTTCCCACCCCCCCCAACTGCAGCCATATTCAATCCAAGATGCTTTTTATGCAAAGGGAGAAAAAATTGCAATCAGTGATACATTTTAATATGCAATTCCTCGTCTTCAGGGAAAAGTTATTTAGTATGAATTATGTATGTGTCTGAGAACAACACTTTCTTATAAGAACTGGTGAAAACTAATGAAAACTTTGTCCATCAGAAAATTCAGCATTTTACAGGGATGCATTGTTGTGGGCAAAATTTTATACAGAGCAGTGTCAAAATTAATTACGATGCATTCCAATTTAGTTTCAATAATGTTAAGATATTTTTTCATAGAGATAAATATTAATCCTTAATATTTCCTTTGTTTTGAACTATGACATCGATATTATTTGAACTGTATGCACTAAGTAACATCTTATGGTATTTTCAAAAAATAAGAAACACGAAATTCAGCTTTTCATCTCAACTTGGAAATTAAGAAAAACAATGCCAATTTGTTGGGATTTCCCACTGGAAAAATAATTCAAGGTTGTTTCTAACTTCAAAGGACTGTTTGTGGATAAATATATTACACATTGAGAAACCTAAGAAAATTATGATTTTTGAGCATGTACTAATGTAAAACATGGGGGTATTGGTACTTTTGTAGCCACTAATGTACGCTGTGCAGCTTCAGTGGTGGTCTATATACCCAAAACAAAAATCAATTTAGAGATGTGATCACTAAGAAATATTACCATCTCTACTGCAAGATGGCTTCTTTTTGACATATGTTATTTATATATACTTGGCATATATCACTCACTATTTTCATATTTAAAAGTCATAGTCTTTTATATACATAGGTGTTCATTGCTGAAGCCCTTTCTTATAGAAAACTCACACTTGGATTTTCAGGAAGACAGTTAGGAGAACATATTTACGTTGCCTAACATACTGAAGTTAGAAGACTCATTACTCTTGGGTTCCTGTGTAGTCCACAGTGAACAAGAGAATTCTTTGGACAACAACTCAGACATCTTCCATCAGGTTTCTGCTCACAGTCACCTTATGAAAGATCCTCTTTGTCCTCTTTAGATATAGGAGGCTTCTCAGAAACTAAACTAACATACCTTTAAGAACTATACATTCCCACCTGAACAAAAAACCCATCTTTTCCTTTCTCCCAGTTTAAATGTTGTTCAAATTCTTACTTTTAAAGGAAAAAGCCAGGTACAAGAACTAGAAGCCAAGACTCAGGAGACAGACACCAGTACTAGAGTTATGAAACCCTCACCCAGTCCAAAAGGATCAGGAGTTCACTACCAAGCCATATTTCCAAATTTGTTATTGATTAGCTATCATATGGACAACAACTCCTTTAAACTCTCTGAACGTGATTTCAGACACACCTAAAGAATCCATCTTGGTTTGTTTTGCCACCTGCAAATGGACATCTTTGTGTTTAGGTTATATTTATCACTAAAACATGCATATGAAGGGATGGGAGTACACACATGGCATTCACACAAATTGCTTAATAGTTGTAAAGCAGCTTCAGGATATGAAGATACTGAAGTATTGCAAGTTCCTACCTCTTTTAAAAAAAAAGTTACTAGTACTTGCATAAGTACTAAGACTAAGACCCCCATTAACCTTGCAGCATACAAGCCTGTATACCAGTGCCATGGTTTAGCCCCAGTCGGTAACTAAGAACTACACAGCCACTCACTCCTCTCCCCTGCCAAGTGGGATGGGGAGGAGAATGGGAACAAAAAGGTAAAACTCATTGATTAGGATAAGGACAGTTTACTAGGACAGGAAAGGCAGAGGGAAATAACAATAATACTAATAAAAGAATAAACCAATAGTACTAATAAAAGAATACACAAAATGGGTGATACGCAATGAAATCTGATCAGCACCTGAAACCCAGTTACCAGCCCATCCTTGAGCAGCGACTCCACTTTTTCCAGCCAGCTCCTGCTCTTACCTACTGAGGATGATGTCATATGTTATGGAATATCTCTGGATATTTTGGTTCACCTGTGCTAGCTGTGTTCCCTCCCAGCTTCTTGTGAAAATTCACTCTATCCCAGCCAAAAAACAGGACATCATCCATCCCTTATTCTATACTATCTATGTCATGCCCAGATCCTACTTTCTAATTAATCACCAACACTTTTCCTGTGTTTGATAAATAGATAAATATATCATATATATATGCAGATATCATTCCCTTAGTCTATGCGCCACCTCTAAAATGTCCCTTGACTTCATTTAGCCCATGACTTCGGGCTCCATCTTTGATAACAGTTTCTCAGGGCAGAAGAGATGGTGTGTGAGAGATGGTGGTGCATCCTGCACCCAGAGCTCGCAGCTGGTGTATCTGGCACGGCCAATGTCCATGATCTACGGGTTAAAGATGTCGCTTTTGAGGAAGTTGTTGGGTGCCAGATGCTGAAGTCAGTTCTGATTCCATCATCATTGCACTTTGCTCAGTTTCATAAAAGTTCATCCTTCATTAACTCGGGTGATTCTTGCTGTAACACCATTGATACAGCATACAGCATACAGCAACTGTAGTGGTGATGACATACAATGGCAGGGTTATGTAGCAATTAACATCATACAATTTAACTTAATGTCTATTCTCAGCCAAAATCAAATCCCCTTGAGGTACACATTGAACTTTCCCATCCTTCCACATCACACACCGAGTGCATCCAGGTCCTTCAGCAAAAACAATCCCATGGATGGGTTTGCCTTTGCCTGAAGCAGGACTGTCAGACTGTCTTCCCTAACATAGTCTTTCTGTGCACTACGGGGACTTTATCCCTTTCTACAGTACATGGAAGTTTTGATTGGGCAGGGCCAGCTCAACTGGTAGATCCCCTAGTGTTTGTGTGGCTTTAGTTAAATGGGTATCCTAATGTTTGAAGGTCCCATCACCCATTTCTCTCAGTGTAGTCTTTAACAATCCATTGTATCATTCAATTTTCCCAGAGGCTGGTGCATCGCAGGAGATGTGATATGCCCACTCAGTGCTGTGCTCTTTGGCCTAGGTGTCTATGAAGTTGTTTCAAAAATGAGTCCCATTGTCTGACTCAGTTCTTTCTGGGGTGCCATGTCACCACCAGACTTTTTTTTCCAAGACCTAGGATATTGTTCTAGGTGGTCGCATAGAGCAGAGGATAAGTTTCCAGCCACCTGGTGGTTGCTTCCACTATTGTAAGGACATAGCACTTGCCTTGGCAGGTTTGTGGGAATGTGATAAAATCTATTTACCAGGACTCCCTATATTTGTATTTCAGCCATTGTCCTCCATATCAGAGAAGCTTTAACCTCTTGGTTTGTTTGATTGCAGCACTTGTTTCACATTCATGGGTAACCTGTAAGATGGTGTCCATGGTCAAATCCACCCCTCAATCATGAGCCAATCTATATGTTGCATCTCTTCCCTGGTGGCCTTAGGGTAGGACTGCGCACCAGTGTCCACTAGAGCCTTATACTTTTGTGGATTTGGCATCCCAGACCATCAAATCCACACAGTCCAATAAACCTGGTTGTCCCTTTCTTCCACCTGGCTGGAGACAGGGCCCCTCTAAGCCTGCTCATTGTATTCATTACTCACTTCTTATAAAAATTACTTAAAAGTCCCTTCAAAAGGATCATAAGTCTGATCAGGCCTTTCATTTGGTCTGGGAAACTGCATCCTGGAATCAAGAGCAACATTTTTCCTGCAAGATTTCCTTTTTATATTGTTTTCCTTGCAACTCATGCCCTTGTGCCTCTAGGGTCAAAGTAGGCTTTCCATCCCACTTCCTCATGTCCTTTCCATGGTCACGCAGGCAAAACCACAGGGTGCCTCATGGTGTATACCCTCTATGCCTCTCTCGGACAAAGGAACACTCCTAATAGCTGTGATGCTGGGCCATACAGGTGGGGTATAGGACATAGTCTCTTCAAGTTGCTGGACCTTCTAGGAAAGTTTCTCCACAGCCAAGACAAGGGAGGAAGAGAGACTTTCTTCACATTGCCCAAGTCAGCAAGTTACTTCATCTCTAGTCCTGTCTCTTCGCCTTTTCAGTCCATTACTGCATATAACAATGATGCGCTTTGTACAAACTTCCATCACGTGGGTTATGTGCACTGGGCTTCATCTGGATCTGTGGGTAACTGTGCATTGTTTGGGTCATAACAAACCATTTCCCACACAGCTAATTCCCTCAGGTACTGGATACCTCTCTCCATGGTGGTCCACTTGCCTGGCTACAACCTCTTCACTGAAGATGATAACTTTCCCTCATGCTTGAAATAAGTCACCTCTAGATGCTGAGGGCTTATGTCCTTTTCCCAATTACCTTGTCAATGCCCCCTTCCCTAGACAGGGATCCCAGCTGCTTGGCTTCCTTGCCCTCTAATTCCAGGCTACTGTCACTGTTATCCCAGCATTGGAACAGTCAGATAACGATGTGCTCACCTGGATGGTAGCTGAAACATTTTTGCATATCTCATAGCTCACTCAGGGGCCAGGATCAGGTGGCGACCTCTGGTTCTGGTTCATTGTCATCCATTACTAAGTAAACTGATATATTTGTGTATTTCTTCTTGTGCATAGGGGCAACTCATACCAGTACGGGTTGTTTTTTTGGCTCAGCTGCACTGCCTGTCCCCAGGATTTGAGTAGTGTTAGTGCCCATTGCTGGGGTTTGAGTAGCCACAGCACCTGTCATCAAGGTTGGGCTAGCCACAGTGCCTGTCAGTCTGTTTTCTCTTTCTTCCCCCTGAGGATGCTGCCTAATATTGAGCAGTCTTTGGTAGATACTGACCAGGGCCCAGCACAGTGTGGTGTTTTACTGGATGCGGAGGGGAACATGGTGAGCAAGGATGAAGAAAAGGCTGAGGTACTTAATGCCTTCTTTGCCTCTGTCTTTAATAGTTAGACCAGTAGTCCCCAGGGCATTCAGCCCCCTGATCTGTAAGACAGGGACAGAGGGCGGAATAAACCCCTCGTAATCCAGGAGGAAGCAGTTAATGACCTCCTACGCCATGTGGACACTCACAAGTCTATGGGGCCAGATGTGATCCACCTGAGAGCACTGAGGGAGCTGGTGGAGGAGCTTGCCAAGCCATCTCCATCATTTATCAACAGTCGTAGTTAACAGGGGAGGGTCCTGGATGACTGGAGGCTTGCCAGTGTGACACCTATCTACAAGGACTGGAAGGAGGATCCAGGAAACTACAGGTCTGTCAGCTTGACCTTGGTACCAGCGGAAAAAATGGAGTGGTTCATCCTGAGTGCACTTACCAAGCCTGTTCAGGACAACCAGGGGATCAGGCCTAGTCAGCATGGGTTCATGAAAGGCAGGTCCTGCTTGACCAACTTTATCTCCTTCCGACCCTGGTGACCCACCTAGCTGATGAGGGAAAGTCTGTGGACATCATCTAGCTGGACTTCAGTAAACCTTTGACAGGGTCCCCCACAGCATTCTCCTAGAGAAACTGGCAGCTCATGACTTAGATAGGTACACTCTTCGCTGGGTAAAAAACTGGCTGGGTAGCTGAGCCCAAAGGGTAGTGGTGAATGGAGTTAAATCCTGTGGTGGTTGGTCACAAGTGGTGCTCCCCAGGGCTCAGTATTGAGGCCAGTCTTGTTTAATATCTTTATCAATGGTCTGGATGAGAGGATCAAGTGTGCCCTCAGTAAGTTTGCAGATGACACCAAGTTGGGCAGGAGTGTTGATCTGCTCGAGGGTAGCAAGGTTCTGCAGAAAGATCTGGACAGGCTGGATCGATGGACCGAGGTCAGCTGTATGAGGTGTAACAAGGCCAAGTTCTGGATCCTGCACTTGGGTCACAACAATGCCAGGCAGTGCCACAGGCTTGGGGAAGAGTGGTTGGAGAGCTGCCTGGAGGATGAGGACTTGGGTGTGCTCGTTGACAGCCAGCTGAACATGAGCCAGCAGTGAGCCTAGGTGGCCAAGGCAGCCAACAGCATCCTGGCTTGTATCAGGAATAGTGTGGCCAGCAGGACTAGGGAAGTGATCATCTCCCTGTACCCATCACTGGTAAGGTCGCACCTCAGTACTGTGTCCAGTTTTGGGACCCTGCCCTGGTTTCAGCTGAGAGAGAAGTACGAGAAGGACACTGAGGTGCTGGAGTGTGTCCAGAGAAGGGCAACAAAGCTGGTGAAGGGGCTGGAGCACAAGTCTTACAAAGAGCAGCTGAGACAACTAGGGTTGTTTAGTCTGGAGAAGAGGAGACTGACGGGAGACCCTAACGTGCTCTACAACTACCTGAAACGAGGTTGTAGTGAGGTGGGTGTTGGTCTCTTCTCCCAAGTAACTAGCAAAAGGACAAGAGGAAATGGCCTCAAGATTGAATATTAGGAAAAATCTCTTTACGAAAAGAGTGGTCAGGCATTGGAACAGGTTGCCTAGAGAGGTGGTGGAGTCACCATCCCTGGAGGTGTTCAAAAAGCGTGTAGATATGGGACTTCAGGACAAGGTTTAGTAGACATGGAGGTGTTGGGTTGACAGTTGGACTTAATGATCTTACAGATCTTTTCCAACCTTAAAGATTCTATGATTCTGTTCTAGTAAGTTGTGCCTTTTTGGAATAGCCGCAGCATTTTCCTTTCAAATATTCTATCACTTTATCAGGGTCCTGTAGTTGTTCAGGAGGGAAGATCCAAACCACTGTAGGTGAAAAGTTCTCCAGGTACCTGCCTATATTCTCCCACATGCTGTGCCACCCATGACTATCCAGCCTCGGGGCAGATCTCTGGGTGGTGTTCTTAAAACAGTTTTTTGTAACCTTAAGCAAGACTTGAAACACATTCAGGAAACACAACAATAAAAGCGTGATGGCTTTTGAACATCCCAATGCTACTCAAAATTCTCAAAAGCTGCTGTAAGCAGCTTGAAGGAAAAAGAGGAGGTGGAAGACTGGGAGAAAGTATCCTCCTCAAACCACACCACCACCCCATCTCCTCCATAAATTGGGTGCAATTATTAATAAATTCTGAGAGATGTCATCTGAGGTACAGACACGACAGCAATGCCACATACTAATACCAGCTTAACCTCATGACCAGTGATGTTATCATATCATAAATCGACATTACACAGTACAGCAAAATGAGAATCCTGATCCCTCTCCCTCGGATCTTGTAGCTTGCAAGTTCATTGCAAAGTAAAACATAAAACTTGAGGAGAGAAGACAATGACCAGGATTTTCCAAAGCATGTTCAAAGGTAAGACAAACTGATTAGTAATTTTATTACTTCCTGTAAAAATTAGTGATGGCTCACACAGATTGCTTAAATGATATATTTTAGTACAGCTTCCAGCTTAATATGACCCAGCCTGGTGAATCCTTGCCTGTTCAATGTCTTATCTAGGCAGTTCCAGGAACTGAGCCTTACCTTAGATTCCAGTGATATAAGTTAGCAGTGGGATGAGCATCCCTGAATGTACACACTGTCCAAAAGCACTGACATAAATTAAAGCTTCCCTACAAGCATTTACCACTTAAGACTCATCTTGTATGCTTACAAGTGAGGTCTGGCTTTGTTAAGTGATAAGGTAATACATTTCCTCAGCGCAAATTTTGCATAAGTAGCTATGCACAGAATAATACCCCACCACATGCAAAGGTAGATTGCAAGGCATGGTAAGACCAACTCTACCCACAAAGCCTTTAGTATCATGTCAGTAAAGCATGTTCCCACTATCACAAGCACACATTTGACCTTGGGAAAAGCTTAGTGTTGACTGGTACCAAAGGGATTAGTAAATGCACCATTTTTCCAACACAGTTTTCAATTACTTCAATGAGCAATTAAAATGCTAATTAAAAAACAATCCAAAACTCAGTGCTCAGAAGGTTATGAAATAATAAACTCTTGTACACTCACTGCATTGGAAGCATTAAGATGACAGTCACAATGCAGCTGGAGTAGAAAGAGAGGGACTGTATTATGCTTGGGGTTCGTTGTTTATTTATTAAAGAGAAAAAGATACTTTAAATACATCTGGCAATGTGTTTTCTAAGTGCTGGGTTAGACCAAAGCTTATATAAAACAGTACCTTGGCAGATACTGACTTCAGGCAGAATTCATCACTCAGAACAAGAAAAAAAGCATGGGCACTCTGCTGTCAGCTTCAGAAGTTCAGAGTTCATCAGTCAAGTTCTAAAATTATGATGAAGTTGTTTTAATATTGAGGAGATTTTTTTAAATAGCTAAAGTTTGGGCTTACTTTCAGCGATCAAGCTCATGTCTGCAGCAAAAACAATTAGAAACTTGCTTTTTTTTCAACTTCCTGTTGTGATTCTCATGCAATTGTAGAAATTTAGAACTCAGCATCTGAAGAAAACCCCTAAATATTGTAAGTCACAAAAAAAAAAAGTTATGAGAGCTAGTAGCACCACCTCCATCACTATGTGCCATTTAAGTACTCTTCTGGAGGATAAAGTGGCACACAGCAGTGATCTAAAAGGAAACCAACGCACTAAACAAAATAAAAAATGTCTTTTCCTGTTGTTCGTGCTCAAGAGAATAATAATCATTGCTTTGAATTAAATTTTCTACAGGCTAGAGTACATCAAGCTGTGTATAAGAATCAGTCCTTGCCATCCCACCCAGAAGGCCCCAGAGTAACCCTGAAATTCCCGTCAGCAGTGAGAGAGGAGACAGTTCTTGATCACACGTAAATCATTCTCATATGAATAGGATTCAATCTGTTCTGCTGAGGCTACTTATTGAGATGTTGTGCACTTTAGTCATGTTTTCCATCATAGTTATAAATATGCACTATCAAAGGCTTTTTAGGGTTTTGTTTGTTTGGAGATTTTGTGGGTTGTTTTGTTTGTTTGTTTGGGGTTTTTTGTTTTTGTTTTTGGGGGTTTTTTTTGGGGGGTGGGGGGATGTTGTTTGATTTTGGGTTTTTTTAATTCTATCAAGCTGCATTTAATGCAGCACTGGAGACCAAAATCCTTGTCACAATGCACTGAATCTATTATGGATGCTGCAACAAAGTAATTTTCCCTTAAACAGTCTCAGTGATACTCAAAATGCATTATCATTAAAAAAAACCCCAAAGCAGTAATGTAACCTCAGCCTTCTGGTACCTCTGAAAAGCGACAGTGTATCACTAAAACCAAACAAAAATGTTTCTTATAAAACACAGATTCTTGTCATCTATTCAATAGCTGTCCTGCATTCTGTGCAAGGTCTTGATTTATGTGATTCGCATCTCTATTTCTGAGGTTAAAGATGGAGATCTTTCACATTCTTGGAAAGAACTGCATGGGTTCTCCTATGAGGCAATATCCATTTGCTTTTCTATCTTATACTATCATACATATGAAATCACTTAAATTGCCCATGTCGTACATCTCAGCGTAGCAAAATCACTACCAAGGGAATCAAACAGCAGAATACAGAAGAAAACCCTTCATGCCACAGAACACAGATCTTCTCTCAGAAGTTAAATCCTTATTCTAACAATATAGCTACAGAAATTGCATTGGACTATATGGCTACATAGACCAAGACACAAGGCCAGAAAGATGAGCACTGTAGTAAGCCATACACCAGCTTGCAAAATCAGTGGCTTATCTAACTCCACTGTATAAAGCATGTTAGTAAAATAATACAGAAATTCTTATACAGATTGAAAACCAGGATAAGTTATTACTGAACAGTCTATTTTTTTTCTATTAATAATATCAATCTTCAAAATAATCTGAAAGTAAAAATGCAAATCCTTGAATTACCCTTTCTACTTCAGTATATTACTAAGACTTTTTCTGATTAATAGATCTCCAGGACTATACATGACAGCTGTTAACAGGACCTGGTACTGCTGCAGGAAGGTAACAAACCTATTCTCTCCCTCAGAAACTGCCAGGTGCAATTTGATCCACTAACTGTAATTACCATGACTGGATTTTGACCAAGACATTATGAACGTTAACACTGCAAATTATGATGTAGATGCAATTAACATTTCAAAGAAACATTACTATAACCATGTCATTACTCTTATTTGGATACATCTTCTGAAAAAGGCTACTTTGTAATATTATTTAAAATACTATACTTAGCACTAAAATGTTTGAATGAGTAGTATCAGCAAAAAGAAAACGTGGTTGCACTCATTTTTAAGAAAAAAGTCCCTAAGGTGTTATTTTTTTTCTCCTTTATTTCATTATAAATCCCCTTAATTCTGCTAATCCAGCTTCGTGTCTCCAGTATCATTTACATTTTGTATGCTAATTTCCCAGCAGGTGCTGGCTGTTCCAGGTATTTTCCTTCACAGACAGTTAGAGGATTCTGATTTCTTTTCTATGCCACAAATCCCTGTAATGCCACCTAAATACTTTTGTGGTACCTGCTAGTAAGTTAGATCACATTACTTAGTTGACAAAGTGAAAGTAGTCTTACCGTAATGCAAAAGAATCAAATAGAAAAGATTATAATATTAGCATATTTAAGGAAAGTTGGTGGTTTCACCAACTTTGATAGAGTGTGACTTCCTAATACTAATGCCATTAGTCAATAAAGACCATGGAAGAAAGTCACTGAAGGAACTGACCAGCATTCACTTTTTTAATTTATGTTTTCATTGCACACATTAAGGACTGAGGGACACAAAGTTGATCAGAGGGCTGAAGCCCCTTCTCCTATGAGGACAGGCTGAGGGAGCTGGGGTTGATCAGCCTGGAGAAGAGAAGGCTCTGGGGAGACCTTATAGCAGCCTTCTAATACCTAAGGGGCCTACAGGAGAGGGGAGGAGACGGAGAGGGGCTGTTTATTAGGGAGTGCAGTGATAGGACAAGGGGTAATGGGTATAAACTAAAAGAGGGGGGATTTAGGTTGGGCATTAGGAAGAAATATTTTACTGTAAGGGTGGTGAGGCACTGGAACAGGTTGCCCAGAGATGTTGTGGCAGTCCCATCCCCGGAAGTGTTCAAGACCAGGCTGGATGGGACTTTGGGCAACCCGGTCTAGTGGAGGGTGTCCCTGCCCGTGGCAGGGAAGGTGGAACTAGATGATCTTTGAGGTCCTTTCCAACCCTAACTATTCTGTGACTCTACAACATTATACAAGACAAAAATAATTTGTGTAATTGATGAGAATACTGTATATAAACTAATTAACAGTACTAAGAATTTAATTGATCCAACTCTTATGGCAGCCAAATTTCATATAATCTGAGTTAAACAAGAAACTATGCCTATAGTTTCCAGCAGTATAAAACCTAAAACCCAGTAGGTTCTGTTTTTACACAGATTATGGCATTTTCTGACTGAATGCACAGCTATTTGGTTAACTACACTTTATTTATGTTTCTATTAAATATCATAAAAATATTAAGCTACTTCTCCTAAGATGAACAGTTGGTATAAGGATACTGAAAATATTTTCTTTCATTTTCTAGTTTTTCTCTAGCTTTTCTTTGCAATAATATGAAATTTGTTATCCCTCTTAATCATCACAGTAGCAAATAAAACTAAGTATGTAAATTCTGTTCAGTGCATCTCTCAACCTAGGCCCACAGTTTCAAGGACACTTCAGGAAACAGGACAATATAGTAAGAATAATTTGAAAAAAAAAATAGAAAAAGTAGTTATAGAATCCATAAATCTGGAAGAACTGAATGGTTTTCAGAAAGGACTATAAAACCCAGATAATATCAGAGAAGAGGGACAGGTGGATTTTTCCCCTTTCAAAATGTTAAACTGAGTAACTGTTTTCTCATAGAGGTGAGCTCAAACTGACTTTTCTGCAGTCTGCTACTAATATTTTTTAACCTGCTTTGTGTTACAGTAAAGAAGGCATTTTTGACATAGTTGATAATTAGTCTTGACTTTAGACACAGACCACTATCAATACTCCAAAACATATCTAAATGGTCTGATGTGGCTGAACTCCAGAGATCTGATGCTCAGGTTTGAAGCCTACAGTTGTTATTTAGATTACTGCTACATTTTGGGTTTTCTTTGTTATTGTATATTCTTCTTTTTTTTTATTATAATTATCAACACCCTAAAAGTTCTGCTGAGATATCATCAACACAAAATGAGCGTTTGTTTGGATTTTTTTATAAAAAAGTAGAAGGATAGGAGTCACTGCAGAGAAGTCATGACCCTTTCACCTCCAGAGACAGAAAAAGAGGAAAAACTAGATGGAGGTGGAAAGCAAAAAAGAAGGAAGCATGACAGCATGGTTTCAGTAAGTCATCTTTCCTGTTTTGTTTTTAATGAGAAAAAAAACTCCGGCAAATAAAACACAGGCACCTCTGCTGTGGTTTTAGATACTCCAGGAGATTGCTGTTCTCATTCAAAATTGTTTCATTCCAGGAATCCAAATTTGTGACCCCTTTTCTTCATGTGCCTTTCTTCACTGTGTTCCTCTATTTTTCTCTTCCTTTCCCTCCTAATATTCTCTTCATTATTGTTCTGCTTCTTTCACTGATATTTTTATACTGGATTCTGTGAGCCAGACTGTAGTTTTAACAGCCAAAATATTTCGGTTAGTAGTATAAAAGACAGATGGCAGAGTTTGAAGTGTTCTAGTAGTGATGGTCTTTTACTAGCAGTCAGTACACGGAGGAAGCAAAAGGTTGCCAAAACCGTCTCCCACAAACATTTGGAAGTATGTAGAAACACTAGGAAATCGTAGAAAGCGTTCAGAAATGTCCCTTGTAGAAATATTTGAAGATGCAGATAGAGTACTCAAAGTTTCGCATGCATGAAAGGAAGGCAATAAGTTAAGACCTATCTCTGTTACAGTTGTCGTAAATAATCCCATGAATCCAGTGTTTCTTTTCCATAAGAGAATGTTCTGGTGAAAGTTATTCGTTTACTGGTGAAAGTTATTCGTTTATTTATTAGTTCGTTATTAGTATTTTTGATCAAGTGGACAAGGAAGGAATACAAAAAACTAGCTGCATTATTAGGGACATAAATAAAAACATGCAAAGCTCAAGGGCATAAAGTTTTGAAAGTTAACCTTCTACTCAAAGTGTTTGCAGGAACTACAGCTTGTAGAGGACAGCCTGAACAAATTGCTTTTCCTTGTATTTTTGTTCTTTCAAATATTACTTTTTCTCAAAAGTTTGAAACTATGAAGGCAGACAAAAATGAGAAAAAGAACCACATGGTATCACCATAAGGAGAGTAGGTGGAAATATTAAAATGGAGACATTTATTTTATAATGTGTATTTCCTTATTGCACCTCCCAGATGCACCCATCCATCTTTTCACTCTAATATTTCTGTGCAGTCACCCTCCTAATTTGTTGTTGTATTTTTCAGTGTATAAATGAAGCCTCCAGTTTGCTAATGAAGAATACAATTGTACCTGAAATTGCATGCTGACCCATATTTCATATTTAATGTGAATCTGCACAGAACGAATAGTAAATTTGCTGCTGCCTCTCTTAGAACTTCCCAAGCCTTAAAAAGAAACATGAGGAAAAAGAAAAAAATCAATCTTTTGCTAATTGGCATAGATTGGTAATTTTCTGTGAGCCGTGACACAATTACTTACAAGCTGCACATAGCAGGGTTTGAACCTCTGCATTGCAATGAGCTTCTGCCACCTGTCTCAGGCTCCTCCCTACAGAGCACATTGGAAGTCACAGCACAGCAGCTCCAAAGGAAGCAGAAAGGAGGAGGGGAGCAAAAGGGGTGGGTAAGCATACCAAGGGAATAAAGGAAAGGATTTGCACCAAGGTTTCTGCCTGATCCACTGTTTTTTTTCCCTCCTATTTTCCAGGACTGGGCAGCATGCAAACATCCAGCTAAAGACAAGATTGAGGGTTCACAGTCACTTTTCTGAGTTAGCACATGGCTCTAGGTCTAACAAAAGGGGAAGGAACTCTCACTCTGCATTTTGATAGAAAGGTGGAAGCTCACTTTTTGGCTATTCCCAGATTCACAGTTTCGACATGGAACATCTCAAAAGAAGCAACAGAAGATCATGTCACATCTCTGCATAGTTTCCTCTCCACAAGCCAACCATCTGTACAACTCTCTGTACAGGGCCACTATACACAAACACATCTTATTATTGGAAATATTCTTTCTAAATCAAACAAATATTTACAATGTACTTCTGCTACTCCATCACATTTTTCAGTTTCATTTAACATCTGAAAATCTTCTCTACTCCCATTCCACACCTTTAAAATGGTCTAATATTCTACTAGCTTTTTCACCATAAATGTAACTTAAAAAAAAAAAAAAAAAAACCAAAACAAAAAAAACAAAAAAAAAACCCCAAAACAAAAAAAAAAAAAAAAAATTTGGGTTAGATTACCAGGATGCTAGTCTGAGAGTCAGGAGACAAAAGTGGAAGACTGCTTCAAACACAAGTGAAATCTGATGAAGACATTCACCTCTGACATTACTATCTATCCAAGTAATAGGAATATGGACCAAAGATGCAAATCAGAGCAAACTTTCACAAGTGTCAATTCACACGGTTACTACAGGACACTGTTTTTACGCTTTTCCAGGCTGTCTATAAAATATGGATAGTTACTACTTGCATTGTGGTGATTTTATTGCGATCTGATTTCCCTAGTTTGCCTCTGCCATGCGTTTTTGTTTCCATTTTTTTTTTGTACAATTACTGATTTTTCTCAAAAGGCATCTGATGATACTATACTGATCTTTATTTCCTATCTTTCCTGCACAGCAGAGGAGGAATAATTTATCATTTTGCCTTTAACATAGTGTCTCTGAAAACTGTCATATCACCAGTAAGCTGTTACGCCTTAAGTTAGTTGTCCAAGAGGCCCATGGAAGCAGTGCTCTGTTACACACCTTAGTGCCAGCAGAAGGAGTAGAGGGAGAAAAAATAAATCTCTCTTCATTTCTAAATCCATCAGATATGCTAACAAATCTTGCATTTATCATATGTCAGATAAAGTAAATTAGCAGATTTAGTAAATAATGAACTGATAAATCTCATGCTCTTAACAGATGTATATTAAATGAGAGCAGCAGGGAGAAGAAAGGGTAAGACAGGGAAGGTAGAAGTAAAGGAGATCAAATACTGCATTTTGTATGTGTATTCTTAGTATGACTTAGCAACACTACAGGGACTTGTGCAAATCCACTACACGTAAAATACAAACTCAGCTGTTAAAGTAAGTCTCCATAGTCCTAAACGTAAGTTGTTTCATCTTGTTACTGTGTAGGATTCTCTCCACTGAGAGGCTGTCTTGTACACACTTCTATTCGTAATTCCAACTTCCTCCTCTCTTCCTCAAGAGAGATCTTCCCTACCACCTATCTACTTATCCACAACTGGTAAAAAAACTGTGCATATCTCCAGATTTTCTACATCTACATTTAAACTGAAATACTTGAAGGACTGCGTATGATATCAAGAACCTTAATAAGTGAAAAATATAGCAAATGGAAGTCAGAACAAGAGTTAACTCTACATCACCACATCCATCATTCATGAGATTAAAAGGTTTTCAGTCTTTTATTAAAAAATAACAACAAATGATGTACAGACCAGCTGTACCTCATGCAGTGAATAACAACTGAAGCAAATAAAATGCTCATTTTCAATGGTTCATTTCATGTCATTAGTTGGAAATTGTTTGCTAAAAATAGCAGATATTTATGATTGGCTATGACAATCACAGAAAAAGAGGTAAGGAAAAGAAAAGGCTGTCTTTCTAATTAATAGCACTGGTAATGAATACTTTAACTAGTCTGATCTGTCACACATATTATTCCAAGTGACCAGACTTGTTGAGTCTGAAATTATCTGAAATGATAACTCCATGCCTTATAGTACAAAAGGAAAACAGATCAGGAAGCAGCAGCAGCTTTTACACAGCATGCAGAAAGTTCTCCTGTTTTCAACCATTTAATATGAAAGGTGTGTGGAAGTGACAGATGGGTCTCAGTCCTGTCGTGGTCCATGTTATACTTTGTTTTGTGCAAAGTGACTTTTCAGCTCCTTCGTTCACACACATAGTATAGCTAAAGAAAAGTGTTAGTGCTGCATGTTGTTTTCTTGACTCCTAAAAGGAAATCAGCTGCACATCGGATAAAAAAAAAAAAAACCTTTCTTCTGAAAAAGCCTCAATTTTGTCAGTACTTATCACTTTCTAAATAGACAGATCTTGATAAATACCTGATTGAACTTCTGACCACCTTCTCTCCTGTCCTGCTTTAAAATCCTGAGCACTTTGAAGGAAGTTTTCTCATAGTGTGATGGAGATCCCAACAGCACGACGCTAAACAACAGATGAATAAAACGAGGAAAATAAGGAAGAAAAAGATATTTAAACAGTCTGCCTGTGTAGTTATTTTTGCAAACCAGAATCAAATGCTTCTAGGTCTGAGGCAAAAAAAGATGAATAAACCATGGTAATTTGTTAGAGGAGCTCCCAAATCCAAGATACTAAAAGCTATTGTGCATTAATGTGAAGGGCTAAAGAATGGACTCAGCACACGTGCTGAAGAGAAACTAATTTTCTCATTTTAAGTCTTGAGCAATCACATCATATTTCCCCAACCTCTAGACATTCATAGCTCAGACACATTTGTGGATATTGAAGATTTAGTTGATTAGAGGAATATAAAATTTCCAAGATGTGGGCAAACTCTGGATTGATACAGTGACACAATGAGTTTTCTGTTTTCTAAGCAATTCCTAACAGTTAGTTTGTTTTTCGCTTTCTTTTGATTTGCTACCAGGTACTGAGCTGATACTTTTATGGGCCTTTCTACAGTATAACCTCAGAAGTCTTGCTTCTAACTACTAAAAATCATGTCAGCATTCACAATTTCATATATCATTTTAAAATTTACTTTTTCCATGTGAAAAAATTTTACCTTTACCTACACCAAATTTCATCTGCCATTTTATGATGTTACATAATGTATGTTATGTAATGTACATCAACATGTACATAACATATGAGTTACATAAGATCCTCCTTAACTTCTGCAACTTAACTTCAGCATTTCCAGTTACGGCCATGAACACACTTTCTTACTCCATCAGTTGCACAGTGTTACATGTGCTGGATAGCCCAGTTTCCAGTACAAGTATCATTGGAACTCCGCTGGTGACTTAGGGAACTGATCTTTTGTTCCTGGCTTATGTTTCCCGTATTTAGATTGCTGATTTACCCATTCAATGACTTCCCTTCTTATTCTCCTGCTTCCTTAAGGGCTTTCTCACAAGCCTTTAGGAGGTGGAGCTAAATGTAACTATGGGCTACACCGTTCTTCCTTCAGATGATTCCAGAATGTTTGTACAGTGTTATTCACTTAACAGAAGTTATGCTGACCCTTCCCTGATGTATTTTCCACAAAGTCTTTTGGTTTTGAAACCAGACTCTAAGAATTTGACATATACAGTTCTCCAGATCTTCCTGGAACCCTGTTTAGGAACTTATATTTTGCAGCTCACAGCCTTCAAGTACCTAGACAACAGGAAGGACCCAAACCACATTTATCAAATATATGTAGTGTAGTTTAGCTATTTCATCCTTGCTTTCCTTCTGAGTTCTGCTCTGGTCCTGGCCTGCTTATTTCACCTCTTGGTTGCACAGCTTCTACCACTGACAATGTTTAGTCTCTGAAATGACATTTCAGAGCATTCATCCAGAGTAAGCCCTCAAAAGTTGTCATTAACATGGGAAGACCAAGCAAGGAAATATAGTATGTCCCTCAGTAACTCCATTTTTAGATTGCTTTATCATAAGCATTTTGTACTAATCATTTCATGTCCTGAAACATGAATAAAAGCTTATCCACAGGGACAGAGTATCAGTAATTGGTGTTTCTCTTTTCAGCTTCACGTGCCAAAGTTCTTTGATACTGTTTTGTAAAGGCTATCACTGTTGCTAATGAAGCCAGAAACAGATCCTATGGGCCATCAGTCTCAGTTAATTTTTATGGATGGGACCATTAAAAGAACAAAATGCTTTGGTCTGTATCACCTCCATAATACTTTAAGCTACTTATTTTAATATTGAATAAAAGATTTTAATATTGAATATAATAATTTTGTTTTACTGTATGTTAAATTTGCAACACATGGCACAGTCTTAAATATGTGCTGTTCAGAACTGGAAAAATACCCAATCACAAGAAGGTCTCAGACACCTGAAAAGGTATCTCAGCAGTCTGGATAGTTGTTGTACTCTATTTTAATCTATGGGAATTTTGGGTACAGAATATAAAAACTGATCTTGAATTTAAATTCCTCTGAGGCAGATGCAGAAATAGTGTTCCAACATACGTTGAATAGCCTATTAGTCTTCAAAGGACAACCATGGCTAATAAAAGTGCAGATTCATAATTATACCCGTTCCTTTTTAGAGCACATTTCCATAGCAGCAATAGAACAGACCTTACCAATCAGGAAGCTAATCTTAATCATTAGCAGAACTAAATAGCTTTGCAGACATGAAAAGTCAAGAATATACACGGGCAAAATAACTCACAGTAAGCCAGTTCCCTGTTACTACTCAGATTCTCTCAGGTCCATTGGATGTCAGCTGCATAATCCATCTTCTCCCCTCCTTCCTCCTGATTTTCTGTTGTCTCTTGACATTCAAAGTACAGCACCAAACAAATGCAGTCTTACATGCTATTAGCCTGACACCTTCTTGTGAAAAACGCATTTTAGCAAAAATAGTAGACCTCCCAGTATTCAACTCCTCCTACTCAGTGGTAAAATAAATAATTAATATTAATCCTTCATATAATAGAATCTCTTCCAACAGTTTGTCACTGTCTTAGAGCCAGGACTTGTATGTCACATTGAAAATAAAATGCTGACCCAAGAGAGGAGACTGTAGATTTCACATTGTGGGAAAGGAGGAAATCAAGGAACAGAAAGGAACATAATTTAACAAGCTAGATGACTAAATTCATCCCTAAAATAGCTCTACTGAAAGCAAGGGGGTTATTTCCAGCAAGGATGAATTCAGGCCAGAAATATCAGTTATTGGATTGCATTAGCAAACAGTGCTTTACAGCAGGGAAAATTGCTTGAATCCATAACAAGGAACAGAAACGAAGTAAATGTCTTTCAAGGCCACTGCCTCAGCCTTCTGTGATGAACTTGGGACATATTATGTCTGCAGTGTCCCTGCTGGAGTGACTCCCATCACCTGTCTAGATGAACAAAGCAAGGGAAAGGACAAAGTGTACTATAAAGAGATTAAGTGATGGAATTAAAAGAGACTGGAGGAAAAATTGAGAACTCCTAGCCAGACAATCTGAGAGCCAGAAGATCAGATAATAACTCAGGCAAACACATTGCCCTTCTCTCCAGTTACATGAGGGTGCGGTGAGAAACAGATGAGTTGCCACATGCAAAGAAGAATAGGAAAGGTGTTCAAACACCTTTTTCATGCTAAAACCAAAATGGTTGGGATGAAAATAATGGAGCACGTAGGGTAAATCAGTTCTTTTAAAAATGGTCCTGAGCTTGACTTACGAACTCTGCCATAAGAGATCTCCTCAAGGGAACTTTGTATTCTGTACCAGAACGGTGATGGGGGTGGAGGGAGAAATGATGAGCAGCTGAGCAGCTATAAAATTGCAGGTACTAACAGTGCCATCAAGTGCAGGGTAGCTGTTGCTCTCAGAATACTTTCTGCTGCCATTATGTTTATAAACACTGACAATTGGAGAGATTTTGTTTATTTGTCTTCAGAAAGTATCACTCAAGTATTTAAAAAAAAAAAAAAAAGGGCGGTGTTCTTGTGTTCAAAATTGCCCTTGGTACTGCCAGGGCTCCCAGTTTCCTCTTCCTAATATACAAAATAATACAGCTGCAGCATTAAAGACTGGGGGAAAATATGATGAAACAAGATGTAAGGTATGATATCTGTCTGGAACTTTTGCATATTGTAAGTGACAAGACAGGAACACTCAGATAAGTTATCATCCTTTTTTTTTTATCTGTAGGGAAGAAGAGAAATCCTTAAAATAAGCTACATCAAGCTGTATTTGGAGAGAGAACTAAGTCGTAGGGTCATTTATAAATTGATTATCAGCCTAGTGTTTACTGTCGAAGTTTTGCCATGTGAGGAAATGGCAACTCAGCCTGCTGACTCAACTTCTGAGTATATAAGGAAAACAATTCAAAATTTTTCAAGGAGCATGAGAAAACTTATAGTCAAGGATCTACTGTAAAAATAAGACTAACAGATGCTTGTGTAAAAATATGGCTTCAAAGCTACCTAGAAAATAATATTCTTTAAAAAAATAAATCACAAAAACTAAGTACGTGTTAAGTAACTCTCCACTACAATGTTCCATATGTCCAACAGTTATTATACCACTTCCATGAATATAGAAAGTTCAACTACATAGTAGGGACATGTATCAAATAAATCTCCTGGTAATACTACAGTAAGAAATATGATTTATCATTATAATTTTTAAGGACTCAATAAGACTTGTTATACACAACAAAGATTAATACATACTCTGACAACCTTGGAAGCATATGAGCAGTGACTTGACCGAAATAAAATCTCAAAGAAATCTATACATGCAGAAGGTTAACTCAATAGCCACAAAATCCTACATAAAGTCAAAATTAGAATAAGATCTAATTATTTTGGAAATAAACTCTTTAATTAAGAACCAGAGGTCATCAAAATAGAGAATTACTGTTTGATATAAATCTAAAAAGTTACAAATAAAAAAAAATTGTGTATGTAAAGGATAAAACCCTAAAAGATAGGAAATTACTGTTTCTAATAACACTATATCTAGAAAAGGCAGGTGAGAAGTCCTAAGATGCCTTAAAAGTAGTCCACTTTTATTTAGTATTTAAAGTTCTTTTCTATGTCCTTTTAGACTGCACCAGAAAAAATACTTTCAGAGTAAAATTAATAGCATTTGAAATATTTCCTGTTTTCTAGACGTGCACTGGTATCTGTGGCATACGCTGTGTAATGTGCACACAATTTGCAAACCCAGGCTGAAATACACTACTAACATACGTATACAATACAAATGATAACAGCTACTTATAAAATATTGACAAAATGCAGGTATGGAGCAGAAAATTGGCTTTATATACAATTTGGTGTGCAACTATCACTCTGCAGTGCACGTGACATATTTTTGTTGTGTAGCTCTTGATTCAAATAATTGCAGAGACACATATCTTGCTATAACTCTCTGATCTGCTTTTACTGAAACCTTCTCTGGAAAGTATCTCTAAGAACTCTGTGATATTTAATCAGGTCAATCACAATACATTCATACAAGGTAACACTTGCTGTAAATGAGAAACAAAGGCACACAAAGGCTTTTAAATTTAATGAATTTAAATCTTGTGAATTTAGACACCACATTGAATATTTAGGCACCTTACAGGCTAAATCACCAGAGATGCAGCTGTGTGGTTTTATTTAAAAATCAGCTCTATGATGGTATACTTGTATACATTACATCATACTGTGGCTAGTAGTCTGCTCCTTTGGATCAGCCCAGGCTGCATGTTGTGACCTAAGGAGTGCTTAAGTAGAGGCCTGAGGAGAAATTCATGAGAGTAATTTTACTGTTGAACCGCCTAGATCAGTTTTCTCACCTAATCTCAGACACATTTTGTACGGGTAGCCTCAGTTAATCATTATCTTCTGCATATTTATTCTAAGCAGACCACTCAGCACAGTGAATAGGTGAGCTGCTGAGGGTTTTCAGCTCTTACTGCAGAATCACAGAATTGTAGAGGTTGGAAGGGACCTTGAAAGATCATCCAGTCCAACCCCCCTGCCAAGGCAGGACCACCTAGAGCACATCACACAGGAACGTGTCCAGTCGGGTTTTTAACCCGGAACCTCCTATGCTCCAGCTTGGACCTGTTGCCCCTTGTCATTAAATAGAATAGAATAGAATAGAATAGAATAGAATAGAATAGAATAGAATAGAATAGAATAGAATAGAATAGAATAGAATAGAATAGAATAGAATAGAATAGAATAGAATAGAATAGAATAGAATAGAATAGAATAGAATAGAATAGAATAGAATAGAATAGAATAGAATAGAATAGAATAGAATAGAATAGAATAGAATAGAATAGAATAGAATAGAATAGAATAGAATAGAATAGAATAGAATAGAATAGAATAGAATAGAATAGAATAGAATAGAATAGAATAGAATAGAATAGAATAGAATAGAATAGAATAGAATAGAATAGAATAGAATAGAATAGAATAGAATAGAATAGAATAGAATAGAATAGAATAGAATAGAATAGAATAGAATAGAATAGAATAGAATAGAATAGAATAGAATAGAATAGAATAGAATAGAATAGAATAGAATAGAATAGAATAGAATAGAATAGAATAGAATAGAATAGAATAGAATAGAATAGAATAGAATAGAATAGAATAGAATAGAATAGAATAGAATAGAATAGAATAGAATAGAATAGAATAGAATAGAATAGAATAGAATAGAATAGAATAGAATAGAATAGAATAGATCATTAAGGTTGGAAGAGACCTCAAGGATCATCCAGTCCAACCGTCCCACCACCACCTATTAACCACTAAACCATGTCCTAATGACACCGAGAAGAGCCTGGCTCCATCTTCCTGACACTCACCCTTAACATATTTATAAACATTGATAAGTCACCCCTCAGCCTCCTCTTCTCCAAGATAAAGAGACCCAGCTCCCTCAGCCTTTGCTCATAAGGGAGATGTTCCACTCCCTTGATCATCTTTGTGGCTCTGCGTTGGACTCTCTCTAGCAGTTCCCTGTCCTTCTTGAACTGAGGGGCCCAGAATGGTGTGTTCTGATCACGTACAGGGAATCGGAACATGAAAGTAGTCTGGTACCTAACTGGGAGTTTCTCATAATTGGATTCAGCCACTTACATCACTGGACAGTTTAGAATAGAATAGAATAGAATCATTAAGGTTGGAAGTGACCTCAAGGATCATCTAGTCCAACCATCCCCCCACCACCTATTACCCACTAAACCACGTCCCTAAGTACCACATCTAACCTTTCCTTAAACACCCTCAGGGATAAGGTGCTTTGGTCCAGGAGGAAGAGGAAAATGAACCACTGGAGCTAGTATTCCAAGTATGTTGTAGGACATTATACTACAAAAACATGCTGCTTATTTAGCATCTAAAGAAGAGGAATAAGCCAACACTAATGGTTGTTACTAATTAGATTTTTAAAGACCTCACTGGGAATTTGCAGCTAAAAATTACTGTGCCAAATTCTGAAGAACTGGCCATAATTTAACTGCTTGACTATGTGGCTGAAGCAGACAGAAATGATCTTAAAATGTGGCATAATTATTCGGCTGTGTTACTAGCTACTACTCAATGTTAATTATGCATTAAGAGCTAAGAGTGTTATTTATGACTGTTCAGGACAATATTTATTTATAGTGTGTGCTCAGGCTTTCTGAAACAAGGCTGCCTTATATGTGATCTATGATTCAGGGGTAGAAAAGCGGTCCCCAGATTTTATTTTACATGTATAGCACTGATTTCTTCCTATATGGTAAATATGAGCAGTCACTCAAACTCATTTTTGGATCTAAGAGATGATTGACCACCAATTAAAAGAGCAAGTTGACATGTAAATCTGCTATGCAGTTGACACCAACTTTGAACACTCCTAAGAAAAAAGTATGTATGAAATACCTCCAGCACCTTCCCCCTCACTGAATTTCACAGAAAGTTACGTGAAGCTCTGTAATGAATTCATGCAGCCATCGGTCAACGCATCTTTTCAGAAGGTGATATTTTACCAAGAATTTATTCCAGATCATGATGACACATAACTAACCAATAGCTAAATTTCTTTATCCTGGGTTTAGGGAACTTTCTTGAATGTAAAAATGTAAGTTTTGCCACAATGGCCACCTCTAAAGTTCATTCTGCAAAGACCTGCTTTCCAGCACACTGTGACACAGTAGCAGACAGCAATACCAATTAAGTAGCATAAATTCTATGTAATGCTTGTTTGCGTGAAATTTATTGGGTCTGGCTGAGATGGAAGTTATTTTTCCCCATAGCAGCCCTCACAGTGCAGTGCTGCTTATTTGTAGCCAGAAAGGTGCTGATAACCACCAGTGCTTTGGCTACTGCTGAGCAGTGCTGGTACACATCAACGTTGTCTCTCGGGTATTTCTTCTCCTTTCACTAGTAGGCTGGGGATGGGCAAGATCTTGGGAGAGGACACAGCCAGGACAGCTGACTCAAACTGACCAAAGGGATATTCCCTTCTTGCAAAGACTAACAGATGCCAACTTTTGAAAGCATATACGCACAATGCCATATTCAAGAGCACTACATCAAAACTATTAACGCATAGTAATCCAGAAGCAGAAAAGTTTGAGCAGGAAGTATGTGGACATAATAAAATTCTAAGTTGGCAAGAACTGTACACATAACTAAATTACTACACATCCATTCAAGACCAGATAGCTCATAAGAAATTTAGAATAAATGCCAATTAACCAGAAATAGCCCTTTAGATTTGTTCTGCACATGAAGGGAACAGATTTAAACCACAATTCAAATAGTTTGACTCATGCAGGCCCCTATTTTTGAACATGGCAAAATCACTAAATAATCTGACAAAAGATAACAACAAAACCTTGTTTCTATTCCGCCATAAACCCACCCAGCTCAGAATTGAAAGTCCTGATTTTCAACCAGTTCTCAGTTACAAGTGCTCCTAGTCACTTCTCCTTTATTCAGTCATGCTTATCTTTTTGCATATAACTCCTACAGGACATACGTTGGAAGGAATAGCTACAGCTATTTGTGAGGTTCCTGGCACAAAATTAGTAGAGATAAGAACAGCACATACCTCCTCATCTTTTCTTTATTACAAGACTTTGCACTTTAACTCTCTTAAAATCTGTTCTCACATCACATATCTCTACCTGTGTCTGCTTTTCACTGTCTGGATGGGTTAATGGCCTGACAAAGGGCAATGCGCTCCACTGTTCTAGTGCTCCAGGCTTTACTGAAAGAGTACCCAGATTTGGTTTTGCCAAGGTTATTCTGAAAGGACAGGGAAAAGTTTATTCTCTCTCTTTTTTTTTTCCTCATGCTGCCGCTTCAATGAGTAATATAACCCTTGCCACTACCTTATTGTGAAAACTTCTCAGCAGACCTCTCTAACCTCTCTTTTTTACAGAGAGGCAAAACAACTCTGATGGAACAGCTGAGACAGCATTCTTCTATTTTCTCATGCCAAAGCATAAATTGTAAGAACTTAAACTGAAAAGCTTGCAATACTGAGTGAAAGTGTACTACTGTATCAAACCTCATCATAAAGTAAGCAGACTGGGAATACTGGAAAGCAAGCTCACTTGAAATCCTTGCTTGCTCTCTCATTGCTCACATGATTTTAGAGCCAGCTCAGATGAAACTACCATCTCTTCAATCTCTAAAACCTCCTGTAATAATTTTCCTCTCATGAGAGCTAGCAGGTTTTTGCTAATAACAGTTTAAACCTCCCTGCAGAATCACAGCTTCTCGTCTATCACTCCATCCTGTGTTTACTGCATATATGTCCTCTTTTTCATGTTTAGATTAAAAACTCCATTTACTTCTTGGGGTTTTTTTCAATCATTCCATGCACAGATTCACAGGAAAGATTTCAGTATCATTTGTGTACTACAAAAAGGGAGTGATACCATCTCCATATGAGATATTGTGAATTCACAAAAGATAAGGAAGTAAACAACTGAACTCTGAATATGTGGTGGTAGGGTAAATGCAACCTGCATATCCAGTTAAGAGCCCAGTCTTGAAAAGGTGCTGCAAACACAATTCCCATTAAGTAGGGCTGGAACTTTGAATGTACAGCCTCATCAGCCAAACTCAAAGATGTTTAAAGGAAAGGTCACTAAAATGTCAATAGAAATGTGCTATCCAAGTTGCTGATCTTGACAGAGCTGGGTAACAGTCTGTACCACACACATCACTGAAATCAGTTAATGTATGAATAAAAATGTCATTCAAAAAGCCTTCTAAATTTACCCTTTTTAAAGTAGGCTTCCAAACCCAAAGCATGTACCACAAGGAACTGAATTATTTTCCACTTTGGAAGATGTAAAACATGTAAAGCATTAAGATTAAAATACCTCTGCACTTGGATTGTGTCTCCCTGCTCTTTTGGATGACAAATGTTGGCAAAAGGGACAAAACATTACCCTGTCACTAGCCCTATAAAACTTTTATGGTAGCCATAATATACAAATCACTACATTAATATGACCACATGTCTATGCAATTTACAACTCTGCTTCACCAGACATTCAAATTCTAATTCACAAACATAGGTGAATTTAATCCCACTCCCTTGCTAATCCTCCCACTGAGACTTTTAAAGTGGAAATGACTGTTCTGATCTATCTTTCCAGATGTCTCCTTGAATTTTTCAAAGGCTGGACATCACTTATGATCTTTTGTTTTAACAAACAGGACAACAAACATGCACACTGGTAGGAAAAATGCTATCTTTGCATCAAAGTGTTGGTGAAAGTTACTAATTGTGTATTCCTTAGAATCATCCCATTATTGTTTGAGATGCTCAAAAATTATACACTTGACAAACATTTTCAGATAAATCAAACATTCAAAATTTCTCAAGGCCAAGTTCATTTAACACACAGTGGTGCCATGACATGCCCCCTGCTACCCCATCACTTCAGCTCTCTAAACCATCTATCCTGGCCTTTTCCATGTCAGAAGCTCCAGACCTCCCTCCTGAAATCATGCAGGACAGGCAACACTGACCCAGACAGAAGAAATGAAAGGGCCCTGACTCTGTTCATACAATTACCAACTTTCTTTCTTTCAATTCCATATGTGTGCTTATACCACCTGTATACTTAATAGTTATTGTACCTTGCTAAACTTTAGTTCAGGATGGAGGCAGCACCTAACTCCTACAAGCCCTGTAATTCCCTGCAGATATCCTATTCTCCACTCCGTCCATAGCCTATTTATTTTTATTCTTATCCGTTAGAGTACTGCAGATCCCATTTGCATCCTTTCTCCTTTTCCCCAAAACAGGAATACTCCATATCCCCAAAATGCACACAGACGTATCAGTTTCTCAGTTCATCCTTTGCTATACCTCTCACTTCTGTTATTCAACCTCCAACATGCAATGTTCATCTTGTTCTTCTCTGAATCATCTAAGTCTTCATAAACTGCCCCCCCCCCATTAACCGATTCCAAGTCCCTAGTAGTGGTCCCTGTGGTTTCGTTTTCCCTTCACTACTGCTAGGGTCTCTAAAGTATATCTCAACAGCAGACTCCATATTCCCCATGACAGACTTCAACACCGTTCTGCAAGGCTTTCTGAGCACAATGCCAGTCCTCTCTTTTATAATTCTTATTATTAGCTGTCAGGAAACGAAAACATTTGGTTGTCAAACAAGTTTTAGAGAATAAGCAGAAACAATTAAGGGGAATGTTGTAATGGCCACCCAGAACTGAGTAGTTCCAGCTGCAAGCAATTGCTAAGGTGCTTTAGCATATAACTGCTATGATGACAGGAATATCGTTTCTCTCCTGTTTTCTCTGGCTTGATTTACTGGGTTTGTATTTATTTTTAATTTTTGGATATGAGAAAACAACATGAAACTTTTAGCTTTCTGAGATGAGGAAATATATTAAATAGTTAAAAGAATACGAAAATACCTGATAGTGGTCTAGAAAACGAGAAATTTAACAGAGGAAGACTGGGTAAAGCAACTTTCTGTGAAAGAGACAAAGATTTACAATTATCTCCAAAAGACATGACAAAAATGAACATCAAGTTGCTGAAGGAGCCCAGAAAGTTTCTCAAGGATTAAAAAGGGGTCATGGCTGGTGGCCATAAATTGTTTAAAATTATGTTAACATAGCATATAACAGAGAACATTTCCAGTATAAACAAGAACCTCAGAAACAAAGGGAAAAGCTACAGTCCACGGTATCTTTCCCTTTCCTCCACAGAAGGAAACTAGCTGTTAGTAATCACATTCTCTGTACAGGGAAGTTAGTCAAGGACCAGCAACAAGAGGACAAGGATATGTCTTAATGGCAGAGCAATACGGTTTAGAGCACAGGGCTTACACTAACTGTTTTTTCTATTGTCATCAGAAACATACTAACACACAGTATTTTAATGTTAACAGAAGTAGACAAGCTTTATAGAGCTGGCTTCCTTAATACTCTCCCCCAGCGTCTCACTGTCAGCTGTCTTCCTTGATATCTTATTAAATCTGTTCAAAGTTATTCAATTAGTAGTAAAAGAGCAATACAGAAATATAAACTATTCTTAATTCTTTCTCATCTAATGCAGGACTCACCTCAAATCCATTTCAATGCAAAGTAGCCCTCTCATTCATATTGTGATTCTATCCCCCATCGAAACATGTAGCTTCTTTACAGAACCCAAACACCAGCTTGCAAAAGCTGCAAAAACTTTCCAGGTCCCCTCCCAGACACCTTAAGTCCTAAATCCTGGTACTGACAGACAACATCTCCACCAAATCTACTAAAGTCCTAGATTCTAGTACCGGCTTTGAAATGCTGTGAATTATGATCAAAGCATGAGGGTTTGGTTTGCTTATTTGCAGCCTTTAAATTCAGGCAAATTGATGAACTTAGCAAGGCAGTGCCAAAAAGTCCTCACTTGAATTAAATTTCTACAGGGACAGTGAGAAAAGAGTGATTAGGCCAGTCAGCCAGTCAGGCCCACTCTTAATTATTTTTTTTTTCGCCTGAATTGCAATACTTGTCTAAACAATGATATTTCTCTACAGCAGGATAATTTGTATTCTCCGAAGTCCTGCTGAAGGTCTTTTACCTGTTCTTTTGTTTTGGTTTTTTTTTTCCTTTTTAAAGTACAAGTTGGTAATTATCTCTCGACAAAGAACCAGTTTTCCAAAACAGATGCACATGTTAGATGGACTTCAAAAACACAAACAGGCAAGAATAGGCTGAATTTCTGTCATAACAAGGGTGGTTATGATTATAACAAGAACAGCCCTTTCCCTAAACAGTCATTACCATATTTAATAACAAGCTAGGCAGGACACAAACAATTCTGCTTTATCCTGCCTAGGGCATTAACTAACAATCCAGTCATGAACTCCTGGTAACAACCACGTTTTTGAGGATTATTGCTGCAGGAATATTCTGTCATACAATATACTTAGCACTTTACACTTTTCATATGAAAATATGTTTATACCATGACACTAAATAATACCTCCCTTTTACCAAACCTTGCACAGGCAACAAAGATAGATCCGTGAGACACAATACTGTTACTGTCTCCTCACACACATACTGACTTTTTTGTTCCATGCACATACATACTTCATCATCTCAGGACAACAATAAATTTCAGCCAACACATGTAAGCATTTATGCTTAGGTATCTGAAAAAACAGTGAAAATCACTGATTTTTTTTGGTCATTATTACTTTTAATAATAAAATAAGCTACGTTAGGTTGTTAACAGAGGGAGAACAAGAACGTTTAGGAATGTTTCTGGACTCAGTGTGTATCAAATAGTAGAAAATTAATCACTCCAAGGGCACAGGAAAAACAATGGAGATTGAAATTCACACACCACATTCTCTGCAGTTGTTCTGTCCTTGAACTTTACTATTTATCAGTAAAAATGTTAACCACGGGCACTGTTCCTAGAGGAAGGCACATTACAAGAGCAATCAAAAGTACATACAGGTTCATTGCGACAAGAGAGGATACTGAGCCATAGTTTCCATCAAGCTCTCTGGGTCAAAGAATCCAATAGTTTTGGATGGTCAGGAGAAGCTGTAATGCTGAGTTTTCTAAGCTGTCTCTTCCCACCCTCTCAAAGGAATTAATGAGTGTTTTGAGGGTTTATTGATTTATTTATTTTTTTTGTTAACAGATAAAAGCTTATTGTTAAAGGGCGAGAAGAGACAGAGAGAGCCTATAGGGTCTTGCATCAAAATCTGACTCGCAACAATGGAGAAACTGAGGTGCTGAAAATTCTTCAGGAACAATGACAAGACCAAGTGTATTCTGAAGAAGAATCCATAAATGTAATCCAAATAAACAAAATGAAAGCAACAGGCCACATACTGCAGACAAAATACAATCCAAAAGCAGATAGGCTGCATGAGATGTTTAGCTCTCCATGAGAATTATAAAAGCAGTACATACCTTCTGAGTGAAGAGCTAAGCAGTCAGATAGCTCCTGTATCTTGGCCAGCAAATACATAGGTGCTGGCAGGGAAGCCAGATGGCATCCATCTAGTCCAAGTGGCTGGCTGCCTCTTAGCTGTCCACCCCATGGTGCTTCTATTCCTGCAGTAGATATGTTGGCCTGCAAGTTAGTTGCCCTACTAGTCTTGGAACCTTGCCTCATTTAGGGAAAAGTCCACAGTAGTCAGCATGTTGAGAGAAAAGGGAAAAGAAATGAGAGTCTGGGAGACAGGCAAGAGGAAGGGATACACTACAAGCAGGAAAGTAAATGCTGTCACCTAGATCAGCTGCAGTATTTAACAGATCACCTCTGCATTTGAGTTGGAAACTTTGACAACAAAAGAAGCTATATTGTCATTATAGCTCTTAACGACTGCTCCAAGTACATTTAGAGTATGAGGACACTTGACAAGAGAACAGGTAATTCTCTCCCCTGTCCTCTGAAACTGCTAGAACTAAAGCCGTCATTCCTAAGCAGTCAGAAAAAGCAAGATTTTTAAGAAGTTTTCCTAGTATCAGATTCAGAGACAAACGCGCTTTTTGCCCCCCAGTTCTCACAGTTGTAATCTCAGTGGGGAATCAAATGACTAGATGATCTTGGAGATTAACTTTAGACACTGTGACTGGTACAAAACGTACTGGGGTGGTTTGAAAGAAAAAAAACATGAGAAACAGATAGATACTGGGTAGGGAAATCTTATTCTGTCTACTCTTTCACCTCTCTAAGATCACAAGCAACTGTAGTCATGGCATTCACTTTTTAAATATTTGATTATTAAATCTTCTGAAAAAAAAAAAAGCTATCCCATTTCACATGCATACAGTAAAAGGCAACAGGTAATACTGCTTGCTGGTCTCCCATGAGGATAAGCCAACACAGATCATCACCTCTACCACATGAGCTAAAAATACACACCCGTGGTAGACAACTACCTTCTGTGAGGAAGGTCAGTCCTACTGCCTCTGCAACAAGCTTTCTGGTTTAACTTAGATCATTCAGTGCCAAATCACACAGCCCCATGAAAAAATATGCCAGCTCAGGAGAGAAACTACCAAGCAACCGCTAGAGAAAACAACACAAAACTGCACTGAGAAAATAACACTGGCATTTGCTTGCTTGAGTGACTATCACAAGAGCAAAGAAAGATCAAGAACATAGTACTCCCTTTCTACCCTCAAATGGTAGCGTCAGGCACTTTTTGGAATCGAGATCTAGCTAGACTGTCACACAGATATAAACACAGCACCCTGACAATAACAGGTTTGAAAATGCCAGTTTCTGCCCTGACCTCAGCAGACCGATATTTGTCCTGCAGCCTGGATACCCTTCCTTTTCCACTTGCTACAAAAGACACAGCCTGTGTTTCACTTGTTTCTCACACGAAGAACTGGAAACTAGACTACAGTAAAATTTCTCTTCTTCGTTACTACTGCTTTTCTAAATCAGCCATTTCATACTGCCTGAGCTTTCCTCACTTAGTTGAAGAGATCAGAAGTTTGGCAGTACTTTTAGCATTTTTACCCACTTCAGTTCATACAGTAGGTATTAACTCAACAGTGGTGTTAGCCCTCATTGCTCTATGTTGCAGGAGTAATTGTTTTGATCATGGCTGATGAGGACCTGCTTAGTTCTTGCATTCAGGATTTGCCTCAGCCTTACACATCCTGTGAGTCAGTTTATTGGCTTCATATATGAGTTCTTCTGGTTAAACACTACCGGGCAGGTTCCCAAAGGAAGTATTTTCCACTGACCTGCTGTAGCACCTCTAATATTCTTTTCTGCATATAACTCGATAAATGCACAGCTTCATACTCGGTTTTACTTTTTTTTTCTTAAAGCTAGTCTATCAAAAAATCTTTACCTTCTCAAACTGCACGCATAAAACACAAACATAACTTTTATTACAGATTTGATGAAGATTTAATTACTTGAACAGTAACGCAGAAAACAGAAAAGACTTTCACAAATAACAATATTAAAATTTACCCAGGAATAATAATCTGAAGTACCATGATTTGTTTTTTTTAACAGCTTGTCTTTGTATTAAATTGCTCTCAAACCCTTTCTCACAGGCAAAGCTGCTATGATTTCTGTTTCATTAAACCTCCAGTCCAGCCAACCCTTTTTGGTTGTGG
>VWZZ01004384.1:185675-280242 GCA_013399095.1 Psophia crepitans
GGAGGGGAATATTACTCATGAACTGAGAAGTCAGATGGAAAATGGAAGCAGAATGGTTCAACTTCAACATTTTTAATTTCTTTTCCCCGATATTTAACTTTCTTCTAGTGTAAATTTAAACAAACTACGGAATGTAAAATCATGCATTTTTAAAAGTATGAAGTGGTGAAAATAGAATGCTTGTATGACAAATAATGTCAGAGCTAATTTTTCCAGTAAAATAATTATTGATTGAAAAATTGCTCATGAGAGCTGATTATAATCCTATACCTTCTAAAAATATTTGGAATAATAGGGAGTGTTCATTTATTGCTATAAACACAATTAGCAGTTACTTTTGGTGGGATGAAGGGAGTATGTACCTTGTTCCCAGTGGCTGTACAACCTTCTCAGCACCACTGAAGAATAAGACATGAAGCAGAAAGAAAAAAACACTAATACAGATCTTTTTTTTAACCAAAACTTTCTAGTCCATCAGTGATTGATCACTGTGAGAAGGTCTTCCTACCCCCACCATTCAGCAGCACTTTCTTATTCTCCCCCTGCAAAACTTTCCATTTCTTCAGGTGTGCCAAGTGGTTGGTTTACAGGATCACAACCTATCAGGACATAGAAAACCATGTGGTGGAAACCTCACCTAGCAGGTGTATGAATAGCTGAAAAAGCAGCAGGAGAGCTGTAGGGTTACTTTACATTGTAATGAAAGATAAACCAGCTATATTTGGTAAAAATGGCAGTTTACAAGCCCTCTGCTGTTTCAAAGCCTATTAAAAATTAGCCACTGTGCAATCATCTTGCAAAAAACCAACTTTTTCAGATTAAGAAAATCTGAAAAGAGTCATATCTCCCAAGAAGAGAGAAACATCAGTAATATTTAAGAGCCTTGATTGTATTATCTTTCATAGGGTCTCCACTTCTTTCTGCTCTCTTCCCTTCCACAACGCACCAAAAACACTGTTCTCAAAGACAAACAAGAGAAGAGCATACTATTACAGTTCATAGAAGATATGCAATATGCACCAGTAGCACAAAGTTATTTAGATTTAGGAAAGAATTTGGGGAGAGCTTGAGAAGTGTTTTTTCAGGTGTGATCATCTCAATAAGATAAATACCTCACAACCACCCTGGTTTTGACATGTGATAGAAATCTTCAGGGATCACCCATCTCAGATCATATCTAACAAGACTACAAATATATCTAGGTCACATGCAACACTTCAGCCACACTCTTCTCTTACACCTCAGTTGGCCCGACAACTGTAAATATTCTATCATAAGGCTTTATATCCTGGCCTATTTCTTCAGGATATTTAGAACATTAAATTATTATTTGGCAGTAAACAACCTGTAATAAACATTTTCCCCCTCACTCTCTAGGACTATTGAAGTCTGGCTGTTTCAGGGCAGAATATTGGATCTTCTTCCTGTCTCCCTGCCAAACAGAGGATTTCCTCATTTTAAAAGGTCTGTTTCCTCTCTGCTCCTGGGCAAACTATCGAAAGTTATTGACAAATCCCTCAGGCTACCAAATCTTCTCTTGGCAGCACTAATTTGCTTGTTCCATTCCCTGTACGTTTATCTGTGATTTCAAAGATTTAATTCCTGATTAGCATTCATTGTAAAGTACCAATAACTGCTGGTCCATCGGGTCAGTCAGTTGGCCATGTGTCCTGTTAAAGAGCCCAGCTTCGAGTAGTGCACATGCAGCACATCACTCCCTTTTATGTGCCAGTTAGGGAAGCTGTGTGGAACCCTCCCCTTTGCAGAAACACGCAGGGAAAAGTTACTGTTGACTAGAGTGTAGTGGGGAAGAGTCCAAATCCAAAATTCCTCCTCCAGCAATTAGTCACAGAAAGAGAAAATCAAAGCCTTTGGATGTATGCATTCTTAAGAAATTTGGATATGATTTTTAGCCAACGATCCTTGTGGCTCTGAGAATTCATCTTTAAGAGAGTAAGAAAAGTACTCAGTATGCTACAGGAGAGGGAATTCAATGGAAACATTCAAGATACGTATCCTACACATGACAGATGGAAGATTTCCTTGGAATGAGGAAATGACCTTCATATTATTCATATTACTATTCATATATAAATTGCAGGAGAGAGTATCCTTCTAAAACTGAAATGTTGATGTACACATAATGGCTATTTAAGGAGCGGTATAAAATTGCAATGCAAATATTTACATATTCAACATGTTTCCTTGTGCCTCAGTTGAAGTGTACACATTAAAACAAGCTGATGAATTTATTTGTTTCTGTAGTGCAAGGTACCTATCAAACATTCAAGATGACAAGATCCACAGGTCATACCCCACAGGGAAAAAAAAATAGTTGCCATAGTGTAAGACAAAGCTCATCATTATGAGTGATGCTTTATCCTTTATTTCATGGTTTGTTTTTTCCTCTCTCTATGTCCAAAGAAAGTGCCAAATGTAAATGCTGTAGCAAATTATGATCAAAACCAGGCTGCATAAAAATAAATTTTAAGTAAGATACTTTTTCTCCATTTCTTCATGAGTGGGTTGATATTTTAGGCAAGCTGAAAAATCCATCATCTTGTGTGCAAAATAAAGAAATAAAATGTGATGCTGCTGTAACCAAAGGGTCACATCACTGTCTTGTAGCAAGAAGAAACTGAAATGCTTGTCTCCATCTACTGCTTTGTCATACAGACTGCTAATAAGGCTCTCAAGGGGCAATCATAACAAGCAGCACCCTAGGTAAAGCCTGGCTGTCACCTGACAGACATGCATAAAAGCAGGCAGAATGCCCCTTTCTGATGCTCCAGATTTCTCCTGCTTTCAGGGCAAAGCTGAGAGAAAACTCAGTGTTATAGTACTCACTGAAGAGAGATGAGCTTAAAAAGGAGACCTTCAGTTTCTGTAACTGTTCACCTAACATGAAGCAATAGCACAATATTACACAAAAACACCAAGAAATTGACTATTTTCTGTAAATAGGTTATATAACTGAGTTTTAAAGGAAACATCAAAGGAAAAAGAAATTAATGTAAATCCTAAGAGTTTGCAAGGAGCCCCTCCTGGGGGTGCCCACCTCTCTCACCACAGGGTTGTGTCAGTGAAAGCTGTGGAAACTTTGAAACTACAGATGAGGATAAAGTTAGTGCTCAAAAAACGCTGGATATACCTCCCCACAGCCTGGAATGACTTTCGACAAAGCACTTAATTATCAGCATGGCTGCTATGATAATGTTTCCCTAAATCACAAACATCCCATAGAACAAAAAGGTTTTAGAGGCTGTGAAACATTTAGTCAGTAAAGTCTTTGAATGTAGTCCTAGTTTATAATCTAAAACACACCAAATGGAAGGCAGGTTCACTCCTTTTATAAAAACAGAATGAATCATAGAATATCCTGAGTTGGAAGGGACCCATAAGGATCATCGAGTCCAACTCCTGGCTCCACACAGGACCAGCCCAGTCAGAGTATATAACTGAGAGCGTTGTCCAGCTGCTTCAACTCAGTCAAGCTCGGTGCTGTGACCACTTCCCTGGGGAGCCTGTTCCAGTGCCTGACCCCCCTCTTGGTGAAGAACCTTTTCCTGATATCTAACCTAAACCTCCCCTGATGCAGCCTCATGCTGTTCCCTCGGGTTATGTTGCTGGTCACCAGAGGGAGGAGATCAGTACCTGCCCCTTCACTCCACCTTGTGAGGAGGCTGTACGCCTGGACGAGGTCTACCCTCAGACTTCTCTTCTCCAAGCTGAACAAACCAAGGGACTTCAGCCTCTCCTCATACGTCTTCCCCTCTAGACCCTTCACCGTCTTTGTTGCCCACCTCTGGACACTCTCCAATAGTTTTAGGTCCTTTTTGTATTGTGGTACCCAAAACTGCACACAGTATTCGAGATGAGGCTGCACCAGCACAGCACACAGTGGGACAATCACATCCCTAGACCTGCTGGCAATGACGTGCTTGATGCACCCCAGGACACAGCTGGCCTTCCTGGCAGCCTGGGGACACTGTTGGCTCATGTTCAAATTGCTGTTGACCAAAACCCCCAAGTCCCTCTCAGTATGGCTGCTGTCCAGCATCTCATTGCCCAGTCTGTATGTACAGCCAGAGTTGCCCCTTCCCAGGTGCAGAATCCGGCACTTGCCTTTGTTAAACTTCATGCGGCTGGTGATTGCCCAGTTCTCTAATCTGTTCAGATATCTCTGCAAGGCCTCTCCATCCTCAAGGGAATCAACAGCTCCTCCCAATTTAATATCATCCACAAACTTGCTCACAACACCTTCTGTTCCTACATCCAAGTTGTTTATGAAAACATTAAAAAGAACTGGCCCTAAAATGAAGCCCTGAGGAACCTCACTAGTGACTGGCCACCAGCCTGATGTAACTCCATTTACCTTAACTCTTTGGGCCTGACCTGTCAGCCAGTTGCTCACTCATCGCATTATGTTTTTGTTTAACTCTATGCTGGACATTTTGTCCAGAAGGATACTGTGAGAGACAGTATCAAAAGCCTTACTGGAAACTAAAAAAAAATTACATCATCTGGCTTCCCTCAGTCAACTAGACGGGTGACTTCATCATAAAAGGAAACTAAGTTTGTTAAAGAGGACCTTCCTGATCATTATGGCATACTTTTCATTCCTAACATCTGTTTTCTAGAGGCTCTCCTCCTCTACTTCTCAAGATGGACAGTATTGAAAGCAAACAAATTCACCCCCAAAGGAGAAAAAAAAGTGATGTCACATTGTTCACTAGGTTATATACTAGATTGAATCGGCCTTCCTTGGTGAGGCAAGGGAAACAAAACTAAAGAAAGAATCTGCTAAAGGAAGAAAAGCTTTGAACAATGCAAAATCACTTGGCAGATATGAATACAGTTTTTATTGTTATTGGGGTGGTGGGGATGGTAGGGGAAAAGGGTATTTTTATTTTTAAAATTCTGCTACTGTTGCTCAAAGTGATGACAGGCTAATAACATCTGCCTAGAACTGGATTGTAAGTTTACATTACACAGCATGTGTTCTGTCATTATTGCACTGTATGCTAGGATAATGGTTTTACTACACAGTGCCAGAGGCAGAAGATGCTTCTGAAAATCACTTAGGAATCAACATTGCAGAAGATAACTGATTATTTTTTTTCTTTTTACTATTATTACTTACCAAGATACAAATTCAAAATTAGTTTTATTCAGTAAGAAAAGTTACAACTTGCATATTGCCCTGCCATGTCTCTCTAGCAGCATCCTGATCCAGGAACATTTGATAATGGATTGGTGCAACAAGGTACCTACTTCAAAACTGCGGCATATCAGTGCCTGTAGAATGCATTAAAGTTAAGGAAAATAAAAAATACAAGTCAAAGCTCATATCCATTAACTAGACTTGGGTCACTCCTCAGATCTCAAAGTGAAGACATTTTCAGTTATGATGAGAAAACTGTGTGAAATAAATTCCAATGCAAAGACTAGAACAGTATGAATGAAACCAGGACACATAAGAAGCATTAAAAAATGTACCTGAAATAAGGAGAAAAAGAATCATTTGGTTTTAGGAAAGGAATTTGTCCTTACAGTGCCAAACATTTAGAATATGTGAGACACTACTGAAAATTCTGATTACCTTAAATATCTGATTTCTCCTAATGAAAAAGATAGTATTGAGTAAGGAGGGAAATATGGACTGCATTCCTATAACATTATTATTTATCATTTATTCTCTAACCAAAAACCATACTGCGCACTACAGAACTGAATGATAAAATGTACTGCATCTATTTGAAGTGTTGATCACTTAAAAGCAAAAAACATCTTTGTCAATTCATAAAGTATATTGATGCCATAGTTGCAACATGATTCTAAATTTAGGAAAGTCCAACAATTATTAGGCATTAATATGCCTAAGAATAGGCAAAACGTACATTCTAATATCCCAAATTCTAAATGAGGGGGCAAGTACAGGAGAGCAGACCACTGAAAGCATCCAGGTTTGGCCACACTCTTCCCATTCCCAGGGCTCTCACGAACACTTTTGGAAACAGAATATTAGGCCAAGTTGAGCATTGCTCTTCTGGTCCAGAGGAGCATTTGCTCTGATTGTCCCATAACTAATTTTTACCTTCTTGCTAGGCAATTGCAGAAAAATGTCCTAGCCACAGGATGGAGACAATATGTAACTTTTAACAAAGAGTTGCCTGGTTTCTGTGATGAAATGCAGCTTGTCTGACCTGTTCATGATTTTAAGCTAATCAGGTGTACTTTCTGTAGGTACTGTACTTCCCTTGGGTACTTCCCCATCAGAAACACTGGTGCTCACAGAAGAGAGAAGGGAGAAATGATTCCTCAGCCTCCCTCAGGAGTGTTGTAAATTTACTTTCAGCTGCCTATCCACTCAATCTGCTTGAAAACCCAAGTTCTGACCATTCTGTGCAGTTGGAAACTAATCAGTCACTGAGGAAGGTGATGACATTCACCTCTGTACAGTGGATCATCATAAAGTCTAATATAAGGTTCATATCAAATTCCAGTCAAATCTTCAAAAACACCACCAAAAAAAGATTACGTCTCCTAACTTTTAACCACAGAGTGAGTTTTCAATACTGTATTTGATAGTACTTTTCATAAATTTCTTAGCTTAATGTCATTAAAAACATCTACTTAATTTGAATAGCTTTCTTTCAGGAAAGCATAAAGACAACTAGCAAAAAATAATGGTATCTTCTTGTTATTATATAGGGCTCTGCCACTAAGAACATGCTTTTCTATTCTCTTTTCTGAAATCATCACTATTAGCAAACCTCAGAAGCAGCTCTCATTTACTTTACAATATCCAGTTTGATTCTAGACATTATGTGGTTTAAAGGGCACATACTGGAAATTACATGTAATTGATTATGGCTGACTACAATTAAGTTAATGTTTTGATAAAACCAAAGATAGCATCATTGTTCTGCACCAGGCTTGGCTTTGCATTTTCATCCCTCTAATATCATAATAATAAAGAGCATTAATCATGCAGGAGTAAAAATGCCCAAAACTTCTGGAAGGGAATTAACAGCTAGAAATACTGTGCTGAAAACAGAAACATTCAGGGTCTGTAACTCTGGAATTTAGATCCTTTCAAAACAAGCAAGCATGTCAAGAAGTATAATACTTTTAATACTACATAGAATATGGTGTGCGCAAGGTGTGACAAATTACTCTGAATTAATACTACAGTTTTCAAGATTAGAGCTAAGTTTATTAGGAACATATCACAGAATGCAAAATGCAACACTGCAGTAACCCTCCACACGTAATCTTTTCCCCACTCTCCTGAGCTATCTGCCTTTTCCATTATATAGGTTGTAAAGTCAGAATGAAGTATTTAAAGTTTCATTAGAAAACATATGCAAAAAAGTGTCTGTATGGGACTCAGTCCATTTGTCTTGTAAGAATGAACGGTTAAGCTTACCAGGAGTTCATGTTATCTAATATAAAAACGCCTCCAACTGTAGCCAATCATCCAGGAAAAAAACAATACAAATATGTTGAAACGTGCCAGTGAATTACTAATAACTGAGAACTCCGCATACATGGCTTCAAGACTTTGGGATTTAGAACATAAACAACTGGAAAGTTTGCTGTAATTTAGCAAATGAACACAAACAAGCTCCTCTTGTCTAAGAAAACTGTGTGGTTAGTGTGGTATAGCATAACACTGAGCTTCTAGAAGGAGATAATGCACATTCTGTTACTATCTCCCTTTCTTTTGATCCTGCTAGCCTCAGGGCTTCCAGAATCACTAATTTCTGTTGATACTTGATATGCTGTCACTGTATTGAAACTAGTACTGTTGTTGAATCAATTAGTATTATCTCAGCGTAATGTTGTGTTCCCACACTGAGTGCTATTGATCTGCTATTCAGATTAGAAGAAATCCAGAGCAGAAACCAGTTTTGCCCTGTTCACTCTAAACACAGTAGAGCTGGGTTCTGACTACTGCAATCTCACAGACAATAAATACAGTTTCAAATCAATTCCAGGGATTCACTGATACTTAATACAGATTAGTAACCTCTTAAGCAAAAATTCATAGGAATATACTTCAAAAAGAATTTCTGAAATGACCTAACAGTAAAAAATCTGGGGCCATGAGGGGCTGCATGAAAGCAGAATTCTACTGAATTTGCCAGTAGAGAAACAAATAATATCTGAGATTCCAGTGTACTACCACTATTCTAATAAAAATAAACCAGAAAGACTGTAAGTATATTAGAACTCTCTGCCAGCAGAGATGAGCAAATAATGCTAACTACAAATAAGCCTTCATTCTAATTTAAAACATCAACCCTCTGTTCACATTCCCTACATTTCTTTCCAGTGGGGTATTCTGCTGAATGAGTTTATTCCTGACAACATTTGCCAAAATTATGTCTGAACTCATTTAATTAAAGTTTGTAAAGTGCTCTAAGATCTATAAGCAGAGAGATGCTATGGAGGTATTGTCACAAATCTGCAAAACATAAGAACATGCCCATTCATCAACTGAATGAGATTTCTTTAATGATTTCAATGAGCTTTCAGTAAAGTCTAATTTCCCACAAGTGTTATATTTTGTTTAGAAGTAACATGCTGAAGTAAACATTACTCCCTTACGTATCTACTACTAGTTGAATTAGTGTCAGCTGAGAAATGTCTCCTTTTGTACATGGATTTAAAGATATCTGTTATTTTCATACACAAGTCTAAGTTAATCTTCAAAGCATTACGACTTCATCCAAGCTTAAGGCTCTTTCTGTTATCTTAACACAGATAATTGATTTTTTCTACTTCCTTTTACAGAAAGAATTCAGTACGATAATGAATTCCCAAAGAATGCCCCTGCCAAAGTTAGAATTATTGGAAAATCATTGCAGAGATGACGTCTTTTTCTGAAATATACTGTTATAATTTGGAGTTCAGTGGGCCTTTCTAAATGCACATAGAAAATGTTACATAGCCTACACTGACAGCATCAAGGGCTAATGGAGCGAGATTCAGCCAAAAAGAGAGCGTGCAATTTACACTCTTAAGCTGGGTGGACTCACTTCTCTGGAATTACAAATCTCAGCTGCTGCTAAATTGTTAAGTACTAAAGCAGCCACGTGCTGGAACTGATCCTACCACTGTTCATTTTCATTTGAACTTCATGGTATTTGAAGATCATAGCCTGCTTATGAATTTAGAAGGTTATTTTTTTCTTTCCTTGTTTCTCAGAGAACAAGGAGCCTTTCAGATAGTGGTTTTATACCTCCTGCAAGAATCCTCACAAAGAGATCTTTACTTTTGCCTTGAATTTCTGCCTTATATGTGGCTTCCCTGACTTCTGATTTCAAAACTGCTCTCTGTTGTTCAGCCTTAATTATCAAACAGTCACTATGCCCCATCCCTTCCTCCAAGCCCTCTATCTGTGACTGCACATAAAATATTTATTTCCTTCTCATATGCCTCCTAGTCATTAGTCCTCCCATTTAACGTTTTACAAACTCTATCTCTGTACTGCCTTTAATATCATCCTATTTCTGTGCATGATTTGCTTACCTTTGCATTTCATGCAAGACTAGATATATTAACAACTATCTTGGTGACTATAAAAACTTTCTTTTGAAATAGTTCTCCAACAGCGAGGCAAAAAATTGCCAAATACTATCTATAAGAAAAAGAAGAGAGGGACTGACTATAAAACAGAGCTACAGTACTCTAAGTTTTAAAAGTCTAAGAATGTTAAGAGATTTTTAAACCGCTTGCACTAATTCAACATGAAATTTTGACAAAGATGAATAGTACTCAATGTCTTATAAATGCATTACTACCTGTCCCCTGTATACATTAAAATCATGTTCTGTCCTTCAGTCCTGAGTATATGGAAAAAGTACATTCAGCTACAGAATTTCCTTTCTCTTTTGCTGTGGTTGTTCAGAAAATCTACTTTATAAAAATATGCATTTAGTATGCTGCCCCTCCCTGCACACTGTATGGGGTCCTACTAGATATCATAATATAGTTGCAAATGAGGGTGGTAATCAGTGACACAGAGTCTAGTTGAAGGCAAGTAACTATCAGTATACCCCAGGGATCAGCACTGGTCCAATACTGTTCAGCATCTTCATTAAAGATCTGGATGATGGGACAGCATGTAACCCCAGCGAGTCTGCTGATGACACAAAGCTGGGAGGAGTGGCTGATACACCAGAGACTTGTGCTGTTATCCAGAGGGACCTCAACAGGCCGAGAAAAAGGACTGAGAGGAACATCATGCAGTTCAACAATGGTTAATGCAAAGTTGCGCACCTGGGGAGGAAAAAAACCCATGCACCAGTGCAGGGCTGGGGGCCAACCAGCTGGAAAACAGCTTGCAGTAAAGGACCTCGGTGTCTGGGTCAACACCAGCTTGAACATGAGCCAGTAATGTGCCCTTGCCAGATGAGCAGTTAATGATATGGTGGGACTGCATTAAGCTAAGCAATGCCAGCAGGTCAAAGGAGGTAGTCCTTCCCCTCTAACCCAGCACTGGTAAGGCCACACCTGGGGAGTACTGTGTCCTCAGTACAAGAGAGACATGGACAGACTAGAGAGAGTCTAATGAAGGGCCATGAAGACAGTGAAAGGACTGGAGCATCTCTTCTATGAGGAAAGGCTGAGAGAACTGGGACTGTTTAGTCTGAAGAAGAAAAGGCTCGGGGAATATCTTAGCAAGGTATATAGATACCTAAAGGGAGAGTGCAAAGATGACACATCCAGGCTCTTTACAGTGGTGTCCAGAGGCAATGAGCACAAACTGAAACACAGGGTCTGGACATCAAGAAACACTTTTTCTTTGTGAGGGTGACCAAACACTCACACAGGTTGCTCAGGGAGGTGGTAGGAGTCTCCCTCCTTGGAGATATTCAAAAGTTGTCTGGACACAGTTCTGGGCAACAACCTCTAGATGACTCTGCTTGAGCAAGGGGGTTGGGTAAGATCATCTCCAGAAGTACTTTCCAACTTCAACCATTCTGTGATTCTGTGAAAACTTATTACTTAGATCTGACATTAAAAGGTGATTTTAAAGCCTTATTTTACATTAAAAATGGATGCTATTTTCCTTCATACAAAATGATTTAAACCCCCCCACACACACACAATATTTTCTACATCTAAACATAAAATAATTTGTTCATTTGTTTCATGCTCTTAAACAATCATCAGGGAGATATGAAATCATTGGAGGTTTAAGTTCTTAGTAGGCAAGACCCTTTATCAGAAGGGTTTACCTTCTTAGGTGATTACAATTGGACATTGTATTATAAGACTTAACAGAGAATATTACCTTACAATGCAAATCCTCAAGTGCCTAGGAACTGTGATCACATTTATATACCTAGATCAGTGAATAAATGTATTTGGTGTGTGGGAGAGGTTGGAGTTAAAAAAAAATCCAATGTAATTCTTTATTGAAAAGAAAATAAACCTTAGTGGATTAATTTTTTAATTAGAACTTGCACAAATAGAAAATTTCATTGCATTGGAGGCATTTTTGTTGGTTTTATTACGTAGAGAAATATGAAAAGCATGTTTGCTGGGCTATTGAGACATGTTCATATTTTGTCTTTAACAAGGTAAAATAATTATTATGCAGACCATGGCATTAAACAGACAAAATTGGTTCACCAATGCTACTAGATTAGTAGATTACTTACTAGATTAGTAATTTGGCAACCAGAAAAATAAAGTGAGAAGAGTTTGTTCCAGAAAAGTGGGGTAAACTCAAAATATTTCAGAAACAGTGTATTTCAACAAAATTTCATTTCTCCACCTAATACGTACACACAATTTCTCATCTTGCACTGACATTCTAATCAAGATTTCAAATCTTTTTATATAAACTTCAAGCAATTCCATGATTTATTATAAATATGAAAAACTGTTCATTTTAACCACTCATATGAAAACAAAAATACTAAAGACCTCAACTATTTTTTTAGTATCTTGTGAAGTTATTTTCCCCTGAAGAAAACCATAATTACATATTCATTGACCCACTTAATGATCCACTATGACTTTTCACTTGGTATGTATAGTACCCATAAATCAAATGTACACAGAAAATCCTTAAGTATAAGCATAGCCTGCTAGGCAGACCACAAGATAAACAGTTCTTAATGCTGAATTGGGATGCAGGAGGTTATCTGTGCCCTTAAGTACCCATTTGCACATACTAACGTGAGAACTAACATATTCTTTTTAATATGTAAATTGCATTTGGAACATAGCTTAGCAGACTCCTTTGAACATGCATTTCAATGTCATGAAACTGATAAAGTGTTATATACTTTTGAAGCACCTCTGCCACTCAGCAAAATTATATGGACTCCACTCATAAGATTTAATAAAGGTGTAAGTTTACAGAGGTACAGGGAAGAACAAGGCATATAGCCAAGAACTGAATTTCTATCCCAGATCCTAAAATAAAAGTGTTCTTTCATTTTTTAAATTACAACTATTTCTTTGTTGTCAGGGGAACAGCATGACCTCACCTTTGTGAATAAGATCAGGAAAAGGGAGAAAAGGGAAATTAATTTCTATAAAAAAGGGAAGGCCCACCTCTCAGTCACAGCCAGTCCCTGACGGGAACTTGAATGTCTGTTGTGATTACCCTCTCACCTATCTTCCAGGTCAGACAAGAAAAGGAAAATATCCATTAATATCAGTGAATTGCACTATGTTCTTCAAAGATCTTGTCCATATTCTGACAAATAGAGTTGTGGTTTCCTCCTTAATTCAATGAAAACTGCCATGATATTCACTCTGAATTACCTTAATATTTACCTGATCTTCACAGATCAGACTTTTTTTCTGAAGGTTGAGACTAAGTATCAAGTGATGATCTACACATTTACTGTTCAAATTTTTGATCTGCACATTACTTTCCAGAGCACAGGTGATTAGAGAAGCCCTAGAATATTGGCTTCTTTGTTAAATGTTTCAAATTAAGTCTTTGTTAGTATTGTTGAGACACAGCTGAGAAGGATATGTAGAGCATGACAACTTGGCTGAAAATAGGTACTAAAGGCTACTGAGGACAAAAAGAACAGATTCTGACTGAACTGCTTCCATTGATGAATTGATTTAAGATTTAACCATGAGCATGACTGACCTCTCCAACTGGTTCTGAAAACAGAACTATTTCTTATGTCCTAAAGTTCACATTCATGTATACAGCACACCCACTGAAGTTCTGCCTTTCCAGATGAGTAACAGATACTATTCAGTACAGAATAGATATCTGTTACTGCAAGTGCTACCGAGTGCAAGAAATACTGAAGCAAAAATTTAAACTGTAACTACTAATCTACCATTCATTACATTTTTAATAGATGCAACAATTCTGAGCAGAGCAAAACAATGACTACTAGCAACAGTATATTTGTAACATACTATCCATCTACAGATGCACATAAACAAAAAGTTTTGTCCATTATCACTTGAGGGCTATCAAGGGAACACAAACTGTAAAAGCCCAATTGTAACAGATGCCAGGCTTCATGAATATATCATTTTTCATCCCTGAACAGATATTTTGAACAGCCCAGTGGGAGTGTGCACATTTCAGTAAGTATCCACATGCTCCAAAATCAAGAACATATCTTATTTGTAAGAGGACCACTACATTAGGAAGATTTTTACACGCAAATACTCAAGGGAGAAGTTAAGCTTTCCTTTGTAATTAAACTTTATGTGAAACTGAAACAAAAGACTTCCTAAAAGAGAGACTTCTAAAGCTCTCAGAATAGTTTTCTCTCGTAATAGTCATGCAAGATTTAGCAAACATTTATAACATTTGACTTTGCTCAAAAGCAGAGAACTAGCTTTGATCTTCCCTCCCAGAAAAAAAAAAAAAAGGCTGGGTTTTTTCCAACGTAATAGGACAAACAAAGGCAAAAAACACTCTCCATATATTAGAAGTAGTGTGGGATTTTGCTCTCACTCACATGAATTACCATTTTTCCTCCATTCAGCATCCCACAAGAAGTTCTTTAAGAAAAGGTCAAATTTCTTCTTTGGTTATTATTAATTTGAGACTGATAGCAAAAGCAACAGTGATGCAATATGTCAAACTTCCTTTTATTCTATACAGCAGTTTTCATGAACCTGTTCTCAGAAAATATTATTTCTAAGGATACTGTTTCCATAAACCCATTATTATTTGTGTGCAACGCAATCCTGACATTCCAAACTCTTTCTCCCAAATGCATCACAACTCTGACTTTTTTTTTTTTTGAGGGGTGAAAAGCATTTCTAGAATTTCTTTTCTTTTCCCCACTACTTTCAATCCACAAATATGTGAAAACTTGTTCCAAAGCAAGACTTAAAAATTCTTTTCATGACTGGAGTAACTTGCTGCACAAGGGAAAACTAACAGAGGACAAACAATCAGATGAAAGAGATGAAAAGAAGAAAGCTCTGACTCAACAGGAGAAAGATCTTTCTCAAACTTAAGGAGAAAATGTAAAAAAGTAGAAAGATTAATCTAAAGGAGAGGAAGCAAACATGATTCAAGTCCCAGTACTTGAACTTGAGACAGATGTGAGAGACAGAGTAAACTGTCAAAAGACAGAAAAAAACACCACTAGCTATAGTTTCCATTTCACTTCTGGAGACCTCATCAGAGAATTATAAGCGATTTAAATGAGAAATGATTGGATGGAGAATGATTTGTGAATCCTTCTGCCTAGTGTAACATGATGACAGAGTTAAGAAGAAATATGAAAAATGTGATACCAAGGGCTTTTGTTCTAATCTTCTGTTAAGGTCTAGCCAAAGTGAAAGAATTTTTTTTTGTTCATGCTATAAAGTCAGCCAAAAAAAGTTATCTGAGAAACACGTTAAAAGCAGTGAGAGACAAAGTAATTTCTCATTAGCAGACAAAAACCTCAATTAAACAAAATTAACATCACAAAGACAGTTATTTATATATCAAAATTGCCAACGAGAAAAGATAAAATGCTTAAAACCAAATATTTTGTGTGCAAACACAGCACAAGCTCTCAACACAAGCACAAAACTTGGAACAAAAATGTCAAAATTATATTCCAATGTGAATATCAATCAGGAATGAATATGGATAGTGAATGCATATGAATAGTGATCAGGAAACTAGCTGGATAGATAATAAACAGATTCATGGTCCAGTCATGACACAGGAAAAAAAAAATAATTAAAATCTGACACTCAGTGAACCCACTATTCCAAGACCTTTCTAGCTTCCCCTGGCATCTTTGAATTTTTCACCCTAATACCTCCCATTTCCTGTTGAGAGAGAATTCATTAATCCCATCTGTGCAATATGTACATGCACATAAGTATCCCACAGATACACACATGGGAAATCGTAGGTTAGATGTACCCAGCTGCCATCCCAACTGATGCTCTCAAAAAAACACGTAAATATCCAAGACACTTTACATATTCCTGTTAGAAACTGAACGTCAGCAACTCATGTAAAATAAGGTAAGCAGACAAATAATAAGAGACAACAATAATTTCTACTATCACTACCACTACAAGTGAAAAGAAACTTTTCAAAGTCAAAAATTAGAAGAAAATATTCACTGAAACCTAAATTCTAATGTGGAATTCAAACACTTAGAATTTCATTTCAAGTAGAAAATATTGACCGTACAAAATGTAGAAGAGTTACTATAGGAGACAAGACCTAATTTACATTCTTAAAAAACCCTGTAAGTTATTAAAGAGGAAACCTTTCCTGGTAAATAACCAGCTACTTCCACATGGGGAATATGATTACAGTAAGCAAGAGCATTATATGATCTGTTTCCAGTGAAACTTGAAGTAAGCATAGGCTTTTCTTAAGACGAAAATTTACCTCACAGAAGAAAAATACTTCAGGAAATGAAGTTCAGTGTAAAAAGGGACAGCATGCAAATGGAAGAGAGACTAGCGAGTACTTTGGGATTTGACTTGAAATCGCTTGCAGCTAAAATAAAAGAACAAGCCTGTTAGGAGAAAAAATTCTTCTGAATTTAAAGAAACAACAGAGAACAGAAAATCAAGACAACCAAAATAAAGAGTTTAAAGACATATGGGAACCTTTCTTTTCTTATTCTCTGCTCTCTTCCCAGTCACACACAGAAAGAACTCCAACCATTTCACAGAAGAAACTAAAGCAAGACAAAATTTTCCCGCACAAATTGCAGAAGAACTCAGAAATATGGGCAGCTTCAGTGCAACCTCCTTACTGTTTTTCTAGCTGCAAAAAGGTGTGGCAAAAGTGAAGAAAATGGTCTGAAAACAATGGCAAACTTTTGTTGTGATGGGGGAACGTAGACATAAAAATGTATCCTGAATTCCAAGCTCAAAATCTGATTTCAGTTATAAATGTTTCATCTAAAATTTTCATTATTTCCCCGCAACCAAAAAAAGTTCCAGAGCTAGCTACCCATTAAAATGGGTTAAATTAATTTACTGCAAAGCACGGCAGACCTTTGACTTAATTAGTCCTCATAAACACACATGCCTTTCGAGTTCACTTAGTTTTTGTTACCATAGATTCTAAACTTCTTGAACAGAGAAAATATCTTTATATTTTAGACCAATCTTGTCTGATCAAGAAGGATATGATAGAAGCCTAAAGAAAACGTCTGTGAGGCATTACGGGCTACATTCATCTCGCTATAATGTCAGACTAAATCAGGATTTATTTTTTTCAGGCACTTTTCAAAGAAGTCCTGAATTGCTTTGATTTTTAAGTTTCCCATTTTAATTTCAATATTTAGCTTCAGTTTTGCTAATGAAATTCAATACTGATTCAATTGCTATTAGTTACGGAAAGGCAAGAGAAAAGTTAACTCTGCTCTAGTCATCGTTCTGAGCAGTGAAACACAAATGCATGTGCCAGTTTTCCTACCAAGATGTGAATCTCTTTCCAGTAGCATTTTCTTACAGTGAAGTCTGAAGCCTGTTAATCAGAATCCATGAATGGCTAAGTGAAACTATTTTTTAAATTGATATACCAACATACACATACTCAAATGAGCACACAGAGACATGCACAAATATATGCATTCAAACACATATTGAGAATAATTCCACTCTTCACAACAGTACTTCTCGCATACGAAAAAAAACAGCTTCTTTTCCATATATGGGGGAATAAATGCAAAAATAAGAAGTAAACTCACTCTGTAGGCATCAAAGCAAAAGCCAGGATTAAAATGTAGGTATCTACAATCTCACAACAGTCCAATAAATTAATTTTCCAGTGCTGCTCTGACTTCTGAGGGGTTTTGTTGCTTGTTTTTTTTCTCCCTATAGCCTTAGGCTATATCACGCACCTGTACAACAGATGGCAAAGCCCTGGGCCACTGCATTAAAGCCTCAGTGCAGGGAGCTCTGGCTTTCTCCAGATACCTATATAATTTGCGAGGGAATTTCCACCAAAAACCCAGGAACAAATTGCATAATTGACTGAAAAAGTGCGTTTTAAGTATGTTTTCAATGGAAGATGAAGAAAAAATTGTAGATTCACTGATCATTTTAGAAAAATTTGGGATTCATTATCAGTGATGTATTTTCTGTGGCTACTTTGACAAGAATATCTCCACAAGAAAACCAATTAGGAGCAAACAATACAAGATGAACACAGGCAGCTCCAGATCACACAAAGGATAACAAAAGGATTTAGTACAGAAAAATTGGAAATCTTATATTGGTCTCAATCCATTTTAATTAGTCGTCTTTTAACATATCACTATTGAAGTGGGACTTCAGCTCATTAACGTAATTTTTAATGATTCCATTTCACTTAGAAAGGAAACTGCATATTTACATTTCATTTTCAATTTTCTGAATTGACCTACCCCTTTACTGGATCTTACTTGGCAAGGCAATTGTATTTAAGGAACAGCTTTAACCCAGCCTGCTACGATGCCACCTAGTGATTCTGGAGCACATTATACCTAAAAGTCAAAAAACGCTCCCAGTTTGACAACACTGTGCTTCTATACTTATAAGATGGAAAGGCAGAACAATAAAAAGCTGTTCAAAGAGCAAGATACATACACAAGGATTTGGTTGCTTATGGTATTCACCAGGAGATCACTGAGTGAATTGTAATAAAGCCAACACAATCATTTTCATTTGTGTTTCTTGTGAGGTTAAAAGATTACTTACTCCATTACATCAAAGGTACTTTCAAAGGATGAAGTATTTGTGGGAACACAGTTCTGTTCTGAAAAGAATCTAACAGTGCTATTAAAAGGCCAATATCTATGATACTGAGCATTTTAAATAAATGCTTTCTAGCATAAAAATAAACTTTTATACTAAAAATATACTGACTTTTTAATTGGAAAAACATAACAATTTTTACCTATTTTATTTTCCTTTTCCTTCTTATGTTTCTGCTTCTTTTGTTTACTGCTCTATATCACATGTAAAACAGGAAAAGAGTGCCCAGATAAAAAAAAAAATTCCAGCAGTAGAAAAAGGAGCAAATGCACCAGAAAACTCTCTATTTTTTTATTTCCTTTTTCATTAAGAGAAAATGCATGGAAAATTGGAGAAAAACAAAGTTCTGTTCTAGATCAAAACAGTACTTCTGTAAGCATTACTGTGGGCCATAGTGGCAAGTGAAATCAGTTCAAACTGTGCTGAGGCACCAGCTGGGAATTAAACAAGGGTCAGAAAAGCTGTTCTATGTTTTCCATAATTTTGATACTTAATATTCAAAAGAACACTTACCTTTTTCCTCAGAGTGTTGCTTACAAGTAGATACAGAGGATATCAGGCAAGGCTTATTACATTATTAATGACTGAAATAGCTGAAAGGGGAACTTTTGAAATCAGTGACAAAGACCTCCTAAAAGTCTGTAAGAAAGAATCATCAAATTAATTGATGAGTGCATTCAATTATTTTTTTTTATTTCTTTTTTTTAAGAATGTCTCAGGATTCAGGACATTGTATAAAATGTGATAACACCCAGGTAAGGAGGAAGAAAAGCTGGAAGGAAACATACACAGAAGTTTTCTTTAAATCAGACAGCAGATACATACAGAAAAAAATTGCATAGGGCAAAATCGAGTATAAAAAAAAGATACAGACTTTCTCCTATCAAATGTGTTTTCTCACACAACCAGGCACTCTGAAGTCCCCAAAACTGACAATCAATAAAGTTTTGCTTTATTATTTGCAAAAATAATTACCTAATTACTATGCAACTTTACCTACGTCCTAGGAACACAGTATCCAGACATCACCTTTGAAATAAAACATTCTACAGGAATGTACCATCTACCTCAGGTATACAACCTGTATTGAATATATTCAAGGCTATCTAAATAACCTTGGTGTTAAAAAACAATTTGCTGAATGACTCAACAAGCTGGGGGAAGCTGAAGAGTTGTCTGAGTCACAGAGAGAATTCAACATCGTACAGGCAGATTTTCTGTTTTATTAACTAGAACTGCGTAGGATTTAATGATCTGAATGAACCCTGTCTTCGTGAAATGAACTCAAATGTCTTCCTAAAGTGAGAATGTACACATATCTGTCAAAAGGTAATCATGACAGTACGTGTACTGCATATATACATGTATGCGTAGGTTGCCTATATTCTGACAATTCACCAAAAAATTCAAAAGCTATAAACATGGATTTGTTGGGTGGAAGAACCAGTTGTGTATTCACACTTGTTTGAGATGCACTGAACTAGAAGCAATGACAGGAAGGCAGCATACAAACCAAACGTTTATTTTTCTAAAATATTAATTAGGAGAGGGGAAAGTGGGGAGGAGATGTCCATAACATCACTTTGGCATCACTGGACTGAAGCACGTAGAGAGGAAGAAAGATGTTTGGTTTTATTGAAAAGTTAAAATTCAAGCTACACTTTAAAAATAGTAATGCTATATTCTTCACTAATATAATTTCAATGACCTTGAGGATTTGGTGACTAAGTGCCAGAATTATTTTTCTGTGCTAATTGAGAAGACATAAAGAACAAGCCTGCTTATTTCCAAATGGAACAAAGCCTATACAGCTACATGAAGGGAATTCCCCCCCACCCCCCCCACCCCCAAACAAAGAATCTTTCTTTCAGAGAAAGTCATAATAAAAATTATTTGATGGTTTTAATGATTTAAACAACTGTATCACTTAAAAATTACAGCTCTAAACCTGAAGTTGATGTCAAACTCATGATTTATTGATGACAGTATCTAGCGGACTGCTGCAACTTCCTCATCAAATCTTAATGATAAACAGCTCTGCCTGCCCAAAACTACATTTCTAGCATAGCAGTTATTCATAATGCAAACACTACAAGGACACAACAATTTGAAATAAAAAGCTGGAGGAGAAGAGCAAGAAGACCCATTGCCTGCAAGAAGAAAGTCTTCCAATTAAGATGCTGGACTGTCTCAGAAAGCTTACTTCACATATATGCCATAGGATTTATTCCCTCTCCCTTCTCCAACACCTTCAACGCTTGCTCTGTGTCTGTTGCTAACCAGAAAAATAGAAACAGTAATACTTCTCTGATTAAAGCATAGTTGTGTCTAGCCCCACAAGTAACACATTTCTTTTTGGAAAGAGTGGTCAAAAATAGAATGGGATTCTTCAGTATTGTCATAATCGTCTCTAATGGCTCAATGCATCAAAGAAATGATACTTCTTTTAGCATAATGTAGCCTAGTACTTTCCAAAACAATCCTTCATGTCTCCTCACAAGGAGGAAAAGAAAACATAGGATTAAAACCTAACAATATCTCACACTTAATTGCACAGTAATTGCTGCAATGACTGACAGTAAGCAACCATAATAAACACTGCATCAGCTGGAACATGCAAAGCTACCTACATTTCTTCAGATTCCCTAACAGGCTAATTTTGGCTCTGTTAACTTCAGTTATATTAGAGTCTATCAGAATTTGTTATTACTTGACATTTGCCTAAACTGCCAGCAACATCAACATAAAACCTCGATCACCTCTGAGAGACCTATGAGAAAGTAAACATCTTGTTTGCCTGTGTATGATAGAGGATGTAATAATAAAAAGGGAAAAAAAAAAGTGGTTATGTTGAAATATGTTCCTAAAAATTACTTACATTATCAGAATGTCCTGTAATTTAAGATTTCAAAGGAAAAATAATACAAAATCAATGTAAGTCAAGAGACAAATACAAAAAATTATTAAAGATATGGAAAGACTCATATATGAGAATACAATTCAAAAGTATGTATGAAAAAGAGATTGTTTCTTCCAGGTAGAAGATTAACAATGGGAAGCATCCTTCCTCCTTACTTTCTTCCCCAGACAAATCACCCTTGCACTGACAATCAATCTATTCCAGGTTGATTAAGAGATCCCTTAAATAGGACAGATACTATCCTGAACAGTCCTGTCACCCTGACCAGAATTGTGCCAACAGTGGCAATTTTGGTAAACAAATCAGCAGAGGGAGGGGGTAGGGAAGCGTTTGGACTTTTGGTCCTTCATGAGGATAGCAATATGTACACAAACACACTACAGGTTCATCAGACAGTGTAATTCTTAGTGCTCAGGAAGATGATACAAGTCACATTAAAACAGAGAACTCATTACCATTTTGTGATGTTTTTAAAAATAAGTGTGGAACAACTAATAGTACTAAAACCAGTTTTCTTATCAGGATAAAAAAACCCGTAACATGAATATGCATCCATCTTTCTTTAGGGAAAAAGTTACTATTTATGTGGGAGAAGTATGGCAGTGAGAAAAGCTTTGCTGAAGCTTTGTTGCAGAATGAACAAACCAATCCTTTGTGCTCCACAGGTAGCATGCTAATCACCTGCTGCAAGTTAAGAGTGAGTAACTCAGATAGATTCCTACAGGGAGCTCACGACCAAGCAAGGACAGCACTATGTGCTCTGTTATAGCATCGCTCATGTGTTGCTCCAAGGCACATTTTTGACATGCAAAATGCCAACTATTTCTCTTGATGAGATTGGTTTACAAGAAATGAAACAGAAAAACAATAAAGGCAGAACAAAGGATGAATGAGAGCAATTATTACTGAGCGAAAAATGATGACTCAGATTAGCTTGTTGATGAATGACAAAGGCTTGATAGCTGAACTCATTGTGTCTTTCCTTTGTTTAGTGAATTTGTAGTAGTTCAGGGGCTGTTCAGCTCAAATCAATTTGTTAGGAAATGAACTTTAATTATTTGTTTCAAATCAATGCAACTTTTAAGCTGTTTCTAACAACTTTCCAGTATAGTAGGGAGAAAAAGGTGAAAATCTCTGTATCGCTAATAGGTCTACTAACTCTCAACTCACAAATATACAGAGATTTAAAAAAATACTTTTAGAAGTCACCAAATAACGTCACTCCAAGTGAGACTGGGATATATGACAGAATTACACAAGCAACAACAAATACAAGATATCATTGATAGGAACAAATACCTTGTCAAGTTCAGGATCAAGCCTAAGTTGTCAAAGTTCTACTTGCCAATAAATGGAACCAGTTAGAAAGCTTTGGAGAAGCAGGCCTTAAAAGGGTAGCTCCAACAGTTCCACCAAGATACAAGGTAGTTTTCATTCCAAAAAGGTATCAATGACCTACCTAACAGAAATTCCTTTGTAACAGTAAGACCTGTAACAGATGCTGAGAGGAAGCTGTAAACCCCAAAAGCACACCAAGTCATGTAATAGCATGCCATAAAATATGGATTGTTCTATGGATCTTCTGAGTACAAAAACTGAAAACTCCAGACAATTTATGCTTGCTAGCCCAGGAGGCTCATAAAACTCAATTTGTAAACCCAGTGTATTTCTGCTAATTTGTAAACCCATCATACTTCTGCTAATTTCAGAGACTCTGGACCCAGTTATATCCACCAAGGATGTGTTCTACAGAACATCTGTCTTTCACTTTGTCCTCTATTTCACCAAAAGCTCCTACTTGTAATAACACTAAAATTTCACCTCTGAAGTAATACTTAACTTGCTAAAGGACAGTAGTCTTGGAACTGAATATTGCAGTAGCTGCAAATAAGTTCAGCTGAAATATATAAAAGACTAAGGATCTTTTTTTCTATGCTTCTTGGCATCAATGAAAAATTAATTCATAGTTCTCTTCCTGAGATAATGAATAATCAAAGCTAAAACACATAAGGACAGAAATTCTTTGCCAAAACATCCCCTCAATTTAACCCCTGTTCAAGTTCTTAGTGTAAATAAGTTTGCATAAAAAATATACTACACCACAACTACTAAAGTTTTCATGAAGCCTCCACACATCATAGTGTAATGGAAATTCAGCATGAAGGAAATAACAATAATCCTTGCTTTACTTCTCTTTCACACTCAACGTCCAATACCATTAACATCCTCACTACAAAACTTGTTTTAAATTCCATCTGAAAAATATCCCTCCTCCTCTCCAGTCCAGCCTCTGTCATTTTCTCCATCTCATAATGCAGTTATTCTACATGATTCATAACTGTCCTGTGATTATTTCAACATCTATGGGAACTGAGCTGTACAGTCTGAAACAGTCCACTTAACAGAGGTCCTGTTTTCTGCTGCATACTATTCACTTAGTCATTTTGTCTTTCACAAATTTGGGATTGCTCCAATGAGCAGAATCTGAACCTATACGTAGGTTTGAAAAAAGCAGCAGTCCATCTCTTGCCTCCATCCATGCAGAGTCACTGCTCTTTTTATCCTACACCTTTCCCTGTACACATAAAGCAAAACATGCTTTGAAAGATTTGGTGTTGTCAGACATCATTGTGCTATTTTTGTTCACTGTTGACAAAGAAAGCGTACTAAGTTTTGGTTACAAGGCTCCTGCTCTCTCTGTTTTTTCCCAGATTAGTACGTAGCACACAACACATATCAATGTGCAAGTGTTTTGTGTCTCAGAAACTAACAGTGCTTTAAAAGTATTCATTAGATTTTATGCTACCCTGGAGAAGAATTTCACATTTCACAGATGGAGGAATCAAGAATGAATGATAGAGTCACTTGTCCAAAGTAATTTAGTGGCAAATTCAAGAACAGAATGCAAGTCTACTATATCCATTAGGCCACAAGCTTTGATATCAACAGTTAGTATCAACAGAAACTCCTTTAGCAACTTTTCCTGTTTAATGAATCTTTCTGATCAAGCCTGATACTAAGATGGCCATTACAGACAGATTATTTCTTCTGTGATAATGAACTGCAATCTTGATCTGAAATGACAGTACTCCACTAACAGTCAGGGGTTTGGATTGCTTGCCATCTGTTCATTCATGTAAAATTTCAAATGGAAAATCATCAACTAAGCTAAATGAACAATTTTGTGATTTGAACTTTGTAGGTCATTTATCTCTGAAGGTTTAAGATAATTTGACTACAGTAACTACCACATTTTTATTATCAAATGCATAGTACGAAGAAAATTTCTTTTCCATACAGTTTCGAATCCCGAGAACCACAGAGACTTTTCTAGATCTAAATATCTGCAGCTCCTACTGATTTCATAGAAGCAGTGAGTGGTCAACATATTTTGACTGTTTAGAAAGATAAAAACAGCAGCACCACATCAAGCAGCAGTCCAGTAAGCCAATGATCTGCTCATCATATCATAATGAGGTCACTGCTATATATTTTTCCAGATTTTACCTGTCCATTTATTTATTCCTTTTATTATCTGGTTCTATGACATTGTCTTTTTGCTATAGGCACTATTAAGAGAGGCTTAAAAACAAGAAAACAAGCTATAAATATATTTTTTCTGCTCCACTTTCTGGTATGCTGGCCTTCTACTCTTGCTCCATGAGTTACAGAAGTAACTCTTTGAAGGTAAGAAATAAAAGGATAACTATTTAAAAAAGTTTTCAGAAATGAACACTCCTTGTGAGTATTCAAATAGTATGGATAATATAACATATTGATTCTGACTTTATACTTAGTGGGAGCTCTGAAACATAACTGCAATGGTTAGAGAGCAGTGGGATGTTATTCTCCTGGAACCTGCCACCACAGGCGATGATCCTAATGGGAAAAGCAGTATGAATATTACACATTTATTGATATCTTTTGGATTATCAATCCACTTTTGAATAAGAGATGTAGGAGTGGTATTTATTCAGCAACAACTACAATTTGAAAAGGAGTTAGTGACAAAGGGAAATTTAGAGACAGCCTAATCTTGGGAGAAAACTTCTGTGGCATTCAGTTCTATTTTCTCCAGAATCAAGTATTCTTTAGATTGAAGGGTCTGGGGAAAAAAAAAAAAAAGAAAAAAAACACATAGTAGCACTATAAGAGTTATTCTAGCACTAAACATTTTGATTTAGGATATAGGAAATTAAAATACAGGAGTCATACACCAAGGATTTGATCCTGAACTGATCAATACAGCACCAGTTAAGATGCTTCATTTTGTTCTGTTTCAAAATTTAGCTCCAGAAATTAAATGACAGTCAAGAATTCAGCAGAGCCAGAGAAACCTAATTAATGTGTTGGAAAAAGAGGAAGATTGTAAGCAAAAGTATTTGGAATTATAATTAGTCAAGGAATTCAGTGGAACTTCCAGGACTGGAGTAGGGTAAAAGGGTGAGAAGTTATAAATTTTAACACGTTTGACAATTTGTTTTCACAGTCCGGCTGGATGGCGCATGGAATACTGGATTTATATCATTTTCAAACTCACCTATGTGAAGCTGTGCTTTTAGAATCTGAATGTCAGGACCTTTCTTAGTGGCTTTGCATACTGAGCTAAGCTTAGCTATTTTGAGGAATGTAACCACTTAAGAAAAACTGTGGAAACTGGTTCCATAGTTGGCATTTTAGTACAGTAATGCTGAAGTTTGCCACAGAGTAAACAGCCTCTCTCTCATACCACTTTTGGAAATAGCCCGTGCACAGAGTTCAGTCATGATGCCCACAGGCTGAAAGCAAGACATGCCTAGATTTGGTCGTTTAATTCTGAACAAACTCTGTTCACAAAATCAGAGATTATATAGAAATAAATTTTGAAAATCAACTGGCGATCAAGGTAAAATGGAAAGGGTGTGCATGCAGCTTTATTTCACTGAGAGAAGGAAGGGATATCTTAACAGTGTTTCTGTTTTCCTTTTACCTTAAGAGTACTAGCCTAGAAGCTCACTGCCCCAGTTCATTATATTTCCACTTTATTACTTAGCCTGAACATTAAAAAACATTTATCACTATAAATTGTGAAGTGATGCAAAATGAGGCAATGATCCCTTTTCAACTTGATAACCAGAATGTCTGGAAAAAATAATGATGGTCAGTCTGCTGTTCAAATGCCTACGACTCTCTAACGATCAAAGGAGCCTGCTATTCCTTTTAACTGGGCTACCTAGCTTTCTCTTTAGGTAGTTAAGAATGAACACTCAAGCATTTTGGATTCAATTATAACATGTAAATCAGCAAACCCATGAAGCTGCTACTTAACCCCACTGTTCATAATACGCTTCTGTTACCTCCCTGCTTTTCTTTAAGAAACAGGACAAAAGCCCAAGTACATTTTTTTAGTGCTTCATTACTTAAATTTATTTGTAAAATTGAAATGTGGTTGTGGAATTCATACATCTAAATGGAGAAAAGTAGAGGAAGTTCTCTTCTTCAGAGAAACAAACGTTCAAATATACATTCAAATTCTGACACACCTCCCTGAACTGAAAGTATAGTGGAGAAACTGCTCATTCCTTCACATATAGTATTTCTTTTTACTGTGGTACTGTAAACTTCCTTTACTCCTAAGGGTGGCATGGGGTTTATGAGCTTTCCCTCATCCTCAACTGTTTCTGCTTTCTTCTTTCTCAAACTAGCAACCAGATCCATTTATAAAGCAAATAAACTAGTAGTTATGCTGCTATGTAACTATTTCCATTTTAATTAAAGTTTTGTGGGGTTTTTAAAAAAATTAAATACCCTGGATATATTATAATGGTCAATGAGGACAGACTGTGGAATAAACATGCACTTTCCATACTTCTTATGTATGTACAAGTACAGATTATTTCCCCTACAACTGTTCTAGTGAAGTCTTCTCAGAATCATTACTTCCTAATCATTCTTTTTATGTCCAAGTTTTCTAAGTAGCACACTTCACTCAATTGATACCCATCTGTATCAGGTCTGAATTAAGGGTTGGGGGTTTTTGTCTGGATTTCTTTTTAAAATGAGCCTTGCAGCTAACGTGTGTCATTTCCAGATGCCCTCCCAAATCTGAAATAACAGTAAGATTCTTCATTTCATAGAAAGTTGATGTTTAGTTGCCTTTTTGTTGTTTTCCGTACTCCCACTTTTATTTTCTTTTAAAAAAAAAACCATGAGAAATACTGGATTCTAAATATATAAAGCTACATGAAGCCATAGCACGTCCTATTTCTGTCATTTGCATCTTTTATCTGCATTTCATTTAAAGCTATGGAGCATTAGCATCTACATTAATTTGCAATGAATATAAAGCTATTGCCAAGTAAGCAGGATCGCTGGCAACTCAACAGCATGTTTGCTGCTACACATTTGTTTCTTAAGAAACAAATAATTTCCATTTATGGAAATATCTTCTGACTTCAGTTTTTCCTCTCCCGTTTTCTTTTAAGTCCATCCTGTACTCAATACGAGCTGTGATGAGTTTCCTTAGAGCATGAAGCCCAGGTGCTGTTGTAAAGAGTGAACAGAGAAACTTCCAAGTTGCGTTTGGGATGCCTCACTCTGGCATCTGTCCAAACTACCTTTCTCAAGAGTACCACCCTCCAGGAAGGCTGCCATTGGCAATTGTGCTAGCAAAATGAGAAATCTAATATCTGTAGTTCCTACAGAGGTATGTAGACACTTTTGTGTTTGCTTTTAGTGTTAGGCAATACACCACAGAAGGGGAGGTGGGGATGGTGGTAGGAGTGGGGTGTCAAGGAAACACCACAACTCATCCTTTCTTTTCTCAAAGTTCAAACATTATGTTCCAGATCAGTTGATAGCATGTTTAGTCAGGCTAATGGTATGAACTTTTTCCAGAATGAGGCTTATAAAACACTCAGACAGGAGTGCCTGTCTCGGTTAGAGACAACCGCACAGTCAGTGTAGACAGTATGCTTCTTGGTACAAGAAATCACGGTACGATTCGTTGGTCTCTGACAGGGAACTGCAACTGGGGTAGGCTAAAGGGCACCCTTCTGAAATAAGAGATTGAACAAACTGGCAAAAGCAGTTTTCTCTCTGGATACAGTACTCTTATGAGGTCAAGGGCATCATATAGTGAGTTTTCACTAGTCTTAACTTGTAAAAGCAAGATATGAGAAAGACATCAAACTAGAAGACAGCATTCACGTAAAATCACTTTAGAAAATGCTTGTTCCACTTACCCAGATACCAACATGCTGAAGCTGTAGCATTTGCTTGATTGACTTTTAAGTTACTGCTGAGTTAAAGATGGTTTTCACGTTATCCTCTTTTCTCCCTTCAAAAATAAAAACCCTCACATTTTAATAACCATGTCCTCTGTCAAAGAACTTTACGGACAGTTCACCCAATATGAATTTTCTGTTTAGTCATTGATGGTCTTCAGGCCAGACAATGAAGGAATTGGTCAAGGATCTTCCTAAAACAGCAAATATTTTGCCATCTTCTAGTTTCTAATGTAGGATCCTATAATAATATACTAATGTACATGCAATGTGAATATAATTTTCTTGACCAAAAGAATTCCAAAATAATTTTCATCAAACTCAGGTTATTGAGGCAACTTGAAAATAAAAAGTTCAACTTTTTTCATTTCAGCTTCTGTGTGTGATGTTTATGTCTTCTCCATTTCTTTGGAGGAAGAAATCCCCCCTAGAAATCCCCTTTATTACCTATATTTTTTTTAAACCTCAGTAAGCTAACAGAGCTTATCAAAAAATAAATTCTTTGAAATAAACTGTATCACAGTCACTTCTACTTGTTAAAGGACAGCAGTCCCCATAAGAAGAATTCAGATACTCAGATTCTCTCAGTCATTAGAATCAAAGTAGAAGCTTTACTTGCTGGCAAAGAAAGTCTTTCAACTTTCATGGAAGACACACGTATTTTTGAACTCTTGTCACTTCATGTTATTTTTTCCCAATGATTTAAGTTAGTCTGTAAGCTCCTTAGATCAGGATTTGTAGCTTTAATACCACATGTCACACAGAATTATAGTCTGACATACAAACATTAATATAACAACAATTGACCTTGTAGGCATCTACAAATTCTGATCTATCAATGGCTGTCAACATGAGTCAGTACTAACAACAAACTTGTCATATTTTAGAATTTTTTCAACAGGTTGGAAAAGGGATGAAAAAAGCAATATTTTACTTTTTATAGCTCTGTGTTCCCTCATCCTATTTAAAATTAGTTTTTGAAATTGTCTATGGGGATTTCCTCTAGAGTTTCTGAGCCTTCTTATTCCCCTGGATAAGTTTCACCCAATTTTGCATTGGAATAAATCTATATGACTTGTTGTACATTGAGATTTCATGCAGCTACATATCTCTACAGCAATATTTGGAAACAGAAAGCAGATTCTTCTCAACAGCTACAGGTGATAGTTTTAGCAAACAACTAAAATATTTGCCAAGCTAAAGCATCAAACCTGCTGCATGAAAACCAGAACAAATTAAGAGTAATGAAGCTGCCAGGCAAAGTTTAGATGGTCTTGCTTATCAACACATCAATGTCTGCAAGATTTCTGCAGGTCTAATCCAATTCTTTAAATAGTCTATTATCCCCTCCATCACAAAAAGACAATAAAAATTCCTCATGGAGTAGAAAAATTGGCCTGAGGCCTTCCTGTGGGAAGAACAAAATAGTTTTGAAAATCAGACAGTGCTTCAATAAAAAGAAATTCTTCAACAACCAAGCTAGTAGATATGGTAGACATACCACGTACATTTCAATAGAAGAAAAACTTTGTTATTAATATTTCAGGCAAAAATGTGCAATTATTCTTGGAAATGTATTTGTGTAAGTTTTATATTCAAGAAAAAAATAACTTTAAGGACTGCAAACATTAGAACATCAAAGCTGTTTCACATGCACTGTTTTAATAGAACAATGTATTTCTGCTATGCTTTATACTAGTTTTTATCCTACTTTCTGTACGTATAGAAAAGTTTACAATTTTTTTCTTTAAATGCTTTCTTCTCTGTCAATGAAAAAGTGCTGGGAATAGAGAATGAATTTTTCGTGAGAAAACATGGCTGAGACCATGACAGGTTCAAACTCTTTCCCTTGAGCTCTGCCTTAACATTTTCCTTGAAGCTCTACCTTTTGGATTCAAACTGTGGAAAAATATTCAAACAGTCCTCCTCAAACGTTCTTCCCTGATGAATATTGAGAAAGTTCTATTTATCTGTGCAGAAACAGAACCAAACATCTTTAAATGCCCTAAAAAAAGCTATCAAACAACCATTTTTGTTGTTATTTTTTCAGTGATGGATATGTTCTGTAAGCCTTAATTAAAAAAAAAGAAAAAAAAATACCACCACCCCAACAAGTACTTAACTTCCTTAAAAGCATCTGAAGGAAAAAATCATAAACCTTTTATCTAAATTGGCACTTTTTTCAATGCCAAAGGTCCACAGTGGATATTTAGATATGTCAGAAGAAAAGAGATAAAGGTATCTTGCTTCACACTGTAGGATAGCTTAACATTTTTTTCCCCTCTAATACATATTTTTGAAATAGATTTCAAGTCAAGCCTGCCTTCTAGCAGGACCTATTCAAGATTTATCTTAGTTATTAAAGACACTGCAATTACTAAAGACTATCTGATGACTTCTAAGAGATTAATGAGAATCTTTAAACCAGTTCATAACATGCAAATACATTCCCCACCGGCAATTTCAGCAGTGAGCCCAAGGACTCCATTTACCACTAACCTGGAGCACCAGTTCCTTCCCAGATCAACACAAAACATTTCAGCATGGCATAGATGAAGGGCATTTTCCAGCTATGCTTCTGAATAATCTTTTCCTGCTCAAAGCTTAGAATGAGGTTTCCACCCTCATCCTGCTTAGTCTGCCAGCCTCTTGAAACCTTTTTGTTCAAAAGTTTGCATCCTTCTATTCTTTTAGCTGTTGTGATTCTTAATTCCTGTTCGCCTTTTATATTCAGGTTGGAGATTAGGAGAAATTTCTTCTCGGAAAGGGTGGTTGGGCATTGGAACAGGTTGCCCAGGGAGGTGGTGGAGTCACCGTCCCTGCGGGTGTTTAAGGAAAGGTTAGACACGGTACTGAAGGACATGGTTTAGTGGTTAATAGGTGGTGGTGGGATGATCCTTGAGGTCTCTTCCAACCTTAATGATTCTATTCTATTCTTTTATTCACTCCTTCAACAAGTTGTCACTCACCTTTCCAGTGTTCACCAGGGTGCTTTATCCATAAGCAACAACAATCGTCTACCTCTCTATTTCAAATTTGACTTCTCTCCAAAATGGGGTCTTGGCCTGTCTGTTCAAAGTGTGGAATTACAACCCACGCACAAAGCTCAACACAACTAAAACAGTGTTTCTAATAATTTTTTTTCCCCAACCATTATCCTAAGTATCTACTCCCAGCCCTTTGAATTGCCAGACCTATGTCCCAAGCTAGAAGCAGACATTATGAAGACACGACTGCTATAAAAATACAAAGCCAGCTGTCACCTGGCCAGTAGCACATGCTACCACATGCTTAATATCCTCCATCTCCTTTCTTCTTATTGTTGCATGTTTCATGTGCTAGGAAGAGACTGTCTCCCTACTACAGCTGACCAATTTTATCACTTTTCCAATGTGCCTTTTGATCATTTTTCCCATATTGTCTGTCCCCCTTTTGGAGAGTACCTGTCAGAAACATTCCCTACACTGCTTCATTAGCAAGCATAATATTCCTCTTTAAAAATCCATTCCAACATCCACCAGTTTGCTTTGCATAAAGAAAATATATTGATAGCAAGCCACTGTGTACTTGTATTACCTCTAACGTACAGACCAACAGCAATCCGTACTTTCTTTGCACTTCATCACAAGCATATACATTTGTACTATAAAATCTTGATACCAAGAACAAACTGATTCTGTCTGTAAGTTCACAGAGTCTAGTGTAAAGGTCAGGATTCATCACAGACTCTTGAATTTGTTGGCAAAAATCATTCTAATAAAATCACAGAACCATAGAATCATTAAGGTTGGAAGAGACCTCAAGGGTCATCTAGTCCAACCATCCCCCCCGCCCCATTACCCACTAAACCATGTCCTTAAGTACCAGATCCAACCTTTCTTTAAACACACCCAGGGACGGTGACTCCACCACCTCCCTGGGCAACCCCTTACAATATCTGACCATGCTTTCTGAGAAGAAATTTCTCCTAATTTCCAACCTAAACCTCCCCTGGAACAACTTGCATCCGTTCCCCCTTGTATAGTCCCAGAATGAAAATCTGCTATTTTTCAGGTGATTGCATTTCATAACTCAGAGTCTGTGCAAGATAGATACATTCAAAAGAGAAAAATAAATTTAAAGCTATGATACAATAAAATAATTACATTCTTTCATTAGATTTGAATCTGAGTTTGAGACTCACTATTCCTGTATTATGAGTTTGTCATATTCTCAAATCCTTGGTTTCTAAAAGTTAATTTCCAGCTATGTAATTGGCCCCTTCAGACATATGAGGGAGACAGATTAGATACTAAACTTGAATATATTGTTGCATGAAATATTTTAAAGATATTACTGTTATTAAAAGATTTCCTGTACTTGACAAAAACAATTCTATGCTATTATTTTTTCTCTAATATAACAAGAGATTGGGCTTTATATAATTGAAATGCTCCGTTTTAATTCATTAATTTTGTTTTAAACCCTTTGCAGGTTATATTGCCCCTCACTTTGTTCAAGTCAGCACTGATCTGTAAGAGATGGCACAGTTAAATTATTTATTTCTGCCTATTTATTGGCCTTCATAAATACACTAACCTAGACAAGTAAACTGCATATCAAATGTAGCTTCAAGCTTTTGACCCTGATGATCAAGTGTCTGAAACTCTGCTCTAGTTTTTTTTCATTCTGGCATTTCCTTTATTCTTAAGGACACAGAAGTTCTATAAGTTTAAAAAGTTAAGCTCTGATACAATTCCAAAGAATTTTTTTGCTAAGTTACCTTTAAAGGTAGAAAGAATATCTATAGGTCTTAACATAAAGCATGATTTGCAGTTACGCATCTTTTACATACTCCTGTGCTACACAGTGAAGTTGGAATGCAAATCAGACAGGTAACTTGCTCTTACAGCTATTCCTTGATCACACTATTTAAAGAAGTAGTGACTAAAAATCCAATTGTTAAGTGTGGTTTTATCAGTTTATGAAATATCGATAACATTTACCACAGTCTGAACTCTGCATTTTCTGTCTCCTTCCCACAGCAGATCTTTTCAACATCTTCCTCATGATTTACACTCTAGAGACCTCACACCACATTTAAATTGGTGGCTTAGTGTCCTTCCCATCTCAGAATATTAAACTGTCTTTGCCTTCCTGCTGAGATGGGAAAAATTCAAGGGTCACGTCTAGGGCTGTTACTTGTGTTACTTGTTGAGTGGTAGTATTTTCCCTCGAGTAGTTTCATTTATTAATCAGGAATAACAGCATTATTATTAGTGAGTTTATTTGCAATTTATTTGTGAAATTCTTGAAGGGTGAGGCAAGGACAATGCAAAAATCACAAGACTGTAGGTGAAGGTAAACAGCACAACATGAACAAAGGCTCAGGAAAGACACTTAAATGTGTCACCCTGTTTGCAAGGTGGCTTAGACCCATTATAATCCTGCTCAGGTCTTGTGACCCTAAGGGATTGTCCTCACCTTTCCCTGAGTCATAACAGCATTCCAGTCAATGAGACCAGTGTGTTTAACTGCAGCCTCCACATGTCCCATATTGCCTTCCCAGCTCTGACAGCAGGTCCAAAAAGTGTCTTATGAGAGTCCATCCTCTGACTAAAGACTCAAGATATCATTTTCAAACCTATGTGTGACTTTATCATTAATAGTGTATTACAAAGTGCACAGAAATTCTGACTTCTTTTTTTTCTACTCATCAGTGCTTGTGGAGTTGTTGGGAAGCACTTAAGCATTCTAGCTCAGCACCTTCATTTGAGAATCTACTTTCTCTCATGTTCATTTTGCTTCTACCTTAAACCCCAGAAAAAGTGAACTCATTCAGACTCCCCAGATCCAAGTGAAAGACCTTCTAGCTAAATAGCTTTCCAAACAGTAAAGTGACTCCTTTTAAAGAATTAAAAAGTGAATTATCATCTTTACATATCCAGTCACAAAACCTTACACCAGAAAACCTCTTCTATCACACACGCACACAACTTTACATTCAAAAAAGTGTCATTGTCATGCATGTGTTCAAATTTTGGAGTTACCAAATAATAACAACGCAAATGACAGAATACACAGAGGAGGGAGAACACAGCAAAAAAAGAAATTGAAAAATCATTAATAGCTTTCTTCCAGGTGCCAGAGCATTTTTCAGTTCCATTAATTTCAGCAGGACTTTTGAAAATCCAGCACTTGAAAAAAAGGCAATAAAATATTTAGTGGTAATTGAAAACTTTCCTACCTCTGCGTGGACAACATAGATGTGTTCCTAATCTGTTCCTTAACTCAATCTTTTTTAAAGCGGAACATACACATTTTGTAAATTTATGCAAGGAAAATATGCCTTGTAAAAAAAAAAAGTAAGGATGTAACATATTGTATTATTATGATTATATTTCTGGTTTTGCTGTGGACTGAGTGCACAACATTTTGTAAATTCTATAAATATCAATTTTCAAAGCTTTGGCATAAGGATAGACAGCTCCAGTTGCACACAACAGAAGTTATGATGCTAAAAAATTCTGAATCTTTGATTGTCTTTTATTCTTAATAAGATCTGACATAGCCCAGCAATAAATGTCATAGGAAAGTAAATAAATTGTAAATTGCAAAGAAATGTACAAACCTAAGTGATGTTATATTACTACTAATTTAATCACAAAACTAATTACCTCAGCAAGTGAAACAAATATAATCTCAGAACTATTGCAGTAGGAAGGAAGGAATGAAAGTATTAAAATAATCATTGTGTTTCCATGTATGTTCTTATATACTGCTTGGATACTGTAAGAGCATCTTGGAAAAATATTGTTTACCCACTTAAACTGTATTGCTGGCGTAGGAGTAAGGAGGATCACCAACAGTAACTGCACTGAGTGAATTCCCGATACAGCATCAAAAAAAGTACATGCTGCTTATTTAATGTTTTAGCAGTACCTAGAAGAGGGGGAAAGGAAAGGCAAAAATACTGGCTTTTTAGGAGAGAATTCTCTGACATTGAGGTGTGTATTCAGAGTCAATGGGAACAAAGTCTTGAGCAATGATGAAGCAGAAAAGACAGCAGTGGAGAGAAAATGAGAAGAGAGTGACTTTTGGAAGTAAGTTAATTGCAGAAGTTGAATAGATTAAAATTTCTGTCATTAATACAGAAATGGTGCAGTACAAAAGACTTCCTTCCATTGGTGGAGAGGGTGTGTGTGTAAATGAAATCACTCAGTAAACCTGTTCAGCACAAGCTGCAGCAATTGTAAATAACAACCGTAAATAAATATGCCTCTTTTTCATTTTTTGAATAAGAGTTTTCCTATTTGCTTCATAATAATTACAGGTACTAGGTTGGCAGCATTAAGCTTGTTAGTCCATGGCAGGCACAGCCTGGATGATGCCATGACAATCTGAAATGTCAGAAGCCAGTGTGATAGATACTCCTGCAATTTAAACCACTGTGAGGTACCTGACGTTCAGTGCTGTGTTACAACTCATTTCCATAAATAGATGCAATTCCACTGGCTTCAGTTTGATTTGTAAAAAATTCCAACATGAAAATTTGATATATTTTTTTTTTCAATCCTCTCCACAGCAAAAACATGGTACAAATGCACAAAAACACATAGTACAAACACAACTACAGGCTGGGTAGAGAGTGGATTGAGAGCAGCCCTGAGGAGGACTTGGGGGTGTTGGTGGATGAGAAGCTCAACATGAGCCAGCAATGTGTGCGTGCAGACCAGAAAGCCAGCCATGTCCTGGGCTGCATCAAAAGAAGCATGACCAGCAGGTCGAGGGGGGTGATTCTCCCGCTCTACTGTGCTCTCATGAGACCCCACCGGGAGTACGACGTATGGCTCTAGGGTCCCCAGCACAAGACAGACACTGAGCTGTTGGAGCAAGTCCAGAGGAGACCATGAAGATGATCAAAGGGCTGGAGCACTTCTCCTAGGAGGACAGGTTGAAAGAGCTGGGCTTGTTCAGCCTGGAGAAGAGGCTCTGGGGAAACCTAATTGCCGCCTTTCGGTACTAAAGAGGCTTACAAGAGAGACGGAGAGGGGCTGTTTACAAGGGCATGAAGTGAGAGGACAAGGGGTAATGTGTTGAAATTAAAAGAGGGGAGATTTAGATTAGATATTAGAAAGAAATTCTTTACTGTGAAGGTGGGTGAGGCACTGGAACAGGTTGCCCAGAGAAGCTGTGGCTGCCACATCCCTGCAAGTGTTTAAAGGCCAGGCTGGATGGGGCTTTGGGCAACCTGGTCTAGTGGAGGGTGTCCCTGGCCCTGGCAGGGGGGTTGGAACTAGGTGGTCTTTGAAGTCCCTTCCAACCCAAACCATTCTATGATTCTATGGTTTCCCTCCCTGCCCTCTTTTTTTTTTGGTTCTCTTTGCCACCTTGTATGATAGAGATTTGTTGATAAGCAGCACACCTGTTAAAAACAAGTCTTTGAGAAAAAGTTAATCTGAATTCAATTTATGAATATCCACTTCAGAATTCATTTAAATTAATATTTTGAGATAAAAAGGGAACATTTAAAATACTGATTATTGTCTTATGTATAAAAGAGGATATGAGACAGCGTAAAATTTTTCATTATGATATGTTATTTTTAAATACTGGTTTTAATTCATAATTTTTTTAATTGCCTAAATTAAAATATTAAATTGAGTAATTAAAAATATTTTAAATTACAAGTTGACATTACATGTCTTAATTCAGGTGTGAAGGCGGAACTATTTTGGCTGATCTTAATCTTTTTCCTTCCATTATTTTTCCACTCTGCTGTCAAAGTCAACATATTTCTTTCTTCCTCTTCTATTATATTGTGCTGATCTGCTTTTCCAAACTGCAGCAGGGGGAGCTACCAAAAGAATATTTAAACAAGCTGTTAGGCAAAGAGAGGAATGCAGCAAAAAGCAAACAAACAGTCACTCTCCTGACATATGTGGTCCCCAAAATGAAATAACGGCACAGACACAACAGAAGTACTTTCTGCTATCCCTGCCTGAGGATTTTTGATAACATTTCAGATCAATAATTTTTAAAGGTAGTAATTATCTCTCTCAGATAACAATGGGCATGCTACACCTAAACAAATTTTAAAATCTGTCTCTGTTGTATCTAAACACATGAGCAGATGCCCTTTATTTCAGTCATCAGATTTCCTGGTCAGGAAGTGAGTGGTTCCACCACATTTCTCATGCAGATCTTCTGTATGAAAGAGTTTTAACAGGCTTGATATATCTTCAATGCACTGAAATCATTGTGCACACATGGTAGAGCTGATTTGCATACACACACATTCAGACATTATTTTCAGATAGAGTAGCAGACTATTACAAATAAAACCTGGGCATCTGGTATCATTGCTTATGAGGAATCACGCCTTTAGAAGAATTTGTGAAGAATCATCCGGAATGACTGTGGTACACATGTTCTACAACACCAGTTAATTAAAAACAGAGTCATACTCTTTGGTTGTTCTAATTACTAAGCCATCATACCAAAACAAGTTACCAAACTGCCTGAAAGACAGGCTGGAGGTTTAGTGGTCCTGCCATACAATAAAGCTTTTGTATGGTCAGGGCAGCAGCAGGACATTAACATTATCACTCACTGTATCCTCAAGCATTGTGTGGCTGCAAGAAACCCATGGCTACTGTTTCACAATAAACAGTGCTAAAGCCAGGTAAAAGGGACTGTGGAACCAAATTCCGAGCTGTGCACTTAATATAAAAAGGAGCAAAGGGAACGGGGGTTTTATACGAGAGAATGAAAAAACATGAAAAGTTTGTGAATCATCTAAGACTGAGGACCAATCTTGCTATTTTCAAAGGCTGAGATGAGCATAACATACTAGGTTATAACTGCAATTTGAAAGAAAAAACTCAGAAAGAAAAATCCAGAATAAGCTACCAACACAGCAATAGGGATCTGTTAAGTAGAGAAAGTCTCTCAGTCATGACTGTAACTTACACAGGATAGACTACAATCTGTCATGACAGAACTCAAAATGATGCAAGAAAAACACCTAGACAGAAAATTTGTGAAGCCCAGAAGTCCAAGTCCATACAAACAGCACATGGAACTACACATGCTTTGACAATGCCAACAAAAACAATGCTTTTCTGTACTGTGCAGGCAACCCACTCACCTTGTGCTTTCTAAACATTATTCCCACTCCCATCATTTAGACATAGGAGCCCTAAGCCAGTGTGTGTCATCAAATCACTTTTCATTGATCTTCCAAGAAACATCTACCTCCTCCTCTAAATCTGTTCTCTCCTCTCTATCTCAGTGTTACTGAGAGTCATACACAAAAGTATACCTTATCTCCTTCATCAGTGTCAAGCATTTTATGGTAAATATGCTGTGTTTAATTTTCTGTTGAATGGCATCTTTTCCAGCCATTTCTGTTAACACAACTCCCCTGAAATGTGGAACTCTGCTCTGATTGGGCTGGTCCTGTGTGGAGCCAGGAGTTGGACTTGATGATCTTTATGGGTCCCTTCCAACTCGGGATATTCTATGATTTTTGTATTATGTTTACCTTGGTAGTTGTAACTCCCTGTTTGACCTATCAGCCAAATACGCAAGTGAAAAAATTGTTTATTGTTTTTAAGGTTAGAACTATGCAACCAAGGCCATTATCATGCCCATCACCTTTACAACAACCCCATTTTATAACTAAAGTCAAACCTCAGGTCCACTGTACACTTAAAACCACCAAATCAAGTCATGAAAAGCAAAGAATTTGATAAAGCAGGCAGAAATTCACAACTTGAAAAATACTGTGCTACAGCTTGGAAGCATGGAAACTTCCACACAAGTAACTGACCATGTTTTTAAGGAAAAGGAAAAAACCAAACAAAACAAACAAAAACAAAAACACAAACCAAACACAAAAAACACACCCGCGTTTCATAGATGTTGGACAGAAAGGTGACCTAAAACTTGGGGGGTGAGTAGGATGCAGATGGGAAGAGCTCCTCCCTGGCAAGGGTACAACATATCACTGAATGCTTTCTGGACATGAAAAATCCCTTTTCTGTGTTTCTGAGCAAATACCGTATCTACTTCATTGCATGAGAGATGCAAATAGAACTCTAAACATACCAAAGTTCATGTAAAGTCATCTGTAATTACAATTCTTTAAAACAGTCTAATACCTTCTGTGGTACTCTTCTAATGAAAAAACTAAGAGCTACTGCATAGGAAACTCTTTCAAATGAAGAGAGAGTGAAATATAAATAAGCCATACTTCCTACATGCCAGAATCAAAAATTACTTTATGTTTTCTCTGTTGCATTCGGTCTTCATGCCTTACCACTCCCAGGTGTCCTAAATTTTAAGTTACAGAAAACATTGTTTTCCCACCTTTCCTTCTACTTCTCAACTGTTCTTGCTCTGGTCCAGTAGCTCTTATTTCAGTAAAAACAAATGGGACTATCAGTTTCCAGGTTGAGATCTTTTACTCCAAATATTTTCAATCCCAAAGTTCATATTAAAATCATAGATATACTAACTCTGTTTGAAAGGTTGACTTCTAACCAAAACAGAGAAAAAGATGCAAATTTTCTAGCATGTACTAAGATCTTAAGAAAGAACAGGTTATTTTCATTTTTCTAGATTTGATGAAACAATTCAATAAAACACCAAAAATCCCACCACTGTCAATGAGGGCCACATGTCTATGGGGCAAGTGCCTGAGCCACACGAAGCACAATGGGTTTAACAGGGACAACACAAGACCCCTGGTTCTAAAAACACTGTGTGATGCACAAAAGCGTATCATATAGGGAGCATGATATATGTGTGATACCAGTGATGTTTCATAACTAAAGCTACAAGCAATATTATGATCATTCAACCTATTCCAGATCAACCAAAAAAAGAGAGAAGAAAACTCCTAATAATTGGTTTTACCGGCAATTGTCCTTAGATGTTTGCAGTGCATAGAACATGATAAAAGTCATTAATTCCATTCAGCGAAGACGTGCTCTGTGAAACAAGGACACATCAATGTCAGAAAATCCCCGCAAAAGAGACCATTGAAATGCAGCTTCCAACACTCTATTCTAAGTAAACAGCTAACAAAAGAGAAGTCTCTGAAGGGATGAACACTGTGACAAGACTCAGAGAAATGTCACATTTGAGTGTCTTCTCAAAGTTCATTCAGACTATGCAAACCCTTTGTATTTAAAGGGTTCACTCCAAAGTGAACCACACCACAGACAAGATGACTAGCAAAACATTTGTGCTTTAGTAAAGCAAACAAGACCTTCCATTTTCTTTGTCTACTATTAATTAGATTTTAGTAGCACATAAATTACAGTAAGTGGTTTCAAAATTCAGAGGACGTGCACTGATCATGGAGTCCTGGAAGACAGAGACGAAAGAAAAAGGTTATCTTCTTTCTCGGAAGATTTATGGGGTAGTTTGGGGTTTTTTCCAAACTGAAATCTAGTTTAGAGCCTAAAAGCAGTTGCACTGCTCAGATGAGTATAACAACTTGTAGTGGATAGTATAGAGAATTAAAAGCCTGAAGCATATCAGGATACTGCTCTAAGGTGAAGTTTCAAAGAGGAAATAGCCTTTATCAACTATTAATCAGATGGAGTAAAAATAGCATAGGTGAAGCAAACATTATTCACATCACCACCCTAAATTTCAAGTTACAGCATCATAATATCTAAGGGATACTTTTATTAATGAGAACGCTTATTATTTTTATTACTTTTATTAATGAGAACGCTCTGACAACAGGCAAGACTGACAGAAGTCGGAGCCCAGGCTGGGAGACAGTGAGCCAGACAGACGCCCAGTCACCAAACTACCCAAGGAGCTTTTTATCTCAATATTTTGAGATAGTCTTGGAACTAAAAATAGTCTTAAATGGCAGTAATAGCCAACTTCTTGAGGATTTTTCTTTCATTATTACATTTCAGCATTTTCATCCTACCAGAATTAAATATACTTTACGAGGGTGTTTCTGCAGCTACATACTTATTCTACATCAAAAAAAGTACTGTGCAGATCTTCTTTTAAAGGCATTAACATTATTGGAATTAAAATATTTTAAAGTTCTGGCCTCTCCCATATTTTCTCTTCCATCCAGGTCCAGCTCATCTTTCCTTCTCTCCAAGATACCATCAACATACATTGCTATGTGGTTAGCATATTCCAAGTGCAACTTTCTCCAAGCTGCTTGCATCTCTCTACCGCACTGCCAACAAGGGGATATATTACTTCATGAGACCCCATCCTCATCACTGCCAGGTGAAACTAAACTACCCCATAATTTTTCCATAAACACCAACAAATTTGAATATACTGCAACAAAATATTTCTCATTTATCTACAGTATCTTGTCTCCTGTAACTCCCAAGGCACTTCTAAATGCTGCACTACCTAATCACTTCTTACGTATTTTGTAACTATGCATATGTTTCCTTTACATGTAGCACTTTCCATTTATCTTCACAAAACTTTGGGGTTTTTTAGATCATTTCTCCCTGTAAATGTTAAGAAAATGTTACATTTTAATCCTGTCTTCCCAAACATCCAATATTCCTCCCAAGATGATGTCATGTACAAGTATATTCATTATTATTTCACACACATTGTTAACAAAAACACCAAATAAAGGAATGAGAAACTTTTCTGCTTCTTTAATTACCAGTGACATATTTTTCACCACCATGTTGACTAAGCATGAAGAATACGGATGAGGGTCACACTATGCTAAACAGTATGCAGCAAACAGGCAGCCCCTGGAATAAAGCACTTGATATAGATATACACCAAGGCAACAAATTGATACAGACCAACAGTCAAAAAAAAAAAAGCCTTTAAAGAGTATTTTAAATTTTTTGTAACTCAGCACATCACTGCTCTGAGATAACAGATTTCACACATACTGAACAGAAACCCAAGAAAAGCTATCGTGTGAACTTGCAGCATTACCACATCGCACTGGCCCGCATACACACACTTTTATGTGAAAAACCTCTGAGGAAACCTGCCCCATATTTGTAAATGAAGAATTCAGGTGAGAGACTGAGACCAGGCAGTCATGTAACAGATAGATAGCACACACTAAAATAAAAACCTATCTTGTGTAATGGAGGGCACAACTCTGCTAACATAGATACACCTGAGTTTGCGAGGCACAAACATCACATTGATGGGCAGACACCGCATATCCTGTGAGTGAGCTATATACCCTTTCATCTCTGGTCAGTTCAAACTTGCAATGGTAAAGTTGTTGCACTTTCTGAGGAAAGTTTGCACACATGATGGTGATGTTTATGTATATACCCAAGCACTACTTCAATTTCCAACACAGAAACTGCTAGTGTATGGAGGACTAACATAAATCAATTCTAGAACAGTGAGAAATGATTCACTGTACCTGAGTTATTACAGCTATACCCAAGCTTAGGACAAAACAATAGGTTTAATAGATTCAAAAGATAGAATCTATATCAACACCTCTCAGGCATGTATTATATGGTGCAAAGAAAGCTTTTTTTCCTTTTGTAAAAATAAAAAAACTATCAGAAGTTCATTGTTACTTGACAGTTAAAGCCTAATGGTCACAATACTTAGCATTATGCTTTGGAGTTTTGTTTCTTGGGATTTGGGGGGGGGTTGGTGGGTGGGAAGTGGTTTGTTGGGGTTTCATTACCAATGGTAGATCAATGTGAAGCACGGAAACACCGAGAAACACAGGATGGTTGAGGCTGGAAGTACAAGCAGGGCCATCGTGAGCAGGTTGTGCAGGACCGTGTCCATCTGGATTTTAGTAACTTCAAGAAGACTCTACAACCTCTCTAGGACACATAGTTCACACAAGCCTTTTCTTATGCAAGAGAAATTACAACTTTTCAAATTTGTACCCAGTTCCTCTTGTCTTTTCACTGGGCACCACCTACAAGAGTCTGATCCATCTTCTTTGTTCCCTCTCATCATACATTCATATACATTCGTAAGATTCCCTCATTAAGGAACTGTTAAGAAAGGTCATAATTCTGTGAGTGAGTCCAGAAGTGAAGTGCAGAAAGAACATAGTGCAGCAGACGTAACAAAACAACAACAAAAAATAGTTGCCCTCATACTGATTTTGTATTCTCAATTCCCGTGATGATTTCCATATTATAAAACTAATTGTAATAAATAGAAAGTTTATTATTTCACATTGTGTTCACTGCTTATGAAACCAAATTCTTCTTGCAAGGGTCTTTCTGTATAAAAAGCTGCATTACGTTTGGAGGATTTTTTTATTTGGCTCATTTGCGCTTTATACGATGGAAACATTGGAGGAGGATAAAATATAATCATATGGTTTTTTTCCGCATATTACCAAGCACACCCACATGAGGCAATTTAAACATGTTTTCATAAGCAGGTCCGTGTGACTTGAGGATCTCTGTGACAGATGTCTGACATCTGAAATGAAAGAGGAAATGTTCAGCAACTGTTACTTTAGGTTGTGTGGCACCTATCCCTTCTCCCCCAGCGATGTGCACATGTACGAGTCTGGCCTCTCGTGAAGGTTTCTGGTCACTGGGCAGGCACATGGCAATTATAGCCTGCAAAATTACCCTTTTTTAGGAACTAAAATGCATAAAGGAGATCCCATTCCTGCATTCAGCACCTTTGATAATCACTCATGCTTCAAGAGATGATCCCAGCATGACACCTAGTGGCAGCAGCCTGTTTAACCCTGTCAGTGCCTTTTAGGTGGGTTACTCTTTTCCAAGGGATTCACACCTACCTTTAAGTTTGCTCTAGCTCACGTGCAACATCTTGGATGCACTAAAGCAGTAAAAGCCTGAGTAGTCTCAGAATCAGAATTGCTCTGTTTTCTCCACTTTTAACCAGAATTAACCAAGACATATCAGGAGCTTTTCTAAAATACTGTTATCCTGTGACAGTCTAATATCCACTTACTATTTATTTCCTCGTGTTGTGGTTTTACCCCAGCCAGTGACTGGGTCCCACGCAGAGGCTCGCTCAGTCCCCCTCATTGGAAAGGGGGAGAGAATCAGAAGAGTGAAAGTGAGAAAACTCGTGGGTTCAGATACAAGAGTTTAATAAGTGAAGCAAAAGCCGCGTGNGCCATATGGTATGGAATGTCCCTTTGGTCAGTTGGGGTCAGCTGCCCTGTCTGTCCCCTCCCAACTCCCCGCACACCCCCAGCCATCCTGCCGGCGGGGCGGGGCGAGAAGCAGCCAAGGCCTTGGCTCTGTGTGAGCATCGCTCAGCAACAACAAAAACATCTCTGCACTATCAGCGCTGCTTCCAGCACAAACCCAAAACACAGCCCCATACTGGCTGCTGTGAAGAAAATTAACTCTCTCTCAGCTGAAATCAGGACACCTCATAACTTTATTTGCTTTCTGATCACACTTTCAGGAACAGTAATTGATCAACTAAACGATCTTAATGAGGCTGTAATACTCTCTTCACGTTGAAGGTTTTTTTAATAGTACGTACAGACTTTCTAAATACTGCTTTGCTTCCATAACTTGAAATGAGATCTACAAAAATATTTAGGCAAAGAATTCCCACTGTCTAAGTCAGGAGATCCTACCATGCAGCCTGCAATATAGCACACTAATATATGTACACAAACTATAATTTATATAGACAGGTGTTATAGGTGTTACCTCTAGCATAGTAGGTGTCAGAGAAATTATTGATAGTGATCAGATTATACACACATACACACACACTCACTCAAGGCTGTAACCTTTTAAACACCACCAACGATATTGCCTTTTATAGCCCAATATCTGCTTTGTTTCCCAACTGGTATTTTGATATCCATCTTTAATCCTCTTATAGAAGAAAAATCTATAGGATTAATATGGTGGTGTTCATCTCTAAGATTAATACATATTCAGTATGTCCACTAATGATAAGAAGGGAAAGAAACTTCTTATCCAAAATTACAGGCCATTGTTATTTGACATGTAATAACATTTGTGTTGCCTGTTGCATTAGTTTTGCATGACAAGGTTTAGGTGGCAGGGGGGCTACAGGGGTGTCTTCTGTGAGAAGCTGATAGAAGCTTCCTCCCCATCCAGTAGAGCCAATGTTACCCTGCTTCAAGACAGACCTGCCACTGGCCAAGGCCAAGCTCATCAGCAACAGCGGTAGCACCTCTGGGATAACAGAGTTAAGTGGAAAAGAAACTGCTGCACCAAAACTACAGCAGAGAGAGGAGTGAGAATATGTGAGAGAAACAACTCTGCAGATACACCAAGATCAGTGAAGAAGAAAGTAGAGGAGGTGCTCCAGGCACCAGAGCAGAGATTCCCCTGCAGCTGTCATGGTTTTACCCCAGCCAGCAGCTGAGGACCACAGAGCTGCTTGCTCGCTCCATGTGCCCCCTGCAGCAGGGAGAACGGGAAGGGAAAGGCAGACCCCCCTGAGCTGTGATAACAACAGACAACAGTTTTAATGGGAGAGCAAATGGAGTGGGAAACAACAGCAGTACTGGTGACACACAATGCAGTTTCTCACCCGCCAATTGTACAACTCTGACCACACACTCAGACCTGTCCTGAAACCAGACTGCCCCAAACCACAACTTCTCGAGAAGTACTGCCCCTTCCTGACCAGCCCCCCCCTTCTATGCTGAGATGTCACATGGTATGGAATACCTCCTTTGGCTAGTTTGGGTCTCCTGTCCTGGCTGTGTCCTATCCCAGCTTCTAGTGAAAGTTAACTACGTCCTAGCGAAACCCAGGACAAGTCAATGAAGACAACCATGGTGAGGCAGGCTGTCCCCCTGCAGCCCATGGAGGAGGAATGATGAGGTGTAGAGATTTCAACTGCAGCCCATGGAAGACTCCACGCAAGAGCAGGTGGATGCACCTGAAGGGGGCCATGACCCAGTGGGAAGCCCACACTGGAGCAGGCTCCTGGCAGGACCTGTGGAAAGAAGGGCCCACCCTGGAGCAGCTTTGCTGTCAGGACTTGTGACCCCATGGGGGACCCACACTGGAGCAGTCTGTTCCTGAAGGACTGCACCCCATGGAAGGGACCCATGCTGGAGAAATTTGTAAAGAACTGCAGCCTGTGCGAAGGACTCATGTTGAAGTTCATGGAGAACTATCTCCCATGGGAAGGACCCTACACTTGAGCAGGGGAAGAGCGTGAGCAGTCCTCCCTTTGAGGGTGAAGGAGTGACAGAGGCAACATGTGATGAGCTGACCACAACCTCCATTCCCTGTCCCTGTGCGCTGCTAAAGGAGAGGAAGTAGAGAAAATCAGAAGTAAAGTTAACTCCAGAAGAAAGGGAGGGGGAAGGTGTTTTAAAATTTTATTTCTCATTATCCTACTAGGTCACGTTGCCCAAAGCCCCATCCAACCTGGCCTTAAACACTTCCAGGGAGGGAGCTGCCACAACCTCTTTGGGCAACCTGTTCCAGTGCCTCAACACCCTCACAGAGAAGAATTTCTTTCTAATATCTAATCTAAATCTAACCTCCTCCAGCTTAAGGTCATTACTCCTTGTCCTATCACTACATGTCCTTGTAACAAGTCCCTCTCCAGCTTTCCTGTAAGCCTCTTTAGTACTGGAAGGCTGCAATTAGATTTCCCCAGAGCCTCTTCTCCAGGCTGAAGAAGCCTAACTCTCTCAGCCTGTTCTCATAGGAGAGGTGCTCCATCCCTCTGATCATCTTTAGCTTTCCTAAGCTGGTTCCTTGGACAGTTTCCCTGCATTCCTCCCAGGCTACCTGCCCTTGCTTCCACCCTCTTTAGGCTTCCTTTTTGCATTTGCCCAGGAGCTCCTCCTTGTTCACCATGCAGTTAGGTGGTATTGCCTGACTTCCTCTTTGTGGGGGTGCATGCTCCTCAGCTTGGAGAAGGTGACCCTTGAATGCCAACCAGCTTTCTTGGGCTCCTCTTCCCTCCAGGGCTTTGTCCCATGGCACTCTACCAAGCAGATCCATGAAGAGAGCAAAGTCTGCTCTCCTGAAGTCCAAGGGTAGCGAGCTGGCAGTGCACCCTCCTGACTGCCCTAAGGATATTGAACTCCATCATTTCACAATCACCGCAGGCAAGGCTGCCCTTGATCTTCAAATTCCCCTCCAGCCCCTCCTTGTTGGTGAAATTAAGGTTCAGCATGGCACCTCTCCTTGTTGGCTCCTCTATCGCTTGGAGAAGGAAGTTAACATCGATGCATTCCAGGAACCTCCTGGATCGTTTCCACCCTGCTGTGTTGTCCCTCCAACAGATATCAGGGTGATCAAAGTCCCCCATTAGGACCAAGGCTTGTGAATGTGAGGCTACTCCTATCTGCCAACACAAAGCCTCATCCACTTGGTCTTCCTGGTCAGGTGGCCTGTAGCAGACCCCCACTGTAGTGTCACCTGTCCCTGTCATCCCTTGAATCCTGACCCACATACTCTCGATCAGCTCCTCATCCATCCCCACACTTTAAAAACAAGATCTGCCTAGTGCACGACATTTTTTCAATATGCAACAAGTACATATCTGTATCAACAGTCACATATAGAACATTTTAATTCTGGTAAGACAGAAATGTTGAAATGGGATAATTAATGAAACAAAAATCTTCAAGAAATTGGCTATTACCACAATTTAAGACTATTTTTAGTTCATTATTTGAGCTGGTTACCTCTCTAATAAACTCACTTAATTTTCTTAATTGTCTATTTTTAAATATAATTTTAGCAAACTACTGAGCTGGCAAAGAGATATCTATTCAGATCAATTCCCTTTACTTGAAGTTACTGCCAAGTGATTTTACCATCTGGACATTTACCTCTCTATCAAATGAGTCACCACCACCAAAATACTTAGTGTCACATGAAGAATTGCTTGAAGAGAAAAATAAATAAGCAAGATATGAGCTGTAAGTCCCATTTTCAGAAGGCGCTGTTCATCTCATTCACTGTAAGTGAAGCTTAAACCTATAGGCACTTAGCTTAAGTATGGTAGCTTAATGAACTACAACCTTTGAGCTGTGCTACAGCAACTAATAAAACTTACATTCTTAAAACAGACCAACAGACTTCTCTCCAAAATATCTGGATTCATATTAGACTTTTTGAAGATTCCATTAGTCTCCCTTACCCATCAGCCAGCCATCAGCCAGAACTTAGCAGCTTCACAACTCAACCAAACACAACAGGACACTTTAACTGCTTCAGATGCCTAATGCTCCAAACCATATTACTTGTATATTTAAACTAAAGTCATTGACCTTCAGTTCAGTGGATCAGGAGCCCTCCTAAGTGACGTTCTGCTGACTGTGATTTTAGGGTGCAGCACCTACCAGAATTTCAGAAGAGACAGGGTAGGTCTGTAGATATCACCTGCTCCAGCCATGGCAGAGTGCACTTAAACAACTGGCTTCTCCAGTACTGGAAAAACTTCAATTAAGTAACATATGAAAATGTATTCTAGGTGGCAAAGTATATAATCATTTCTTTCCAGCTTAAAAACTAAGCAAGATTAAAATGAATTTTATTTGCATTTATATACTTTACAGATACCATCTAGGGGGAAGAGTAAAAAAAGGTTTAAGAGACAATTATATGGATGATTTCAATAAGCATAATAGATACAAGGATATAATATAGTTCGATTTTCATTCTTCATAGCAGAAACTAAATATGGGGTTAAAAAAGAATTCCCAAGATTAACTCCCTAGTTTGGGATGTTTGTACATTTTGAAAATATCAATTATTATAGTTGTCCCCAGATAAAATAGGTAGGCATGCCACTGGTCTGACAAGATAGGACAGCTCCTAGATATGCTCTCCTAGATTAAATCTAGGAGAGTGACCATAAACAGGAGGGGATTTGCCATCTTTTCATCCTCCACTCTGCCTACTACTGTTCCGTGGGGCATGCATTACTGATGAGGTTTTTTTGACGGAAGCTTGTTTCGGTCAAATTTCACTCTAACCACTGTTGCTAGCTTAGTTAAAGCTTCAGTAGATAGAAAATGCTGATCTCATTCACAAGTGACTTTTCCAGGCCATGGAGGAGAACATTGTCAGTGCAGTGAGAAAAGAAGATTGAATTGTTATAGCCACAGTTACACCAGCTTCAAGATAAAGGGGTCATCACTGAATCCCACTGAGGTGACTTTGTACAAGTACTTGTTATCACATAGTAACTGCAGGCCTGGATCATTTGGTTTTGACATTGTATAAGTTGTCTAATTAAAGTTCTGCATGATCTATAATACATAGCTGTTACCAGTAATAACCAAGCTTTGCAAATATTGTTAAAATTCAGACTGGTATTTTCTGTATTTATAGACAATAAGAGCGAAATTACCATTTTTTTCAAGCATTTTCATTACTCAGGTAAGACACTGAGACAACATTAAAGACAAAAACTTAATAGAAGTAATTATTAATAATGAGATATAAAAATTTTAAAGGCAGCCTTCTGATCCATGTAATATAACAGTCATTAATAGGTAGGATTACAATAATTAGCTTAGTTTATTATAATCTTTAATGAGATTATTTTTCAACTTGAGATAACAGATAAATTCAAATACTCAGAAGGTGAATTGTCTCTCTCACTATGGTTATCTGCTCAGAGCAGGAAGTTTAGTATGTTTGTATAGCATATGCTATGAAAATACATTAGTGTAAAACCTTTGTTAAAAGTTCAGATATGACAGTGACAAAGTAGAGGATCAGAGTGTGAATATGAGACATTTTGGCTAGTTCTGATGTTTATTCTGAAATTTCAAGATATGTTATCCTTTTTTGGTTTTATTATCTATTTAAAAATTGAGAATATTTTATACTTTTAAATCCAGAACTTGGATGACCTCAGAGCTGTAAAGAGTTTAAAAACTCAGAGCTCATGGACAAGATGCTGAAATCATTGGGACATCACACCCTTGGCAGTCCTTACCGAGCAGCTGAGAGCCCAGATCTGAGATCCTGGGCCATGGTGAGTCTCTCCATGCTACTGAGTCAGGAGCCAGGATTCCTCATAGCCTAATTCTGAGGTTTCTGAAAGCACCCACCTGTGGGACTGAGGAACAGGTCCCAGTTCAGAAAAGCTTTGATGACATGGAGTGACAAAAAATACACATCAGACTACATCAAGGCATCTCCTTTATTGTTTTCTCACCACTTTGATATCCTAGTGTTGATCTGGGAGCTTAAAAGCCTTGAGAAACTGTACTTGGATCCCCATGCTCCCCAGCAGAATGAGGAATTTCTTTGGGGTTGAGTGCTACCCTTTGACCCAGAAATATTGAAGTCAGGCACATTCCAAACTCTGGAATCAGTCCAGTCAGCAAGACTGTCTACACCTTCTGACCCCACTGTTTACCAGGTGAGAAGCTAACCGATACAACTCTCATAGTATTTTGATTATAAATTTAACAAAATTCTTGTTTTTCTATGAAACATGAATACAGGACTAACTTCTTGCTAAAAGACTTAAGAATGGAAAATTCTTGAAGAATTCAATAGCCAACCCTATTAAAAAACAGCATTCAGAACAGATCAACAGAACGACAATGAAAATTGGGGAGAAATTCTTGATTCAATTGAATAGGAACAAGAAGAATTTGGACAGGATACACTTGGAAGAGAAGCAAAAGAAGTCATCTGGTTCCTGTCACTGGCTTAGGGACAAAAAGCCCCATGGCCATGTTGCAGCAGTCCTCAGAGCTGGCAGAGGGACTGGAAGTATCCCAGGCCTACACAGTGGGGACCAGGAAGCTACAGGGTCGAGTCTAGAAGCAAGACCCAACCTCAAGGCCTGTACAGAAGCTACCTTGAGAGAAGGTGAACTAATTTTACTAGAAAGAAAAGGAAACTGAAGATCCAAGAATAGAAACATCTTGGACTTTTGAAGACACAAAGGGAGTCTACTGTGAAAATATTTAATTGTTATGGTCCCTGAACTTGGATAAGGGAAATACAAGAGTAGAGACTAAATATTGAAGGTGTCATACCACCTGGGAAAGTCAGCCAGGACTGTACTTTGAGTTTAATTTTAATCTTTCTGTCCACCAAGAGCCCATGGTTTGTGCTTAAAATAAGCCTGAAAGAATGAATTAACATCAGTGTCTAAAACAATAAGATCCAGATTAAAATTCAGATAATAATTTCATCCAAGTAGATTTGGTTCACACCACCATTCAATATTATACTATCGAATTTATTCTTTCTCTGTTTTCTTTTCTATCAAGTATCCGAATGTCTGGATTCCAGTCAGAACTCTGTGCATCTTCATGCAGGATTCATCACTATAGTAACCAAGCACAAATCATCAAGTGTGAGGAGTTTTCTGTTTCCCTCATTTTTTATTTTTTTTTTTAAATTGACAGTGAAGTGAGACGCAGAGATGGCTGAGATTCTCAGAAGCTTCCACAGAATTCCAGTGACATTTGGGTTTATAAGCCCTCCAGAATCCATTAGAAATCCCTGCATAAATAGAAGCACGTAGGAGCTCTCTGTAGTGCTTTAAGAGCATGACTACAGCAGAAGTAAATGCTGTTCCTAATAACTTTATTAATAGAAAGCACAGGGTAGATGAAAAGTCGTACTCCGAGTTTTCCTAGCCTCAAGTTCCAGATGAAAGTGTAGAAGATTTTTAGATAAGTCACAAAACATTTGAATAAAAGTCAGGGATAAATATTCTTTGTCCTTTGTAATCATTTGGAGAAAAAATTTTAAGCAAAACAGAAGATTTCCCCCCCAAAAAATATTCCTGTTATAGTCCTCAAAACTAAGCCATTGAAAATGGTATTCAAGGAAAACTATTAAGTGAAAGATCATGTGTGTGTATAAATAAAGTTATAATGAAAGATTCATTAAGGTCTTAGGCTGCCCTGCAAAGATCAGCTGAAAGCAATTGCCTAAGTTTGTCTTTAAATTACAACAGAAAACTTCTATTTAGTGTTTGTATTTACCCATCAAACCAGCAGTGTTCTTTATTTGGATTCTATTGTTCTTCAAACAACTATGGACATAAAAATTCAATAAAATTATTGTGCAATATACAATATAATGGACAGATCTCTCACTTCACGTACTCTTTTTTCTAGTAACATGTGTTGCATTGAAGCATTGGAGCAGGTATCAGAAGCGTACTGCAATCAGACACAAATTTCTAACTGTGGTATGCAGCTCTAGGAACATTTGATGTAATGTGGCCCAAGAACTGAATGACAAAAACTGTGCAGCAAACAAACTCCCCAAGTCTAAATCATTTAAATCAATTTAAAAGTGAAAAATAACCTAGATGAAAGGAGTGTCTGGTGATAAAAATTCAGTCTACAACTATATCATCTAACATCATACATGCACAGGTGTAAAGAAATTACACTTGAACAGTCATGACAAGTTTCAACTTGAACCAAAGTGAATTTGAACCTGCTCATATAATCAGTAAACATAAAGGTTTAAAATGTGTCATAAATCAATTAATCACATTATTCCATTTCCACCCTTTACTAATTAGAATGTTTTCCTCCTGTAACCTTATCAGCACAGAAAAAAATGTAATAGGGTAGGAAGACTTGTACATTTATTTGTGCAGGAAAGTAAAACCACAACAAGATGACTGCATTAGTAGAAAGAATCAGAAATAGAGATAGAGCTGTTCAGGTTCAGTTAACCTAGTCCAGTCTTTTACCAAGTAACAAAATATTTCAAGAATCTCATTACTATTAACTCATCTATAACGAAATTACTTTGCCAGATCTTGTTGCTTCAAGTAAGCAGTTATCTACCATCCTGGAAAAAAAGTCATCATACGCTACACCAGATCCTGCTTACAGAAATGAAATCTCAACTGGGATGACAAGATACAGCAGCAATAGGACTTATATGGGTCTTATGAAACAGCAGCATGGCAGTAAAGCCACAGTGCAGTTTGTTCGCAGCCTACGGGTTTGCATTTAAGGAGTTGCTATAGAAATGTAGAGATAGTGTCGGTCTCCCACATTCAACTCAAGTACTTTTCTCTCAGTTCTCATGAATTTTTACAAATGGTATAAAATATTTTTCAATACACAAACTACCAACAAAAACCTATTATACAAAAATACTATTTATGGTCAGTTTCATCTTGTGAACTATAAAATAAATGAGAGGGAAATGAGGAAAACTGCACTGTTATGGATTTATTAAAGTTGAGGATGAAGTGAGCATTCATTCTAGTCCGACTTCCTGTCTATCACCAATTTGTCTTTACACTGAGCTCATTAATTTGCATTTAATGAAAGTTTAACTTGTATTTGGCTAAGGCATAATTTCTAAAGGCAATATAAATGACATCAAAAGAGGAGAAAATACACCTTCCATGACAGTTTATTCCAGTAGTTAATCATGTTAAAAAGTACCCATTTCGAATTTAAATTTGGCTGGCCTCAGCTTTCTAGGGTAATTATCTCCTTTTATCTCCTTATGAAAGGAGAAAGCAGTTGTTCCCTTTCCCAGCTTGATTAGAAAGCCCTACAGTATTTTGTAACAAGGCATTTCTAACGAGAGGGTAGTAGTTGAGGATTAGCTTCTTCCCCCTTGATGAAAATTTCTAAGAATCAACATACTGATTCTACTAACCAGAAAGATACAAATGATAAAAAAAGAATTAAATTACAAAAAGAATGAAGAATGATGAAGGACTGAAAATACAGCAAAAACTCACAAAGGAAATACATACTTCTCCAGCTGGGCAAGGCAAAAAATTACTAACCAAAATACTCATATTGGAATAAGCAGATGCAGGGGAAACTTATCATCTAGAGGTTATGTGAGATGAGCTCAGCCCTAAAAAATGCCCCTTAAGAGAAAGTTTGGAAAGGAAAAAAAAATAAGCAGCGTATGAATAAGAAATTTCAGACCATGCAAGGACATGAAGACAGAGTAACCAACTCTTCCCTAGGAAGAAAACTCTATACTTGTTGAAATGTCTTGCGAGGAACTGCTGAAAAATGCAGAATTAAGAGCCTGCATTCAGTTCCCCAAAGGCAGCCATTGGCTAAGATGACACAGACTGATTACAATGGGTTCTCTATTTAATGCATAGAGGAGCTACAGAAAGAGCAGATTGAGGTATAAGAAAAACGGGGCAGAACTGTTATAGCTATAAAACAACTGTAAGGCTGAATTATCACTCCAAGGACCAACCCATAAGGACGCAGATTTCTGTCACACACACACAAAAAAAAGTCTGTGTTCTGTCATATGAGTGTACAAGCTTGTATTTGAATATATACCACCAGTATTTGTGGAATTAAAAACAAACAAAAAGCTTATTTTCTGTAGTAGCATCTTGGGAAAACAAACTTTACTCAGCATCAGTATATATAGCAAGAAAAAATTAATGAAAACATTGACTCCATTAACAGCCATAGCATTCTTGTAAATAAAAGAATTGCACAAGAATAATCTCTGTTCTCAAGTACTGAAAATGTCAGATTAACACCACCATCCTCCCAAAGAGGGCACCTAACTAATGAGGATAGATCTAATTTACATCCATAGTGACAGCTGTCTTGCAAGCAGATTCACTGATTCTCGATAACATTTTTCAAACTAGTTGCCGTAGCAACTGCCACCTCATACCCCTGTCCCTAAAGCACAAAACATCTAATAAAATAATAATAATAGCAACAACAACAACAATGCTATCTACTTCCACAATGTCTATCAGGAGAGTAGGTTAGGCTTCTGCTGGGAAAAAAGGTTGATTCTTACAGTGGGAATTCAATCTATTGCAAACACATTATAATGTATTTTTTATTATTTATTTTGTTTTGTAAGATGGAAAACACAAGCATACAACTCTCTAGAAAATTAAATCAGGGTGAACTGTCCCTTTCATTCAAACCACTTGCTGCCATGGTAGTAATGAATTTCAGGAAGGAAAGCAGAGAAACATATAAAAGAGAAAAAGGAAACACAGCAAGAACAATCAAATAAGCTATAATTTTCACTTGTTGGTTGGTTCTGTCCATTAGGAATTGATTTAGGCAGTCCTCCTGACAGGTGTTGAAAGAACTGGGAAAACCTGTTAACTTTTCAAGTAAGTGATGTCCACTATCAAGATCAGTGACATCTATTCTTTCTTTGGCAGCAGTGATAAAGGAGTGCAGTATTTTCTGGCGCTCAGAAAATTCCAGGAGAGTTGTAAAAACAGATTCTTTGCTACAACTATTTCAACAGAGCACATGATTTTAACTAACTATTACATCTAGTACAAAGCCTAGCAGAAACACCACTGTATGACACCATAATAGTACCTTATAACCTTATATAACCTCTCTCTTTTCTCTCATGGATTATGCGTGACCCATATATGCTTCATGATGACTGTAAAAGTCTTCTTACGCAACTCTTCCCTACCATAGATGAATTAAACACAGATTAACAGATGTCTTAAGACACCTATTAGAGTGGGCAAATATTCTTGAGTTATTCCAAATAGTCTGATATGGAACTATTCAGTGCAGTTCTACTGAATAATTGATTACTGAACCAAAGACAAAAAATATTTTCAGGTACAGTCTCATGACAGAATTCACACCAACAGGATAGTAATAATGAGAATAGGCACTTATACACAGAGATTTGGATATTAGAATTCAGCAAAGAACCTCTTCCCTTCCACATACTTTTTAATACAACCATAGCATAATACAATGAGTTCAAGTATTTGGTAAGAAATGTAGTTTGTCTTGAAGCTGCAGACTCAAAGACCTTTAGGATCACCTCATACCTTTAGGTACTACAATTCAAAAGCAGTTACTAAGATCCTTGAGTGTGCAAAACCACTAAGTGTGGAAGTGATCTTAGTAATATACAGTACTGTTTTTGCACTGCTGCTATTCAACCTTCCAGAAAAATTAATCAGTTCTGAAAGTAAAACAATCACCAAAAAATTACTTGGGGACTGAAAAACAAGTTTTATAATGCAATGATAAGCCTGTTTGATCTAAAAAAAAAGCTGAGAAGTTGTTTCATGTGTTCTGTAGACAGACCTGTGCATGAAAAACACAGCTCCATGATGATTTTCTGCTCTTGCTAGCAAAGCGTAACTGAAAAATTAAATTTTGAAACAAAACACAACTTTCTAGAAATAAGGGAACTAACACCAGAATTCTCCAAAAGGTGAAGGATTTCCCACCATTTCCTGTCCCCAGAATCTAGGAACTTAACCATCACACTGTGGAATATGCTTTCTGGGAACACTTTGCATTTTGTTTTGGAGATATAAAAATGTCTAGTAGTCTCTTTCATGCCTGTGATTAGTAAATCCATTAATTTTCTTCTTTATCTGTCTTTACAGTTACATGCATTGCCCTAGCCACACTCACAACACTAGCTTTGCGTTCAGGTACGTGTCGTTAACTTTTCCACAATTCATTTGAGACTTTTGTGTATCTTTGAGTGTGACCCAGTTCTGAACACAATGGAATCGTTCAGTTACGTATCCAAATAGTAAGTTAATCAACAAATTTGGTAAGATAAAACCAGCAGGAAATTTTTTTTTTTTTTGTTGTGGGGTCATCATTCCCATTTTGTTTCCTTTTGGAATATGAATGGTCAGTTAATCAACATGCTGCCATGACAAAGCCTTGCCTAGCGGTGATACCATGTTCTCTCCTTGTCTCACAAAACAGGTTAGTTATGCAATAACATGATAGTCCTCAGGAAACTAAAGCTATTGACTTCTCCACAGGATTATCTGGACAAAGTTTAATAGCCTATAACAAATGAAAATTAAAAGACCAACTCAACTCTCCATGCTTTAAACTATACAACTTCTTTGGAATACCAGTACAGTGTGTGTAATGCAAGCTCATAAGTACTAACTTTCCACACATTTCTAAACAGACAACTCAGCACTAAGGCTAAAATACATCACTGTAAATCCTCTATGAGGAAAGCCTTGCTTCTTAATCAGGTGCAGAAAAGAAAGCTAGAAAACTAAAGGGAGCAGCAGTGAAGGGTGTTGCTCGCTTCTAGGACACAGTTACATTTTGTTTCAACAGGATGCAACTGTCAGTTTCCAACACCAGGTGCCACCCCAAGAGGGTAAGTCTAGGTGATGTCTCAGCACAACCACTTCCACCGAGCAGTACGTGCTGTGCTGGTTCTGCATATCCTGTTCCTTCTGCATCACAAATAATGACGCATACACACATTTACACACAGAGATACACAATATACACGAGCTAGACTTTAATGTACACTTTTGTTGTTATTGGGGCTTCTTGTGATGTTACAGATTTTCTCTCACTGAAACCTCACTGGCTCCCCAAGTTACCTCTATGCAAGCTTAACACTGTCATTCGTACAGTCTGAGAAAGTTTTTAAGTTATTACTTTTTTTTCTCCCCACTCTCTCTCATCCAATTACTCTGTGGGAAAGAAAAGAACAAGGGACGGAGATTACAAGAATCAAGATTGTTTAAAGGATTGACTTTCCAGACATTCTCACGTCTCTGTACAAGAACGCCAGCAGTGTCTGGATACTCGTCTGTAATTTCTCTACCGCTGATGTGTTATAAAACCTTGTGTAGGTCATTTACATCCCTGTAGTTTCCATTCTATTGTCTCCAAAACTCAATACTAAATCTTACAGTAATGTTAATATTAAATGTTAATGCTAAATTCATGCTAATATTAGTGCTGATATTAAAGTTAATATTAATACTTTCCTAATAGCATTTGCAGGTCTACTACAAAGGTATTTCAGTCAATAATGATTAAGGCACAACAAAACTTTGGACTAAAACAGAGTCAATTTGCAACAAGTGACAGTATATCCCTTTTGCATCTTTCTTGTGCTTGAACAGCTTACTTCCTTAATAAGATTAACTTCACTTTACACTGCCACTTTTTTATAGTTCAGATACAGTAAAAGGACAGTAAAATTCCAGCAGGCAGTAGTGCCACTTTATTACATTTTAATACTAAAGCAGTAAACAGTTCCATGACCACTGTTGCTATTACTTCTTGAATAGATTAGTTATCTCAGTTGTCCCATTAGCTATGGCAGAAGTTTATTGCTTTATTGGTTTTTGTAAGGAAGAAAGAAAAAATGTTCTTATGCAGTTCATGAGAGAGACTGGCTTTTATTTTAAAGCTCCTGCAGAAGGAAATGCAAGTAAGAGAGGACACTGGCGACGGTTCTCTTTGTCATTTCAGCTAGAAGAAGTGCGTGGCTGTTACGTGCAGCTCCAGACCTGTGTGGCTCATATTATCTTAATTGAACCAAGCACCTACCCAAGCTAGCTGCGGCAGTACGTAAGGCTTGCTCCTGGCAGGAGACGAAGTGCGCGCACTCTCTGGCTCAGCAGGCTGCGAGGGCACTGCTGCTGCAGAGGGAACGGGGGAAAGTGGGGGGAGGAAGAGCAAAATTCCAGCTGCACTTGCTCACATAAGAGCTCCCTGTTCAACAGCCTTGGAAACAGCCATGGCACCAAGTTCAGAGGAAGCCTGCACGGTGCCAAGTTGGCACCTGCTTGGGGAAGAAAGGAAGCTGACAGAGGAAAAAAAAAACTAGAAAGAAAAGAGAGTGGTGAAGAGTCACTAGAAAGAAGTTAAATATTTTAAAAAAGTATGGAAAATGGACATTAAGCACTGCTTTTTGCCCTAAAACTACAGTTTGGTGGGAAAACTTGGGTTAAAATGGCTGAGAAAATACTGTCTCAGGTATTGGTCTTACTGCAGCATGCAAGCTGAGCAAAGCACAGCTTGGTGGACTGCTATGCAAAGCAGATGGAAGGTTAAATTAAATTACAGGAAGCCATGCCAAAGATGCAGAACATGGTGTTCTCCACCACACAAAAGAAAGTAATTTCACTGGCAGATTTATCTTTTGGTATAGGTATATAAACAGAATTAAAACTCTTCCCATTTATTAAAAAGCTCGCAGAGTTTAAGATGTCTTCCCTAGTGCCCTAAACCAATTCAAGCTCTGTAATTGCAATTTGCCCACTGAAAATTCACCAGTGATTACATGGGTGTAGACTACTGCTGCTCTGATGTAGCTCGTATTATAAGAGCCCTATTCACAACAGTTTTCACTTTGGTAGCCAAAACCTTTATAATCATTAAAATTAAATGCGTGTGAGCATTGCAGCACTCACATACCTCCACATACACACATAAAAAGTTACTTGAGCTAATTGAATGCTACACATTTAAATAATGTAAACCTCAAACCACAATTATCAAAATTAACCACCTGTAACGAACTAACTCTAGGACAGAATAGGACAAGAGAGTATACTAATGGGGTCAGTCGAAAATCCTGGTGTCAATGTATGCCTCTAAAAACTTTCACAACCCCAACAAAACAAATTTAAAGACATTTGAATCTGTGCTCTAAGCATTTGGTAATCACTATAATTTAGCCAGCACAATCATTTGGAGAGTTTTCTAATTTGATCTGCAGGGTTTTTTTAGCACTAATCCCAACCCTAAAGCCAAAGAGAACCTTCTGATCTTTGGTAGGTACAGCCACAAAATAATGTTTTTAAGTAGGAAATAAATTATGTCCCTTTGGTCATTTTATTCTGTCCCACAAGATGTCCTTTCAATTATTTTGTTGGAGTTTCCTAAATGCTCTCTCTCCTTGGAGGCTTATATCTGCTTGTTAAAACTATGAAAACATTGTTAATATAGATTAATATAAAAAATAAACCTAGGTAATAGAAAATTTCTCTGGGGAGTTATTTAAAGATGGTAAGAATCCTGATATTACTCATTTTGAGATGAGACCAGAAGAGGCACTAAATGTCCCTGCAACAGAGGTGCTTATGACGACTGTGTAATTCCTACTGCCCCTCTGGCACCTGCTGGTTAAGATAAAGAACAACCGCATTTAGCTGGAGGTGGGGAGGGCCAGGTGGCACAATGTCCTGCATGGTTGGTGTTAGCTAGCAGAGAGCACACCGACTCTCACAGTGCTATGTGAGTGCACTGCATATACATTCAGCACTACATTTTATGTGGAATATAACGTAGAGCTCTTCATAAAACTACTTTTTTCATTTGGTAACCACACTGGGCAGAAGAACAAGAGGGAGAGATGTGTCAAGCTTTTTTATAAAATGAAACAAAAAAATAAATTAAAATTTCCATAATGGAAAAACATATTTTGTTCATCCCGAAATAAAATACTGGGGGCAGGCATGCGTAGTCTTTTTTTTTTTCCCCCAATAAAGTAAGCTTCTCAGAGAAAAACTTCACATCAAAAGAAAGCAAAAGATCAGTCTTTAAACTCTGCTGAATTTGATCTAAATTCTTTGTTTTGCTCATAAACATATTTTTCATCAAATTTGAAACATTTTTACCCAGCACTTAATTTGCATTATATAAGCTCAAACAATATCACTAATTGCAACTTCAGAAATGGCAAAATTTTGTGTATAGGTTCTATTGGCAGAACTTGACAATATAACGTCAGACTAATTTTTAAAACTCAAAAAAAACCATAGAAAAAAAAGAACTAATATGCATCTGTGCCTGGTTTGAAGATATCCACTATCATGCAACTTGAAGAAATATAGAAAGTTTACAGGAATAAGGAAGAAAAGGATAACATTAAATATGAGAAAATAACTCAATTTTATAGGACAATATATTGAGTAAATACAATTGACGAAACATCTATTTGCTTAAATTGATCTCTTAGTTTACTTTCAATAAAATGTTTATTAATTAATGCTCCTGCTGTAGCTTGTATGCAAACAGTTTGGTACAAATGAGTATCTGAAATGTGGTTTTTAATTGTCTCAGACCATTCACTTAGGATATCCATTTCTAATCTCTTGCTATTAAGAAGACTGCTTCCCACCACCCACAAGATTGTCTTGTTCTCTGGGGTTCTGAACTTTCTCTCTCCAAAATTTTGCCCTGTAGCTGAGATCTTCTATAGAAAAAATTAATGGAAACGAATACAGATCTTTGGAAGGCTATAGTTTAAAACAAACTACATTTTTAATTGAATTATGTTTTATGGGAAAATTGCATAACAGCTTTAGTTTAATCAATTTTTAAATAGCTACATCAGGCTGTTTTTCCATAATTTAATTAGCTCTAGAACTACACCAGTAAAATCATACTATCCCTAACTTCCAGAACATCATGGTAAAAAAAAAAAAAATATTTAACTTTCTGTACATTTAAGAAACTGTGAGACTGCTGTACCCTGTCCTTTACCCACACCAATTTCAGGTGCACTTTCCTATTCACTGATCCACTTGGAAAGTAATTATTTATATTTTTTTTTGCCAAGTTATTTTTTCTAACACATTAGTTCCCCGACCTCCTTCACTGTGTAGCCAAAAGAAGCCATTGCACTTACATAAAAGGACAGAAGAGACAAAAACAGGGAATGGGGACTAGGAAATGGATCATGCAAACAGACATTGCCATCAAGTAAGTTGGATATAACCGTTGACTGCGTACACAGAAATCAATCAACTGAAACATTAGCTACTTTGAGTCATCAGCTTTATTTTCACAGCACTTGAGAGATATCAGTGAAACAGTAAAACAGGAAAATCACCTAATGAATCATTGCATAATCTAGTTTAGAAAAAACTTTTGCTCAAGTGCAAAGGGAAAAAAATAGCTTTTCATGAGAAAAGGGACTATATCATAGCAGAGTAGGGACTATAAAAACAGTAGTGAAATCGTTGTGGCTGAGGTGGATGAAATAGTGGGAGAGAAAATGTAAGTGGGATTCGGCATTGTTCTCATCTCTCGAGCTATCGTATAATTTCATAGCAACAGCGTAAACCACCACTTTGGAATGGTGGGAGGAAAACTCTCTTAGTTGTCTAGGAGGAAAGGGGGTGGGAAGGAAGGAACACTCCCTTCATTCAGGTTCCCAGAATTACACAATTCAAATTACTTGCATTTGAAGGTCAAACTTGGTTTCCAAGCACAGTGAAATTCAGATTGCTCATGAAAACCTTCCACTGCTTTCAACTATAAAAAGTCAAAATTAATATATCTACTAAATTAAATCTGACGTGGTTTAACATGGGAGCCAATCTGTTTTCAATTCTGCAATCATTCATTGCTCCTATTTTATTAAACCAAAAGACAGAACAAGCTTAAAATGCATTAACTTAGTTAAACAAAGCCTGATTTTATGATGCAAATGTCAGGCTTCACAGTTCAGTAAGTTCTTTTAAATGTTATACGACTTGTCTACATTACCTCAGCTGACAGGTTTTTTTATAGCCCTTTTTTCAGTGTATACCAGGGTCCCTGCTTCTACCACCTACAGCCATGCTGATCCAAACAGCGTCTGAAGTTACGCACGTTTGCTTCACAAGGAGCTCGCACTTTGCAGGGTGACATGCAGTAACCATAGTGTTCCGAGCAGCTCACAGGAGACATCCTGTGAAGCCCTCATGGAGAATATTTTACTCCACAAACACGCCGAGACACATACATACCAGGTATAACCAGGTACATACATTTTAAGTCATTATATGCTAACTGCTCCATATATTTGTTTCCCATTTGGGAACTAAGGCGCCATAAACTACACCACCTTCCTCATTCTTATCTGCATTAGCTGAGGGAAAAAAACCTCATACATAGATTAACTTGTCTGATTTTTCACTGGCTCAAAACAAGCAAGATAATGAATTAGTCAATGTTAGGGAAAAAAAATATCTTTTAAATTACTAAGCGAATATATATAAACGATGAAGAAATGAATTATTCAAAGATAGTGAGTCATATAAACTAAATACTGTTTTTTAGAGGCACTATCATAGGAACTAAGAGTCATAAAAACTTCAGGGAGATGTACAAAAACAGGTATTGGTAAGGGAAATGAAAAAACCCAGCCCCATTAAAATGCTAATAATCCCTGTGGGAATGTATTTAAAGTAACTCCTAATTGAGTAAGAAATGCTTCCAGTTTCAGATTCTTCTCCTGGGTGAAATTAATCCTGGTTTTACCAAACCTCTACATTTCAAACACATGATGTGGCCACACATCCATACCTAAAAAACTCCTCCAAACCCATTCTTTCTTTTTCTAATTTATAGCCATCCAACCACAAAAAGAAACAGAATTAAAATGTTACATTTAACCTGAAAGATTCTCACCTCCAAACATCAGCTAATATTTCCAAATAACTATAATGCACATTTATTACTTTTGAAGGTACACAAAAAGGACCACAAAAATTATGTATAATTAGCATGGTGCCAGAATTACTAGCTATCAGTTTTTGGTTATCAGAATAGTAATGCTCTAAATAATCCAGAAAGCCTAACAACTGACAATCAAGTAGGTGAAAAAACATAATTCCTATTCTTTGAGAGAATCCAGCATTTCAAATTACATTTTCGTTTTCCATCAGGATAACCATTTTCTTACAGACAGGACATTTAAGAACACCAGAAACACCAGGACAAAGATCTTTGGGTCAAAATGAAGAGTTTACCATTCCCAAGCAACACCACCTGTGTCAGGCTGATTTCAGACTGCATGGAATCTGCTTGAGTTGCTGTAGTGCCCCATGATTTATTCCCTCTTTCTAGCCATCCTGCCTTTAAGCTGTTTCTCCTACAACGTGACAAAGTGGTTCACCCAAAGGTTAAACTGGCACTCCAGTCAGAATGTCTAGTCCAGGCACATATTCCTTTAAGGCATAGCAGTTTAGAGGAAACAAATGAGTGAACTGACCGAGCTAATTCAATTCAATTTGAATGTTAGGATTCAGGTCTACTGTACCCATAATTGCTTTCACTTTTTCTCTGTGGAGGGAAGGAGGAAAGGAAGTTTCCTATGCTATTTCTAACATATATGGAAACAGAATATATCAAATAATCTACTGAAGCTTTCAGCTAGAAAAGCTAATAAGCAAATCAACAGCTGCATTCAATAATTTAACATATGCATTCAATATCTGGGAAGTCATAGATATTATAACAGGAAACTTGTGCAGCATACGAAACTGAAGTGTCCTGAGATAAAAGCTGGTTCCCTTCTGAAACGTATATTTTAGTCAAGATATATGTGATCTTGTTCACAGAGGCAAGTGGCTAAACTGACTAACTTGCAAACATTCAAATTAGGTGAAGTGCTGCCTAAGTTTCTAGACATCCTTTCCCCCCCCTCCCCCCCCCCCCCCCTTGGAGGATACAAGTTTAGTGTTTCTAAAGTAGATCTTTTATTTATAGCATATAATTGATTTTATTTTTTTTTAATTAGTGGAGTGTAGCTCAAATTGAACACCTCACAGTGTCATTGGAAAACATCGCCATCTTCAACAAGGAAAAGTTGATCAATGATATTTAAATGCCAAGCAATTATAACGTTTTTGTCAATCTTGAAATTTTGAATCCATGGCTTTTAATTTTTCCAAATTCCTTTAAGCAGATAAAACATCCTAAACCTCATTTTACCATGAAAGCAACAGATTAAGTAGTACTTGCAAAATTTTGTTCTAACAGCGACCTGGTAGCTAAAAATCACATTAAAGTGCAGAAAGTTACATCAGTGATACCCTAACAGAAAACCTTTAGGATGGATAATACAAAAAATGTTGGAGTGAAGCAAAAAGCACAGACTGTTTTCAGAGCTAAGTCTGCTACTAAGAAGCCTAGTATGATTAAAGTAGTTTTCTCTCTGAATGGTTAACTGAAATTACTGTTCCTCTTACACTGATGATTAAATAACAAATACAGCATTACAAGAGGAAAATAAGTGGAAGCCAAAAGTGAACTGCATTTCTGTAGAACAGTAGTAATTCAACATGGAGCTCTATAAAATAAGCACAGTATCAAGAGAAATGTGAAGTTTATCAGGATATTCATAACAATTTTAACGCTTGCCATGTTTCCCTGCAAAGATTTTACTCTATATAGTCATCACTCAGATCTAACAGACATGGCAAAGAAATTTCAGACATTTGCACAGGATAAACACATTGGGATTCTTGAAGAACTTCCAACATTCCCTCTGGGATGTGCCCCCCATGTGTACTCCATCACCAGATTTCTGCTTTGACTGTTTTGTTGTTTTGCTGGGTTCTGTGTGTTTGGGTTTTTTTTTGTTTTGATTTTTGGTTTTGTGGGGGTTTTTTGTTTGGTTGGTTTTAGGGTTTTTTTATCCTGTTATCTTAACATACAGTACTACTCTTTAGGGGCCCTTTTTAAACTGTTTAGTAATGATATGTACTGGCTTCTCATAGCACAGGAAGTGGGAGACATCGAGATCAGCCAGTTCTTGTTATGCTACTACCTAATGTGCACTACATGGAGTTTGACTGGAACAGAAATGCCTAATCACGACTATTGAGTTTGTAAACATATTCATTACAGACAAAGTCTAAGCTGCTGTTATGAGCTCATTTGCTGTATATTCCCAGCTCCTCCTGATATGCTGCTTCTTTCCCTCAACGGTATACTTCACAAAGTGTTAGTCGCGTGTGTATATATATGTCACAGAGCCAGAGGTCAACTGAAGCACAGTTCCACCATCAATATCTGAAGCATAGGCTAGAGAGTTATATGTGGCAATGTTTCACTGCATTATCTCATAGCAAACATAAAAGGGACAAGAGCGATATTTCTTAAAGAAGATTTTATCTCCAAAGAAAGCTCATGCCCAACCAGTGAAAAGAGAATGTTGGAAGAAAGTGATCTGACAGCCACTGACTCTGCATAACAAATATGCCACTGCACTTGAGACACTACTGTGAAAATCTTTATGACATTTATAGGGAAGGGTTTTAAATATATACCGAAAAACATCTAGCAGCTGTTTATCTGCAAAATTATTAGACATGCTGATCGGTAGCAAGCTATGATAATTTAAAACTTCCAAAATAGCTCACTTAAAAATAACTCCCACAATCCACTAAATATTCTGGATTAGCATCGACCCATGAAGGTAACATTACAGCCAAAATACCTATTCTGTCAAAATGATGGGTTAAGGTTGATAAAGTCTACTATAAGAGTTATCTGCCCTAAAGATTACAGCCAATTTTCAAAAACATGCCAGATAGCATGGTGTACTACAGAAGCATGGTTCAAATGTGTCTGTGAAGAGGTTGATAAAGGAAGAAGGAAGGGACCTAGAAGTCTGTAAAATCAAAGAACACACAAGAAGTCATAGGAGATCAACAAGAATATTCATTTGCAGGAAACATAAGCATCTCGGCAGTAGGCCAGCTAACACACTTAAAACGCCTTGGGCATAAACCTGAGCTGAACTTGTTTAGGCAGGCTAAAGGGAAGCTGAGAGGAAATTTAATACCAGCCTACAACTACCTGAATGGGAGTTAAAACTGATACCAGAGATGCTTCTCTCCATACTGCATGATGTTACAACAATAACCTGTCAGCACTGCTCACAGCTTGGAAGGTTCTGGCTAAACATTAGGGAAAAGCTAATCAGGAGGGTGAGGCAGCCTAGGGACAGCTGCTGAAACCTTTATCCCAGGAAATTTTCAGGATACAACATGGCAATGGCATGGGCTTAGATCAGATTGAGAGAGATCCTTTTTAACCAAAATTTCTAATATTCTACAAAAAAAAAAGCAGAAAGAATTGGAATGGGAGAAAGCAAGTAATATAGCTTATGTTCAAGTGTATAAAGAGATAAATAAAAATTATGAAGACATTATTTCCAGGTTGGATTGAGACTAACCATGAAGAGAAGGACTTGGGAGTGCTGGTTAATGAAAAGCTGAACATGAGCTGGCAGTGTGTGCTGGCAGCCCAGAAAGCCAACCGTGTCCTGGGCTGCACCAAAAACAGTGTGGTCAGCAGGTCAAGAGAGGTCATTCTGCCCCTCTACTCCACTCTCAGGAAACCCCACCTGGAGTACTGCATCCAGCTCTGGGGTCCCCAGTACAGGAAAGACATTGAGCTATTGGAGGGAGTCTAGAGGAAGGCCACAAAGATGATCAGAAGACTGGAGCACCTCTCCTATAAAGAAAGGCTTTTATAAAGAGGGTTGGGCTTGTTCAGCCTGGAAAAGAGAAAGCTCCAAGGAGATCTTATTGCAGCCTTCCAGTTCCTAAAGGGGGATCTACAGTAAAGCTGGAGAGGGGCTGTTTACCAGGGAGTGTAGGGAGGGGACTGGGTTTAAACTAAAAGAGGGAAGATTTAGATTAGGTGTTAGGAAGAAATTCTTTACTGTGAGGGTGGTGAGGCACTGGCACAGGTTCCCTGAAGAGGTTGTGGCAGTCCCCTCCCTGGAAGTGTTGAAGGCCAGGTTGGAAGGGTCTTTGGGTAACCTAGTCTAGTGTAAGGTGTCCCTGCCCATGGCAGGGGGGGTGGAACTAGACGATCTTTGAGGTCCCTTCCAACTCTAACCATTCTATGATTCTTCTAGATGAAGGTAAGGTAAACCAGTGACTTGATATCCTAAACCTTTCTACAGCTTGATAAGTCTGTTTAATACATACTTGCTGTCTTCACCAAAATTCAGTTATAAATTCTTAAAATTAATAAACTGAGTGTTGGTGAACTAGTTTCCTGTTTTAGTACTTGATTTACTGATATTGGAAAGAAAAATTAGCTTTAAAAAAGCAAAACATTTTTTTATTTTCTGCTTCACCACATATATGAAACTAAATTAACTTTGTCATCTCATTTTTAAAAATATCATTATTTTCCCTAACGTTAAGATGTCAGTCTAAAGCAGAACTTCCAAAGAAAATCTATAGCATGAACTGAAAGCAAGCTATAGAATATTATCATGACAAACATGCTCCTCCTCACCAATAAAGTAATTCAGGGGGAAAAATTACAGTGAAAGTGTTCTAATTTTAAAGGACACCATGAAATATTTGTTGTGATAATGATAAGAATGACCTAACATCAGTATTGACCCAAGATAGTCAATTTAATTGTGTTTAATGACCCATTGCGCATAGCCCAGAGCTTTGCTCTAAGCAAGCTGATCTAATAGATAGAAGCATTCTACCTGTCATTTAGTGTTCAGAACTTATTTACTGGTGATTTTCTTAAATTTATTCTTAAAGTTCAACTTTACTTGCAAAGTATCCTTCATGAGACACCCCAATCCCAAGTTTCCCCATTTTCAGAAGAAATAAAAACCTCCTTAAAGCTTGTATAACTAATACTATAAATTAGATCAACAAAACCCTCATTTTAGTACTTTGCTATATGCAGATATTTTTTAATACTAGAAACATATGATTTTTATGAAACCTCATTTAAAACTCTTTATTTAACTCAAACTGTTTATGCCTTGTTAAGGTATTCAATTTTTAAACTGGTTCTTTCAGAATGATGTCCACATTTAAATAATGGTTTCTAACCTACAAAGTATGCCTTTAAGGCCGCACTGAAATACCAAAGCTAGCTTAGTTAGCTTCAGTACCAGTGACAAAGCAGCCACAGAGCTGTTGGTTCAACACACGCTGCTGTCTCACTAGCACCCCAGTCATGTACCTAGAGCTCCATTCTGTGCCTGACTGCAGCCCTCAGCCCTGGCCGAACCGCGTGATGTAAAGTCTACTTAGTGCATTACAAATGTGTGACCTTGGCTGAGTTTTGCTGAAAGACTTATTTCAAGATGTGAGGAAGTGCATAAGCCAAGAAAACGAAAGACTGAAAAAGTCAAAGAAAAGTCTGAACCAGACTGGTATGAACAGGGAGGAGGTTACATCAGAATACACAGACATTTTAAAGGTCACATGAATGCACTCGTATGAACCGCAGTCATCGGTTGCCCTCCACAGAACATACATGAATACCACCCTCAGTACAAAATAACTTTACAAAACTGTTCTATTAGGCATCCAAACAAAAGATTGTAGTGAGAAACTATGAAAAATAAACCTTATTGTAGGAAAATTATTTAAGTTCTTCAACAGCTAAATGCTGAAGTCCTTGAGTGTAAAGCATGACATTTCTCATTGTGCATTTTCTGTGTGATTAACAAGATTTGAGCATTTGACCTCTGGAAGACAGTTGACATTTCCTCACTCTCAGTACTCATACAGTGAATAAAGGCTATGATACCCAGCACATGTACATAAAATCAAAAAAGCTGTCATGTGTAGAGTGAAATTCAAGCACAATGCAGGCATAAAAGCAAATAAAGTCTTAGTATGAGTATCTTTATACTTGGAATCATTAATATCTTGAGCAAACTGTCTTGCAGATCACATCTTCCCACCTTCTTGCAATTAGGCCACTCAAAAAAGTCAGTCTAACAGATTAGAGACAATTAAATTTTAATTATTTGTCCTACAAAATGTTAAAATTCTCCTTTTTGTACTGTCTTCTTCTAGTCCTAAATGCCCATTCACAGGTATCCTACACCAGTCTTTAATGCTGATTGTTATTAACTATCATTGCCTTTTTATCAAGGCTGCATAGACAATAATATGAGTTTAATGTTCTTGAAAACTCCTGAACAGGCAGAGTTCAGGCTTACTCTTCATAGACTTGAGCTGAGTTACAAAAAGAAAAGAGTGAAAATCACAATCTGTTCATACAATGACATCCAGACATTTCAGTGGTCATCTTATTTACCTCTAGCACTTCAAAAGTGCTTTCATTTAATAAGAATTCATTACTAAAGACTTTAATTCACAAATCTAAAAATAATTTAGGAATATTGATTAGACCTTGAAATATTAATAAAATGCAATTGCTCCAAGTCATTAAGCCTTTCCACAGGTCAACTCATGATGCAACAAACATGGTTCTATCAGAAGCACTTTATAAGCATACAATGAAGTCAACACTCACTGAGTGCGCACGGCTTTTTGAGAACATGCTGAGAGCAGTTGAGTATAGTTCTTTAAATTCATACAGTAAGTCAGTACAGCTGCTGCTTCTCAGCTGTGGTAATCACAGGCAACTGCTTTTTGTAAGATTTTCAAAACCAAAAACTTTCTTTGTATTCCGCTTGTTTAATTTAATGTCAGAGTTCTCAATTTACAGATGCTAATTTTGTCTTTGACTTCTCTCAGCAAAAGTATGCCTCAGACAGGAGGAAGAAAATTTAAGAGTGTCTGGCTGCTGGTAATGGAACAGTTTTGCATGTAAGCTGACTTGCACTTTAGATAGCCTTGGACTGATTAACCAGCTGCTAAGCAGGAGTCCAGGTACTGTGTCCTTGAAATTATATGTAGTAAGTCATTCCTCTGTGGAAATTAAAGGCTAGAGGTAATGGTTATATCTAGGAGTAATGGTTATACCTATAAAATGGGAGAAGCTAAATTCCCAAAAACTACTTCTTAATGTACTAGAAGTATATTTGGTGAATATAGCTAGTGACAGAAAAGAGAAAAATCTTCCATATTCTTCTGTTAGGAATAGGCAAATTCTTGAGTACCAAATATGAAACCTGCTATCCCCTGAGCTCAAAATGAACATTTTATTAACCATCATCCACTGAGTTAATCAATCATCTATAAACCTGAGCATGTATTTAGCCCGTAATTTTAAACCTGTAAAAACAGCCATGGGAAATGAAAAAAATAAAATGTTGGAAAGGAGGAATGGGTATTCTGAAAGGCATTCTGAAAAGGCAGGACATCTTGCAAAGTCACTCCAGTCTTGCAGTTCTGCTATCGGATCTCAGCTTCAGACTCCTTTTATTTTTCATTCTTATTCTTCTACAGAGAAACAGTTTCCTTAAATATAGATTTATATGTTCCACCTCTACAATTCTTCCATGCAAAATCATATATATATTACAAAATGCTATGTTAAAAGACAAGTTATTAGCTTTTATATCCATTTACTGATATTAATCCCTGAAATTAAAGCCTATATTTTAAATTCAACAATAACATTAAGAACATCTTTAATGGCTAAAGTTAGAAACACACACAAAAGTACAAAAAAGCACAGCAGGAGTACACCAATAGTCTTTATCAATTTATGAAAAGTTCTGCCTATTTGTGAAAATAGGAGTATTTTCCTTTCTCATTGAAATTGAGACTTTACAGATGGTTGACATCAGGGACTCTTTTTTACCTCGAGACATAAGCAATACATTGACTAAGAGAAAATCTCATAGTTCGCTCATTCAAACCAGACGCTTTTGTCAGTAGCGGTAACAATGTGTACTCAATTACCTGGCAGAAAAAGCAAAGAAGCAGCGTTGAACATTAAATTACAAAGATCACTGACAATGGGAATTTGTAAGGATAAATGAACACTTATTTCTGTGAAAAGAGGCAGAAAACAGTAATTTCTGTCTGATGTAGGACGAGGGTGGGAGGTGACACTAACTATTGCTACCAAAGTCCATGGAGAAAAGCAGCAGAAGAGGGCTAATGTCCCACGCCATCCCCACAGCCCTGCTCAGCCATTCCATGGCTGTATCTGACTCCAGTTCCCTTCACCAAGTCTGATCTTGATCCCAACTTATGGGCCAACATCTCAGCCTGACCTTGGCCTGTGCCATGGAGGTGCCCAATGCCCCACAGCAGAACCTGCCTCCAGCTAGCCCCCCAGCCATGCTTCCTGGCAGGGACCTTGCTCCCTGGACAGGCCCTGGCTGGTGAGGCCATGCCCTGCTGGGGAGACCCCACAGACCCCCACCCCCCAGGGAACTCCGAGCCTCACTGTGTCCTGGCAGTAAGTTTCAAAGAAAAAGGGAGGGGGAAGGGGAAAGAAGGTAAAACGTTTTCCAGTAACCAATTTCCCCATAAGATCAACTCAGATCATCTGACTGATACTCAGATATACACAAAGCACTAGAAATCTCACAGCTAATTCTTGCATTCAGAATATTAAACAAGTTCCTTCAGCGATCAACTCAAAAACAGCCTTTTTGGAGAAGGTTTTCTCAAGTGGAGAAGAGTCTTTGTCTAACATTTTTCTCAGCTTGTTCTAACAAAGCACCCTCAAAACATTAGGTGCATTCATCACCTATTGCTCTGCTGAAAACAAAATAAATAGAAAAAAATAGCAGTCCATTAGCCTTAAGTAGCTTGTGAGAATGTTTGTGTTTCACATGGATAAATTTAATTAGTGCTGTGGGTGGCAGAGCTCCATTACTCCCCACCTTCATCCTTTGTAAAAATTACCTAACTGCAATACGAACCATATCCTTTCAAACAGCGGTCTACACTTCTATTTAGAAAACACAGACATATGGTCTGCGGCGCTAATTCCACAATATGGGTAAAATCATAGACAGTTTAAGTGAAGTCAACCAACGTAATTGTAACCTACAAAAAAGTCTGGAGCCAACTGTAGTACCAATAAGATGCCTTTGGAATGCTATGCCGCTTGTTGTTTCTGTAAATTTAAAAGACTTACTGAAAGTTGAGAACATTTGTAAAGAAATAAAAATGGTCTTTTTTGGCATTACACTGTGTATTTACATCAGCATGAAAAGTCATTATCTTCTGTATTTGCTTTTTGCTAAGCAGCTGTGTTCACTGCAGAAGCATTAACCAAGCATATTCTATCCGTAAGGCAAAAAAATAAAAATAATAATAAAAAAATCTGTCTACAGTAAGCAATACTGCTTATACTTGTATTGATGCTGTGTGGCACCTTTCATTTCTCCAGTGAAAGGATTTCATAAAGAACCTCCCTATCTACTTTATTTTTTTAGTTATTCTAATTATAGATACAAAACTTCGTTCCCTTATCATGAGCCACAAGGCAAGAGAGTTGTTTCTCAAAAATTTTACTAGAACAAGTCTGCAGTTTTTTAACCAGATGTAACATAAATCTAAACTTGCTCTCAAAAGCCACTGCACGTGCCTTGTGCTGGCTTGTACATAAAAGCCAACCTACAGGTATATTCCAGGAAGACCCTATAGCAACTGTCCAGTACCTAAAGGGGGCCTACAGTAAAGCTGGAGAAGGGCTGTTTACCAGGGCAGGAAGGGATAGGACAAGGGGGAATGGATTTAAACTGAAAGAGGGGAGATTTAGATTAGAGGTTAGGAAAAAATTCTTTCCTGTGAGGGTGGTGAGGCACTGGAACAGGTTGCCCAGAGAAGCTGTGGATGCTCCATCCCTGGAAGTATTCAAGGCCAGGTTGGATGGGGCTTTGGACAACCTGGTCTAGTGGAGGGTGTCCTCTCAGACCGCAATTCAAACATCCTCAGAAAAGCTGCGGTATCTTTTAAGGGAAAAGATACTTCTAGAATGCTTGACCAAGAGCTGCATTCACGTGCATCTTACACAATGTAAAAAACCAAAGTAAGTAGAAAGTGGACTTACTGCCCCCAACTCTACTGATGAATCCTTGGCCACTGAAGGAATAGAAACTCTTTAGGTGAAGGGGAAAAGCTCTACAGGACTTTAGCCAGAAAAGGCTTTAGTAGGAATGATTAGTTGACTATTGCAAGGAACACATAAGAGCCCATGATCATAAGACATCCCTCTAACAAGAAACAGATCTTGATTTATATTTTATGATCTCTTGAATAATCAGTAGGGTCATTTGGCTTTTTGTTTGTTTGCTTTGTATGCATGCATACAACCACACCTATATATAATACCTATTTATAAAATGTAACAAATTGTGCCACAGACCAAAGCCCATTGAGGAAAATCCCCAAATGCCATAAATAGTTCTAATTTCAGGCTTAAACATTTGTGTATTTAACATGCACATTTCTTGACTGTTCCATCAAAAGCAAGTTTAGTCTTTCTCAATTCACAATGCTAGGATTGCCTACCTTTGTTTAATCAGAACTGAATTTCCCATTAAGTCTCCTTTTCTCCTTTCCCTACTGGCATATACACAAGAACATAAAAATAAAGGACAGAGTGTTAAGCAAGACAGAAGGCCCTGCAGTGTCAGTCATTAGTAAGTGAATTCTTGTGGTTATTTTCAGAATAAATATTTTCTCTAACATTTGATATTGCAGGGATTCCCAATACTGTCCTACTGTTTGAGCAGTGCTGGAGCTAGCTCCACAGAATTTGCCATTCTTAAATAACTTAACAGATTAGTCAGCCCAGGAGTTTAAAATATCACAACACTCAAAAATATCTGCTCTGAATATTCACTTACTTTGTAGGGGCTTAATCATTCTTATCTCAAGTGCAACATGGATATCCCAGTTAATGAATTCAAACAGTGAAAGGTATCAAGACAATAACAACTTTAAGATCTCATAAAATTTATTCACTCAGTGTTTAACAGTCATAATTTCACAGATCCAAGATTTCATAGTTCCAAAGGTTTTTGTTTACTTTGCTGTCTTGAGAAACTACTCTTCCTCATCCCAGAAAATTGACTACAGTGATAGCATACTAAGTCAACAGCGCTTTGATCTACCAACTGCAGCAATTTCCAGCAGTGGCTGCACACTTGCCCAGGGGAAAAAAAAAAAAAAAAAAGGCAAAAAAAGCTCAATGAATGCATTGAGCTGCATTCCAGCCAATACTCTCCCAAAATCCAACTATTTTAACCTGAGAGAGTTCCTGAGATGAATATGATGCCAATGTTAGGTACCCTTCATTTAACTATCTTCCATGAACTCATCCAGTCTAACTACTGAATTTTATTATATTGTTATAAGCTCATAAACCAGATGAGCTTGACTATGGACAAAAGAGACCACAGTGCTTAATCTTACAGCAACCATGCAGAGTGTTTGCCTTGGAATGGAAACGCAGATATAGGAAACTCATCTAATCCTAGTAATTTTTCAGATATTTAAAGATGCCTCTTTTCATGAAAGTCAGGAGAGTATTTCTGAACTATGCTTCAGTTTCAGATATCTGTTCAGATAAAAGGAGACTTCAGTCTCTGTCTTCCAGGCTGAGAATATTGTTTACCCGCTACTGATCTTTAGTCATCAGATACAATAGTAGAAAACACACAAGAATTGTCCACAGATAACGAAACCTGACTCAACTCTCTGCAGATCTGGCTAGCAAGAGTCAACATAGTTTATTTGCCAGAGAAGCTATTAACATTTTGCAGACTTTTTGCCTGCATACTAATAAACGCCTCCTGCTACGAAGGGGGACAACAAAAAGCAAGGAAAAATATTGATCTTTCAGTAAATTTGAACATAGCATAAAAATTTTTTTTGAGTGAGATCTTTTTAAATTACATCCTTTTTTCATAAAAATAAGCACTCCCTCAGGAGACAGCACACAAGTCTTATCTTTCACATGGAAGAACATATTCTGTTACCATATATTACATTCCTGGTTTACTTGGATTCTGCAGTCCTTCCCTCTGCTTTCCATTCCCTCTCTATAAATTATAATGGTAAATTCATTACATAGGCCTCAAAAGAGGGATTCAGTGAGAAAGGAAGCACTAACTGACAAACTGGAAAATCCACTAATCTAGTTGGTACTATGTGGCTATTGGCAGTAACGTATAGAAGTCCCAATCCCATTGCTGAAGACCTGGGCCTTCTCATCATAATCCAGTTTGTTTGTCTTCAAGGAGAAATCAGAAAAGGTGCAAGAAATTTGTAACGAGGTTTTCTTTAAAAAAACAAACAAAAAAACCCCACCAAAAACCCCACACAACCCCCATTAAAAAAACAACTTCAATGTGATAGAGTAATTTGAAAATGCAGTTATTCTTCAGTCTGTGCAAATAACAAAGGGTTACATTAAGACCGGAGACATAAAAACACTGTTCGTGAATATACTAGCTGGACATCACATATATGGCTCGATAAAGTAATAACCAAGATAAATGTAATCTTCTAGTTGAGTGAATTAAACAGTTAAAATAATCAATCGCAAGGATGGAGAGGAGAAAAATCTATTCAATGCCCTTGTTTATGATCCACTAACGGTTAGGTCATGGTTGACTTCACTTTTAAGGTTCAGTGTTTTCCATTCATGAGATTAACATAAAAGACACAGGGCTGACGTACATCATGCAGTACTTTAGCTGTGTACATTCGCACTGTCATTTCACAGCATGGGGAAATGCTGAAAGCTGACTCTGTTTGCTTTTTACATGTAACATTATCTTCAGAGTGTTTTCTTTATTACATTTTAATTACAGTACCTATAACTTAATGTTCGATTTCAACATTATCAGAGTAGCTTTCCTACAGCTATGGGATCTCCCTACATTTTTAATATATGCTATTCATCAGCACTTTTAAAATTAGACAAAATGTTCTAAGCAGCTAACAAGAGCAAAGAAGATACATTATCACATACCTTGATCTGACATTACACAACAGAGCATCATAAAGAAAAAAGAACAGGATCAAAGTTGCACTAGCAAGATGATTCTCAGACAGCAATGATCATGCAAAACTGTTCTCAATAGTTAACTTTTTTCCTTAGCCTTCCTTCTATTGAGTAACCAGCAGAACAAAGTTTTTGGAAATACATGATTGTTATGAATCAATTTGGTATCAAGTTTTAAGCTTCAGGGTGCACTAGGCAGGACACAATGACTCACTGCAGTAGAGCAAAAGCAGAGGAAAAAAATGTAAAATGGATTCAGAGCTAGACTAGGACATGGAAGAGAGAATAAGGATAAGAGCTTGAATTCATTCTAATTCTATAATTACTGAGCTGGATGCATAACTTTTTTATTGCACTATAGTCTAAAAATCTCTATATGAAGCTGAACTGTACCAGATACATCTAAACCAAAAAAAGCCCCAACTTCTGGTAATAGTGGAATTTACTGCCAGAGGGGCACTACTGGAACAAAAGTAGTTAAAGATCAGAATTGGAGAGTTTATTTATAGGTATTGTCATGGTCTGGGAATAAAGCAAAAGGCCTCCACAAAGTAGCAAAATTGAAACCTTCAATGTTGTATCGCACTAAAAAAACTGACTGAAGTGGATGTGGACTGCTGCCTCCTTTAATTCATCAGGTCCTAAGTAGAAATTGCATAGTAAATTTCTACTAACATTGCACACACTGTCCTCTCTGATTCACCACTTTCATTCATCTCTCTGCTTTCTAATTTATAAAGACACAAACAAAGCATAAATATTCACGTCAGATCTGGAAACAGACCATGAAGCTTTTCTTCTTAGTTAAGGAAGGATCAAACGTAAAATAGTGCTACAAACAGGTTTTGAAAATGATACACTCAACATGTCAGTGAAGACTGAAATAAAGTCTGGTGCATTTAAATCCTGGAAGTGAGCTGCATGACTTGTACAGAAAGATAAAAGGAGAAAAACATTTCATAGATTCATAGAATGCTTTGGGTTGGAAGGTACCTCAAATATCATTTAGTACCAACTCCCCTGCCACGAGCAGGGAGACCCTCCACTACACTAGGTTGCCCAAAGACCCATCCAACCTGGCCTTGAACACTGCCAGGGATGGGGCCTCCACAACCTCTCTGGGGAACCTGTTCCAGTGCCTCACCACCCTCACAGTAAAGAATTTCTTCCTAATATCTAATCTAAATCTCCCCTCTCTTAGTTTATACTCAAGTCCCCCTTGACCTATTACTACACTCCCTGGTAAACAGTCCCTCTCCATCTTACTTGTAGGCCCCTTTAGGTACTGGAAGGCTTCTATAAGGTTTCCCCAGTGCCTTCTCTTCTCGAGGCTGAACCGTCCCAACTCTCTCAGCCTGTCCTCATAGGAGAGGTGCTCCAGCCCTCTGATCATCTTTGCGGCCTTCCTCTGGAATTGCTCCAACAGCTCGATGTCTGTCTTGTGCTGGGGACCCCAGAGCTGGGCGCAGCTGGTGAGGACTCACAATATCAGAGTAGAGGGGCAGAATCACCTCCCTTGACCTGCTGGTCACACTGTTTTTGATGCAGCCCAACATATAGTTGGCTTTCTGGGCTGCAAACACACATTCCTGGGTCATGTTGAGCTTCTCATCCACCAACACTCCCAAATCCTTCTCCTCAGGGCTGTTCTCAACCCATTCTCCACCCATCGTTCAATATATACTTCAATACTTCAACATATACCCTTAAAAATCTTATGTTTGGTCTATTCTCCAGCAGGAAAGGTAAATACCATTACTAACCTTAACTGTTAAACACTGCACAGGATCAGATCCTAGGAAGTTAGATTTATACGTAGTAAAATAGTTGGAGATTATATATAACCTTCTGCAGAATAACAATGAAGAAGTCAAGAAGTCTGGTTATGTCTCAACTACCATGAAGCTGTGATAAACTGGATAGCTAATAAATATCTGACTCTAGAAAACGCTGTTTGAAAACATCTAATGTTAGAGGGGATGATGTCATCATAAAAGTCTTACAGATACATCTTGATCTTTGCAGTGAAGGTGTGATTGATGCAGACAGTTGAAATGTAAATACAGGGAAAATATAGTGATCAGAATTTAATTTTTTCATGCTAATCTGGATTTGATGGTATTAAAATTATTTCAAATACAAAGTCTTTCCTCTAACCTGGCCTGAGAACTGGAAAAGAGTCTCTTTCAAATCACAACTACAGTTATCACCCACTCTAAACAGAGTCAGATTGAGTTGCCTAATTGTAGCTTTTCCTGAAAATTCTCTTTTGTCTGGACTCCAGAACTTCAGATATTCAAGATCCTTTCTGGTTCTCTCCTTCACACTAATGACCAGCATTCACACACAGTATTCAGTTTTATGACTGGTGCAGTCAGTTTCACTGACTAATTTTTAAAAAATATTTTGTTTCAGGTTTTTCTGTTTGGTTGGTTTGGGGTTTTTGTTTGATTGTTTTTTTAAGTATAGGAAGAAAGAATTTTAAAACTTGGCTAGAGAAAGCACTCTAGATATTTTTCCGTGAAGTTATTACATAACTTTGGCAAATTTACCATCGAGCCCGTTGGAGCAGGAATCAAACCCAAGACTGACCCAAGAACTTCGCATCACCTACACCAAATCAAAGAACCATTTCTGGGTGGGAAAACTTGATTAAATGCACTCAGGCTCAATATACTACCTTGAGAGTTAGCCACACTAACATCTGGAAACTAAATCACAAGAGAAGCAGCCGTGTGCCTGACTCACCCAAATATCCTAAATAATTCTTGGCACCTTATCAAACATATCACTTTCACTGAGAAACATATATTAACAACTCAAATCTCTCTATTGCAGGGCAAATTATTTCCTAAAACTTTATACAGTGAGTATTGTGCCTAATGAGGCATTACACATTAGACTGGCTCCCTGTACAGAGTGGTTGGCAGAAATCAGCATTTTGGAAACAAAAACTCAGAAGAAGTTTTTTGGCTTCCTTATGTTACCCTCCCATCATTACGACAGCAAGTAATGGCCACTCAGAAATCCTTCAGAAATAAATTTACACTCAAATATTTATTTTTATTCTATAGTTTAAGACATTGCTAAAATAACTGCATACAACAAATGGTAGGGTTATGTTTTTGTTGATTTACTTTTGTTTCTTCATTAGATAAAAAAAGAAAAATTGCCCCTTCCCTTTCAGATCTATTGAGATATTTAGCGTTCCTGTTCCCCTCCACTCAGTTTCATTGCTGAACAGCTTGTTCTTCATTCCCTGTCTCATTCAATTTACATGATTTTCAGCCTGTTTCCTTCTTGCGATTACTGTTCCAAGCCTTTAGCTGGTGGCTTATGAGATCAACGTATCTTGTAACCGAAACAACTCTGTAGCAAGAAAGCTTTTTCAAATTAAAACCAAAAGTGCTATGGGTTATAAATTTATTAAAGACAGGGCCTCTTATACTAGCATATTTCAGTCTGTATTCCAAAAACGAGTTTGAGATCTATGGGGTTTTTCCATTAGACTTTCCATTAGACTTTTCAGAGCTACGTGTGCACAAGTATGCCTTCTTTCACCAAGATATACATGATCAGCATTTAGTATGACAGTTTCCCCTGCAAAACTGCTTTTCTCATGGTATCAGAGCATCTTACATTTTTTTTTCCTAGTTTAATATAAAAGACGTGTGTGTGTGTGTGTATAAGCATGTACCTATTAGGTAACTGAGCAGACTTTGAATCCCTTTGCCATGTGATACAGATTCGCTGTCTGTTTTTAAGCTATGAGCACACACTACTGTTAGCAGGGACAAATAAGTTAAATCGGTTACATTGCGTACTGGAACTCAAGCGTTTCAACATGCTGTAGTCCACCTGCCCGCTCTGTTAGTCCTCAGTTATGTTACTTCCTTTACGCATGAATAGTATTTTTTTCTGGGTTTTCATCTAGCCTGACAACATCAGGTGTGTGCAAGCCTTTTATTTTATTTTCCCCAGAAAAAATATATGCAAACCTTTTATTCACTGTACAATAGCTATTCAATTATTTTTCCAAGGCCTGCAAAGCAATTTTCCTAAGGATCCCTAGGAAGGAACAATAAATCATCTCTCTTTGTATCCTGGTATGATATACCATCTTTACAACCAATGACCTGAGGAATGAAATCTACCTGTACCTTAAAATGACAGAAAAATAATAATATGGGCCGTCACACAGGAACAGAACATCTGAGACATCGGTGAGGTCTACCAACAAGTTTACTTGTGGTTCAGATGCAAGTCCAACAATTGAATAATCCTGCAGTGATATTTCAATGAGTTTATATTTCTGAAATACAGTATCATAGCATCCTCTCAGTAAAACAAAACCAACTGAAAACGCAAAGTGTCTTAGAACTAGGTATTATCAGAATCAAATACATTTTTCAAATAAAATCAATTTATAATAGCCACAGAATGAAAAGGTCTTTAAATCTTCATGAGGTATCCTCCCATTCCTGGGTACTTTAAAACATAGTGAATTCTTTTAGCTTTGTCATAATTTTATTTAGATTAATATCTCAGTTTGTTTCATTCTTAGTAGCAGATGTTATTCAGAGAACAAAAACAAGGGACAGTGACACCTACCCTAGGCATTTCTCATTTGTGCCAAATTTGAAAAAAACCCAGTGTTCCTGCTCAGTTTTCATTTTCACACATACATCTCCGTTATGAACGCAGACATACCTACAGCCACATAGTCTTGCATAAATTGCCAGCTCCCTGTTTCAAACCTGCCTTGCCTTAGAGTCAGCAAAGAGGAAGCAGCAAAATGACAAAGTTATACTTGCCCTGGTAGCAGCCTGCTGCCCATCCAAATCACACGAGCTATGCTTTAGGGAAGGTCAGACCTACTCCAGGTGTGCAGATCCATTACATTTCACATCAGCAGTGGCTCAGTCACAGGGGTCATCATCCCCTTCCTCTAGAGCAAGCTCAGTGGTCTGCACAGAGAAAGATTGAATTCCAACACCAAGTTAAAGTTATAAGCCTGAGAGTCAGTATTTATGGCGCTATCACTGCAGCCTGCTTTCCCACTTTAGACAGGTCAGCACAAATTTATCAGTTAAATCAATGAAATATTTGAGATGGGTATTTCTCTTCTCGCACTTGGTAACAAAATTCCTGTTGTACAAAACCCCTGAATTTTTGTAGATTACTCAAGACAGCTTAATAACACAAATTAGACTAGACAAAAACACCATTCAACAGTCAGATTACTTATTAATGAAAATCACACGAGGCTTTCTTTGATCCAGTGGGGAAAAAAATCAATGAAACTATGTTCATGATTTAAAAATAAAACAAAACCCACACTCAAAAAAAATCCACCTAAATCACCCACAAATAGAAGATATGTTCATATTGCAATGATTATATTTAGACACAAAGAACAATTAACACATTGTCACTTTTAATATCAGTACTTTTTTCTATTATATGTAATATATTTTGTAAAAAGATTCTGCTATTAATCATATAAACGTTATCACCTAACATACCTCTCCTTTACCTTTTTTCATAATAGAGGCTAATAGTGTTTCATTTTTCATTTGCTTATATGTGTCAAGGACAACCAAATGCAACACACAAAAGCACAGCATGATCCATGGATGTTTGTGGTGGTACATGCTCTGTAATTTATCCTAATAAAATTATTACAGCACAGAATAGAATTAACAAGGTTGAGGGTAATTGAGCTGATATGTTATTGTGTACTAATTTTAAAAGGTTTTTTCCAAACAGTGAATAGCTTGTTCAAGAGATTCATGTTTGAATCTTCTGCAGGAGACACACACACAACTGGACATCATCAGGTAGAAGAAATGCAGGGGTCTTCCCCACCTTCTTAAAAGATAGGCAGTCTCATCAGATAAGTTTAGTTTTCTGGTCACTCCCTGAAGCACAAACTACTACTGGTTCCAAAACCAGTTCTTTCTGGAGATTTAGGCTGATGGCTTAACCTCTTTGATTCAGTCTTCCTGTCCTTAAGAGATAGATGAAACTGAACATGAGCTTGTTATGAGGATTCAGTAACCAGCACGTACCTTCAAAACACGATGAAGACAAAAACCGTAATAACCTAATTACTATGTACTATGATGGTAAGAAATATTCCTAGTTGAATGCCACCTAAAACATTGTGGCTTTTGCAATTTTAAGATCAATAGGGAATGAGTTGTCAAACAGTTCCATGTAACTTGATGAGACAGGACTAGCTTCTTTTTCCTCCCTCTAACTCCTCTTTTCTAGAATATACAGTCTTACATTCTACTGCTCCAGTCTGATTTCCAAGCACTTAACCAGAGGAGCAACTGCCAGGATGAGATCCTTGTGTCTAACATTGGTCAGCAGAAACAAGAAAATGTTACGTCTGGCAGCTGTAGCAGGACTACACAGAAACTATGTTTTAGCTCTTCTACATTAGGCAAAGATTGGTACACTCACTCGCAAGTTAGCTTAGTGCTACATCATACACTAGAAACAGTAAGCTCTTAATATGTTTTTATTTGGAAAGATATGAAAGAATTTTACTTCTGTGACTTATTTCATTACTGATTTGAAAGCATCAGTTAAATGTCTCTTAAAAATACTACTAAAACAGAATATCATTAATATTTTAATACTGTTTGTGGAAGGCTAATGTGCAAGTGGATGTAGCAACTGAAGTAAATATTACAGTGGAATCATTTGTGTAACACTAAGTATCGTGGTCAAACTTAAAATGAGAAATTTGTGTTCTTGCTCCATAGAAGACCGTCACACAAAACTCATCCCACAGCTACATTCAAAATCCTGGCCAGATAACCCACAGAAAAGGAAGTCACTCATTTAATTTCTCTGTCAAGATCAATTTTGATAAAACTTTATCACAGTCTATGTAAATCCTGCTGGTTCTATCCCTGCTCAGTTCCTCACAGCTTTCCAATAATTATAATGTGGATTTGTGAACTTAAACAGAAAATAAACTCATTAATTTCTTTTATAATGGCAGTACTATAGCCATTGTCTTCAAACTCTGTACCAAATACCCAAAGGCTGCCTAAAGAGTTCCATTATTTTATTATCAAAACTTTGATTTCATCTTTCTGAGAAAATCCAGTAAACAAATTATTTAGAAATGAAACGTAATTTATTTAAGAAGAGTACATGTCCCAAGAACAAACTGTAATGCCAGCTGTTGAAACCAACTAAATGTGTTTGTCCTTTGGCTTTAACAAGAGTAAGTACACTCAATAATTTGATATCTAAACATGTTCAGAAAGAGCCAAACAAACAAGGGTTTATCCTCAAGGAGAACTGCTGCTCTGCTGAGGAAATGAAAGAAATGAGAGCTTTCAAAATGTAGATTCTTTTTTGACACTGCAGAGCCAGGGTGGTTTGCACCCTCCCACCTTCTCGGGCACAGGGAGAGGTGTGGGAGGTTGACGTTGCAGAAAAATTCTGAGATTTTATTTAACTAAAAATTAAAGGCATCAGATTCTGTTTGCAAACTGAAAACATCTTGTTAAAAAGCATGACACGTCTAAGGCTTTATGAAAACATTTTCTTGTATTGGCAGTGAGGAGAAGTCAAGTTATCTCAGATTCCTCTCTGCTGAATGAACCAAGTCATTAAACTGGCATTTGCATTGAAAGGCTTTTCACAGGGCTTTCTGTCAGGCCTTTCAAACAGGAATGAAATGAATGAGGGCCAGCTTACAAATGATGCATTGTTGAATGTATGTGGGAGCAAACAGCCACCATTGTGAGTGCAGGTGGGAAAGAAAAATGAATAGACAAGGAAGCTCAAGGAGATGGAGAATCTCATTATTGATGGACTATGTGCATGTCTTTAATGAAGTTTACCCAATAAAAGATGGATTTTCCCCTGATATTCCTCTTTAAAAATTAAGCTGAAAAATATACAGTGCTGAAACATCTCAAAGATTATATATGCTTCTGTTTTGTCATTATACTACTAATCAATATCTACAAAGACTCTCCCCCTTCAAGTATCCCAAAGCATTCAAGGATTTCTAAAGTCAAGTTAATCTCATTGTCTTTCATTCAGATGAGGAAACTGAGGCCTGTCACCAATAGCATGCAAGAATGACTTAAAACTTAGTATTTTTTAACTCCAGTCCTTTATTTAAGGAATTACACGTTGCTCTTCATTTTATCTTCTCTAAAGTAGGATGCAACAATGTGCCCTAATGCCAAAAGTTTAAACAAACAAGAAGAAAACCAAAAACAACAGACGCTTCAATAACACTGCATGGAAAATATCTCCCTGTCACAGTCTTTCTCTCTGTAAATAGTCTCAGACAACCTTCTTCCAGGTTCTTCACAGCTGCTTCATCAGTTCTCTATCCTATTGTCTGGTGGCAGCTTTTATACACACTTTCCTCACTGATAAGGAACTTCGACACTCATTTGAAAACATTTCTTTGCCATTCTTTTGTCTTCCTCCTGCTTTTGTTTTGCAATGGAACACGCTTAGGCAGTAATTTTGTACTGTAGTTTTGGTATCATTTACTAATACGGTCTCTCACCATTTAATTTTGCAAGCCTCTGTGTTACTATTTACAATGAAAATGCTAATTCTACTACTTTTCAACTTACAACCTGTATCTCCCTTTCCCAAGAATATCGTTACCTTTACTTGATTTTTATAAACTACTTATTTTGTTTCTCAACCTCCATGTCAGAGATCTTACCTACTTCACAGTTTGCCTCCACATTAATAATATTGAACAGTGTGAGATCAGGAACTGATCCCCAATGGGCTGTAGTAGAAATACATCTGCAATAGCCTTTTGATATGATTGTGCCTTTCTAATGGAGTCAACATGCACAGTGTCTTTTTTTTATTAATCTGTTTAAAATTTAATAAAAGCAGCTCCCTAAAATGCCTTATAAAAGTCTAAGGACATGTTTCTGCCATGCAGTACATATAATACCAAGTCACCTGAGCTACTGCCAGCTTAGAACCAAAATACCGTCACTGCTGCATCAGCAGCAAAGAGCTGAACGCTTTACAGAACTTTTACTTCCACTAGAAGAGCAAACACCCTTGAAATCAAAGATCTAATCCAAAGCTGAAGTCAGAAATGGACCATAAGCTGTGAATCCCAAACTCACCCACCTAGGTTGTTCAAAGAGCCAGGATTCAGACATACCTCTGTATACTTTGCTCACCTTAGCTTTGTGTTGATTATGTATCTCATTTGCTGCTGACCATTATGCATTCCAGAGACATTATGCAAGTCTCATCAGGGACTAATAAGTGAATGTGAGATTTTGAACCTAAAAGTTTCAAACTTAAAAGCACTATAAAAGATACACTCAGAATTTAATTAAAAATACAAAGCTAGCTTGACAATGTTTTGTTTGTGGCTTTTGTTTGGTTTGTTTGGGTTTTTTTAATTGATTAGAAATAATTATATTACTTTTTTACACTTAAGATACAAGTATTAGGTTGGACATTCATCCAATCTTCGTTCTTCTTAAATATTGATGTAACACTATTAACGTTCTGGAATTTCCCTAATGGTCCAAGATTTATGATATATCAATGTTACAGATGACTTGTCCAGATAAGTTTTAAAATAGCTGCAAGAAGTTCAGTCGAAATATCTTGATGAAACTCAAAGGTTAAAAACATTTTGCTTCAAGAAATGCACTACCTACTAGGAAAACAAAATATTTCATTGTCAGTTAACTATATAAATTGGTACTTTTCCAAAGCAACAATAAGACACATTCATCTTCCTGAATTATTGGTAATACCACTGGTTCTATGATGTTAGATTTACATCATCTTGTATTTCCTTTCGTCCCCAAGATATACATGCTTATTTATAAAAATATGTAATAAATTTTATAATACATATATTTTAAGCACAGTTTCTATATATCAGCCTTCTTTTTATTACCCTCAGATACCTTTATGTGTCATTTTATATCATCATCTGTAGTTCCTAAAAAAAAAAAAAAAAGAGATACAGGTACTTTTAAGTTTTTCTGACTTTATTTGGTTGATTGGTTTTTTTGGTTGTTGGGTTTTTTTCAAGTTTTGTTTTCTCTATAAACTATTTGTTTTGAACCACGAAGCACACTTTTTAAGATCATAAAATGTTCTGAACACAGTTCCTAAACATTGGTTAGTCTTCACTCTAAACACCCTCTCAGAGGTTCAAGATTCTCATCTGTTTTCAACTGTACCTAACCTAGATTGAAAATCAGGCATGGTTTCTATTGGAGTTTTCTTTCCATGTATAAGTCATAATCCTATTATACCATATACTTTTTAGTTCTTTCCTTTATTATACTGTCACATTTATGCCCAATATAAAACTGCCTACCTAGTATGTAAGGTTTTTGAGCATGGAATTTATAGTCTATAGAAGAGCTAAAGTTGTTTGGGTTGGAAGGGTCAGGGGACACCACACACCACTGTCAGCATTACATCTCCAGCATATGCAATTCAAACTGAAACCATCTATGCTAAAGCATTTTTTCCCCCATCATTTTATAGATGGCAAAGAACTGGATATTCCATTTTCTTGTGTGATTTGGCAATTGACAGGAGAATAATAAATACTACATTTACATTTTATATCAGGAACATGCAAATATTCTAGTTCATTTTTTCTGGTTACCAGGAATTTGGAAATAAGTAACATCATTTTACATGAGTGCAACTTCATTTCTGTTTCACCCACTTAGTCATTCTTAATAAGGTCATAAATATTTATTTTAACATTTCAATTCCAGGAACTGAAATAGCCATATTTTAGTTACCACTTCATCAAGTTTAAATTTGGAAATGAGCAATTCCAGTTAATCTTTAAAATAATAAGAATAATTAAGCTCCTAATAGTGAGTTTGGCTATTACACAATTTCTTTTCATATTCTGGCAGCCTGATTGTTGTCTTTCTCTGTTTTGACTCTGTGCTAAATAAAACATGTATCTACCTCATTCCATACCTCCTCAGCACTTCAGTCATGAGTTTAAAAGATTCTGATGTGTCGAGAAGACTCATTCTTGAACACAATTTCCCTCTGCACTGGGCAAAAATCAGAAGTTGTACAAAACGATCCTTCCACTGAAAATGAACCAAAATACATTCACAGTCTGCATGCACTTGCTTAGTTATTAATTCACATTAAACATCACCCTCTATTCGTTGAACAGAAAAGAGATCCAGAATATTTGGGACAATTTTCTCCTATTTCCTCTGAAGTGATGAAGTGATCAATTTCTCCAGAAGCATTTATTTTTTTTTATTTATTTTTTTTTAGTTCTGTATCACAATCCATAAAGCCTCACTAGTAAGTTGTAGGGAGTGTCCCTGTTGTTTGAACAAGCTGTGTTTCACATCCATGAGATGACAATTTTTCCTGCTGTCACTGGTTTGGAAAAGATTTCTTTAATTCACCTGAATATAACATTTCAAGTGAGGATTATCTGTCTTCTGGGCATATGACTGGTATAACAGTTGTGAAATTAAAGGACTGTGTACAATACTGTAATACAGTACATCAACTATTAGTCTGGATTCCTCAAAAAAACAAAACAGAACAAAAAAAACCCAACAAAAAAACCACTAGACCACCCCCCCCAAAATCTACCACAAACCAAAACTTGCCACCACTACTCCCCTTCCCCACAAAATAGCAATAAATATGGCACAAATTACAAATCAGAATTCATGACCTTTATTTATGCTACAACTGTACTGAGGACAGACCTGTACCTAAACAAGCCTCTCAAACTTCTCTTCCAAATATCCTTCAACATGATTCCCTGAAAATCCTGTTGATTAGCTTCATTCATCCAGAAGCTGCTTTGTCTTTAAGCTTTGCACTCAGACCTCCTCCACAGTGTCATACCTTTTTTTTTTTCTCTCTTTAAAACTGTTCAAAAAACACCACTTCACCTAGTTTCAGCCAACACTGCTGGCATCAAGATGCAAACAGTACTGTTTTGCCTGTACTCTTCAAGGTCAGTAAGTCTTCAGCAAGGTCCAACTTCAAAGAGTCAATATTTAACACTTTGTAAACCAGACGTAATACCTGAATATAAAAATGAATATCTGATAAAAATTCACTGGAAAAAAAATCACAAACCTAAGTTTTCATGAAACACATTAGAACTTCTAAGCTCTTCAGTTCCAAGCTCATCGTTAGCCCTGCTTTGCTTGTTATTGAAATGCTATGTATTTCAGACAGAGATGACTCTCAGATTGTATTATGCTCCTCTAGTTCATGCACACACACACCCCCTTTAACTGTAACCTATGTTTTCAGGAATTCAGTCTCAATTATTTTTTTTTATACTACAGCTTAAATGAAAAGCTCCATTTCACTACTTTGCATAGATCAGAATGTAAAAACCACCCAAAATATCCTAAAATCTTTAATATGCATATCATAAGCTCTTTAAAGTATGCCGCCCACCTCAAAATCACAGGGAACAGCTCAGAAAAAAAACAGATTGAATTATTAAATGAAATGTTGAGAGCTCTGTCAGAGTAACAAGGAGCTAAACTGTAAAGATTCAACAGCACCGAGAGTGTGGAGCTCCTCTTCACAAGAGTTGATAAGTAAATGGAAGTGACACCCAGGAACTCGTAAACTTGACAAGTAGGTGAAAGAAAATAGAAAGGACTTTGTTACCAAGTCTGCCATCTGTTTTTACAGCATCATATGTCATTTATATAAAAAGTAGATAAGAGATTTAAATCAGAAATTTATTAGACTGTATGTTAGCGATATACCAGGCACTCATTATACTGGTGGTATCAGTCACTCACTGAGATGAAGCACCTGATATTAAGTGAGCATATCCAAGCAGCAGTTGAACAACAGTTCTCAATCAGCCTACAGGCCAAAACCTACAACTAGGTGCAGCTATCTCCTACAAAACCTGCCTCTCAAAGTAAACACAGAAGTAGGATGCAAGTTCATGATTACCTCAGGCCAGCTAAACAGTAGGTTTAGTAGGTTAGTACTTAGCTGCGGGCTAAACGCTAAAAATGCAGACACATGCAAGTTCAATTTGCTGCAAATCATTCAGCAGGCTCCTCTGCTACTGGGTTAGCAAATTAGTCTGATGATTTGGGCAGCCACATAAACTAAAAATAATAAAAACCATACTCCCCAAAACTTACAGAAAAGCAACAGTAGAAGAGAAGGAACAATTAGAAGAGAAGGAAAAAGGAGAGCCCACCCTTCAGCTGCATGTCAGTCTTAACTCAAGTGTGCCGCCGCTGCAGTTCGTCACTTTAAGCTGACATAAAACCTGTCAAGGAGCAATCAAGCTATCGCCGTATGCTTCTGCCCTACCAGTTCCTGTGCATCTTCCAGACTCTGGAACAAATCCATCAGAGTTAACCAAGCAAAAGAAACTGTTTTACTCACCACATCTGTTTCCTAATCTGGTTCAACAAGTGGACACACAGCTCCCCTAACTCACTGGCAGGGGGGTTCGCAAGGATACATCCATTTTCCACTCACTGATTCTCCTTCCCTTCCCCTTTACCACATGAACACAGAAAAACTGAGACAGCACTGAAAAGCTCCAGCACCAAGCCATCCTGGTGATTCCTATGGGGAGCCACTACGTTGGGTTTGCCATATTTATGGCTACAAAATATAAACATAGTATAATAATTAAAAACAAACAACCACCACCCTTTTAGAGCACTCCTTCCTAAACATTTATAAAATATTCAAGGATTAGCGTTGGCTTTTGAAACAGATGTTTTTAGTGTTATAAACACTGTGATTCGTCATAGTTTCCATGGTCCCCTATAACTAACCTTCATTACATTTCCATATAAAGGATCTATCATTGCTTTTGGTAGCGAAGTCTATTATATTCAGGATAATAGAAGGCTACTTTAATAACTGAAAAACAGCAGTCATTGTGTATAAAATTTTTTCCACCACATTTTTTTTTCATTTGTTTTTAAACTCTGCTTCAGAATTTGTCCTGTCAGTATACAAAATGAGATAAGGATCATTCCAGCCAAAATAACAAGCTATTTCAGAGGCTGAAAATAGAGCCAGACACCAGTATTTTACATGAAAGCATAGAGTAAGCTGAGCTCTCTTAAACACTTACCATTATCATTGAGTTATACTTCAGAAAGAAAAAAAATAATCCAGACCTTTATTCTGTATTTCTTTTTCTATTTTAAACCAAAGATTCACATTCATAAGCAAATATAACATCTCTTTAGACCTGACTGAAAAACTTCAAAACATTTTAATAGCCAGGCTAATAATTGAAGAAAAAAAAAAAGAAAAAACAAACAACCACCAACTTTTTAAAATACAAATTATTTGCTTTGAACTTTGCTTTGATTCTTATTTGCCAGTGATTCAGTGCAGCTGATCCTCCAAGTTCTCCAACACAGCATTTAACTTCACTGCCACAAGTACACCACTTGATATCACTGGAACCAATCAATTGCAAATTCAGTCATAGCAATTTTGTTGAGAATAAAGTTATCAGCAACATTAAGCTGTTGTGCTAGAAATATAAGTTTCTTGCTAACGAAAATGGCCAGTTTACTAGCACTCACAAAGAACAGTAGTGCCGAGACATATTCATGTACTAAAAAATGGCAGTCACAGGTTTTTGACCTGTTTAGTATTTTCAAGTTTTTTATACTTAAACACACAGCTTAAGATGAGCCATTTGTGATTCATTCTGAAATATCAAAACATCAGCATTATGCTCAAACTATTTCTTTTCTGCTTAAATTACTATATTTAACAGAACAAGTCCCTACTGTAAGAAAATCGTTGTATATTAGAATACTTTGACACTTCGCTACGATTCTCTGCAGCATTTACTGGTGACTCAGCAGAAGAGACAATGTATAGCAGGACCTGGGAAATGACTACTTTACACCATCGCACTGAGTGGGAAAGAAGGTAAATTTTCCACCAATTGGAAGAGAAAGCAATTTCATCATACAGGGTCGTTTGTATCATTAGCACTACTTTTTTTTCTGGTTTTAGTCTATCTGGAGTACAGCACTTCCTGTTCCTTTCCTATTTTGCACTATTTCACCAATTACTACATTATGTTGCTAGACATACACAGGTGGCTTTCACTGGCACCAGTAGACACAAGCTTTCATCTAAGGGAAACACCAGTTTTGATGAACAGTAAGAAAATTACATTCTTCATTCTTAATTTAGCAAACAGCTCCCATCAGCATTCAGGAAGACCTATCTTGCAAAATGTAAGCAGAACAGATTTCAGAAAAAGAATACACACAAGCTTGTGCTTCATTTGAGTACAGGAACAAGCAGAAAAGCAAAGCAATCACTAGGACTGCTGCTTCCAGCATCGGCAAGATACTACAGTTTTCATCAGTTGAGAGAGTCCGACTAAGTCAAAGCAATTATTTGTCCAATGCTGCAATGGAACTTCAGCAACTAAAACTCCAGCTGTCAGTATGACCATTTAGAAAGTCCCTTAAAGTCAGTCAATAGTATTTCTCTCACACACAAAAAAAAAAAAATAAAAATCTCCAAAGCACATTTAAAGGAGTTTTTGTGTTTTGTAATTTTTTTATCAATGGACAAACAGATCACAGAAGGATTAAATAATAAAGTTACACTGGCACTGGCAAAAATTCAGATCCACCAGCATGGCTGAGAAAGAAAGATGAATGAAAATGAAAAAAGCAATGTATGAGGACTTGTAGATCTAGGAGTACACAGGCATGGGATGGTCAGGTAGGCTACAGGCTAACAGACTTGGTAGAGGCTAAAGTTACTGCTACCTTTTAGAAATCAGTAGTCAATCCAAAGGCACTCTTTTATTAACTTTTTTATTAATCCCCCATGTATCTACCAAAAAAAAGCTTTTCATACCTAGCTGCTTACTGTATCATAGAGGCATAGCCTAAACACAGAACACAGCCTGACACACAGTGAGCTTCCAATGCAGAACCAATGTGTGACTTGCTCATCTGTTGCTGTTGGGTAGGACAGGCACTGGCCTACAGAAGAGCACTGCACTCTCTGTGCAGGAGAGATTAACCAGGTTATCAAAGTAGAAGGCACATTATAGCAAAGACTTTGAAAGAGAATGTTAATCTAGGTTTGGAAGATTTGCCACCTTTAAGTGCTTGACACCTGGGAGAGGGACATAATTTGCCATTTGGATTTTGTCCTGCAAAAGAAGGTCCATAAAAACCACACAAATTCCAGCCCTGGTAAAAGCAAATTCTTCTTTACTTCCCAGGGTCGAGGCTTGTGTTTCTTAATGTCGGAAGGCCAGACTTCGTCAGTGCCACTTTTGTACTATCACTGCAACTGCATAAGAATTTGTAAATATAGTGTTTAAATGCTACTAAAAAAAAGCCAACAGAAACTTTCCTTTTATATGTGCTGTTTAAGTTAGACTGAATGTCTAACTAGTCTGCTTATATTTTGCATATCAATAATCAGTAGCGTATACTTAAGTTCCACACATGTCTACACACACAGCAGCAGTAAGACATTACAACACACAGATTAGTCGATCATAATAGGTAACAAGGGCCAGAAATCCACTGCATACAGCAGCCTTGTCAGGGTGCAGATCCCAAGGACTATTTATGACTGCAGAGGCCAAGAGCAAGAGGAGATAAAGTACATTGACTATTCCATCAGGTCAAAAGCAACAAACCTCATTAAATTACACACACACGACCACCTTTTCCTCTCCCTACTCCTTGCTTATTCTTTTTCATGAAAGCACATTCTGGGAGAATACGGTACATTCACTTCATGGTATATGCACCAATCATATTTTTTAAAAGTTCAGCTATCTTTAAAAATTTTCCCAATAAAGCAGCCAGATGATGTCTGGCCCTAGAGTGTCTCAAAACAAAACCACACCAGACCACGCCTACGCCCCACATACATTACTATCCACCACTTGCTGGAAGAATGGCACTTAATATACTCAGAAGTGATGGACAGATGCACTCCATTACTATACCATGTTCAGACTATAGAAAATAATCTATTATTACAAATTCATTTTCTAGACAGTGGCAACAGCAGGATCTATCTAGTCTTCCATATAAATTCAGAGAATCCCTTGTCTTCACAGCAGAAACATCAACACTTTGATGTTGGTTTTTAGCTTTCCATTCTTCCACAGATAAATTTGATGATCATAAAAATGGGGATCTGAGCATAGATTCAGATGAGAATGAACCATAATACAGGCAAAGACCATATAATATAATCTTACTTTCTTTTACAATTCCTTTAACACATGCAAGTTGGGAAAAATAAAAATAAAAATCTGCTATTCCAATCTTGGCTAGGCATGGTATTTTATTGCCACAGTGTAGTTCCAGTGTGAGCTTTCTGTCCATATACTTTCCCCTTCCTCATACTACCTCTTTTTAACAGCAGATCCAGAAAGTCTTGTCCATCCCAACTCCAGCATACAAACAAAGTTTATGAAATGCAAAATGCATCATATACCCCCATCCCTATTTAGTTATCTGTGCTCCATTCTAAGTAGCAATTGCAAGAAAATGTCAATATGAATGCAGATGAAGAGTGAAATCCCATCCCGCCCCCCCCCGTATGTCCTAGTTCCAGCTGAGAGAGAGTTAATTTTCTTCACAGCAGCCAGTATGGGGCTGTGTTTGGGTTTGTGCTGGAAGCAGCGCTGATAGTGCAGAGATGTTTTTGCTGTTGCTGAGCGATGCTCACACAGAGCCAAGGCCTTTGCTGCTTCTCGCCCCACCCTGCCGGCGGGATGGCTGGGGGTGCACAAGGAGTTGGGAGGGGACAGACAGGGCAGCTGACCCCAACTGACCAATGGGACATTCCATACCATATGACGTCATGCTCGGTTTATAAGGGGCTGGAGGGAAGAGGAAGGGGGAGGGGGCAGCGGCGTTCGAAGTGATGGTGTGTGTCTTCCCAAGTCACCATTACGCGTGACGGAGCCCTGCTGTCCTGGGG